>CM077247.1:10204126-10686626 GCA_039654775.1 Spinibarbus caldwelli
TTTTTTTACAAGCATCCCTTAACACATAACATGTTCAAGTAGCTTTTGGTTAATGATACTAGCAAAAAAAATAAATAACAAAATTAAAAAGAAATAAAATAAAATAAATTACACAAATAAAAACACAAAAACTGAATGTGAATTAATAATTATATGCTTTAGAGAACTTGGAATTGAGTGCACAAAATAATTTTTGTATGATAATTTAATAGTTCTTTATTCTCATTTTTGTAGTTTGACAGCCCCAGGTCACCATCCACTATCCTGCTAAACATTTTGTGACAGGATTTTTATTTTTGGCCTAACTATCCCCTTGTGAAAAAGAAGTGTGCTTAATTTTTCTCAATGAGTGTATTTATAGTGTACTTAAAATCTTAAAAGTATATTTTCAAAAATCTGTGCTTACAGGCATAATTTTAATAGAATAAAAGGCAATTTCTAAAATATTCACATATTAATTATACACACATAAAATAAAATAAAATAAAATAAAATAAAATAATAAATCATGTTTTTTTTTTTGTTTTTTTTTGTTTTTTTAAATTACAATCCCCAACGTTTGACTGAAACATCTCACAAACAAAACTTACCCACACAGCTGAAGTTTCCAGCAGCCCAGGGTCGTCCACCCCAGCATGATGCTCCTTCTGCATGGCCTGAAGCTTGGGCAGAGCCTATACTCACCATCCAAAACCACAAATGAAAGGTAGCAGCTATCGTCCTCCATAACATAATCTTATCTCAGTGTCTACAGGCCTCTCCTCTTAGGTATTTCCTCGATCACGGCACCACACCATGCAGCTGTAACCCCCACACATCTTACACACGCAGCCAACCAGCTTCAACTAAATGAGAACCTAACTAAATGTATCCCAGAGGTGTCCTTTTCGCACAGAGCTGGTTGAAAGTGAGAGTCCTGTAGGACGGCCAGGTTTGTGTCAGGCACACATATACACACAGAGTCTCAATCTCTCCAGTCCTCCTGCTCTCTAACTGTTTTGGAAGCAAAGTATGAAATTCCTGAGAGTCCCATGGTAAATTTGACACATGGTGAGACCAGCAAGGACTCAGAAGAGGATTTTCCCTGGTGTAAGACTCTGAGCCTGAGCTAAAGAAATACAAAAACTACCCTTCCACAGCTTAAAAGAATAACACAAGTCACCCTGAGTTCACCTCCTGGCCTTTCCCAGTCTACACATGTGATTTAGTAGGAGTGGTCACACTTTTTTGAATCACAGGGGTTGGAGATGTGGGCGGGGCTTGTAAGTGCTTCACCCATTTCCTATTTACCCCACTTACACGCAATCTTATTATATGAATGACTGTCATATTGTCACAGGAATTTGAGGCACTGCTCTCGGAAAAATGTGACAGGTACAGGGACAACAGCTTCCCTGTTCTTCTGCTTAAGCAGGGTAGGAAATGCAGTACAATGTCCACTCTGATACACACTCATATGACATCACGCTGGACTGACTTATTCTACTGACATTTAAACTTCATGAACTTGTACTGAATAAAAGATAACTAATGATGATCGGTCTATGTAATGAATTGTTGCTAACGTTCGTAGCATTTGGGATTTGTAAGAAATTTTTGCAAGAAGTTTCTTATGCTCACCAAGGCTGCATTTATTTGATCAAAACAGTAAAACCAGTAATATTATGTATTAAGTATTATTACAATAAAAAAATAAATAATGTAATTTATTCCTGTGACAGCAAAGCTGAATTTTCAGAAGTCATTACTCCAGTCTTCAGTGTCACATGATACTTCAGAAATCATTCAAATATGCTGATTTGGTGCTCAAGAAACATTAATAAATTAATGTAGTAATTAAATTACAGTTGTACTGCCGTTTTTGTGGAAACTGCATGTGATCAGTTTTTCCAGGATTCTTTAATTTATAGAAATTAAATTCAAAATTATGCTTGCGCTGTGCGGTATCCTCTGTGAATGGCAAATGATACTAATATTATACATTCTAATGGAAGAAAATGGGAATATGGACATTTTAGTGACATGGATGGCACACATAAAGGATTTACAACACATAAACACACATTTACACAAACATTGCATATAAATGTACAATTAAACAAAAGATAGAGAGGTAGAAAGATAGAGAAGACATAAAATAAATAAAGGACAGAGACATCAAATGCACGTTGCATTTAGAGGAATGCATAATCATTCAAACACACAAATCAGCTCAGAAACTTTATATATGGTCTTGTAATAAAGTATCTGTTTCTGCTTGATTTGATCCTTTTCTGACATAATTTAAATTTAAAAACCAAAAGTAAGAGAAGCTGGTGTCTATTGTAAATTTGGTGTGTTAACTTTTCTGTTGCAGCACATAACACCAAAAATCAATGCTTCCTGTTGAGGAAAAAAAGGATATACTTTATTTAGTCCGTAAAAAGATTTAATTAAAATGTTCATAACTCATAATATGTAACTCTACTTCATCATATGTTGGCATACACAGAAATACACAATATTTACATTTATGTACACTGTATTTCATAAAAAACAAATACAGAATTGTGTTTGAATGGGTGAAGAATATGGCTTTTGAAAAATGGGAAATGAGACACTTTGTGGGTTAAGATAAGTCTTGTAAGGCAACGAGTTTGATAGCGTATCAAGAGCTAATCTTTTAAAACTGATGTTGCCACAGCTTGTCTAATACCAAGTGTGTGGACAGGATAACACACAAAGCCGATATGCTATACATTAGCACAGATACTCGGATCTAGAGCTGTCACTCTTGTACGTCATTTGAGAGTCAATGCTTGACCGTGAGCACAGAAGCATCCTCTCTGACTCCTGAGTCTGCCTTCGCGCCCAAAGATCATTCGCCTGTCCGTTCAGAGTCCTTTGTTTCATGGTGAGCGTCTCGAACTTTACGTACGTCTCTTTTGAAAGGTCTTCGTCTGGTCCATTGTTCCTGCTACTGTTTCCTTTACAGCAGAGACATACGATCTTGTAGAGCAACACCACAATGAGAGGCACCGCGACTGCGCATGCGATTCCGCTGGCGATCATCAGGATTTTGTTCTGCCCAACTTCTCCATTGTTATCCAGAGTAGTGAAATCCACACATTGCTCTTTCCCAGCCACTGAACCCTTAGTAACCAAACACACTGTGTAGACCTGGTTAGGCATCAGATACTCCAAGAGCAGCTTCCCTTGACCAACTTCCGTATCGACTGTCTCCTTATCGTCTTTCGCATCATATGGAAAGTAGAACACTGTTAAGGGCGCATCGTTTGGCAAACCTTCAGCTCTCCATAGTAAGACCGCCGTGTCACTTGTCTCCTCCACTACCTCAATGTCTTTGAGATCAGCTTTCTTTTTAGACTTTTCACTCGTCATTGAACCTTTGCCGCCTTTGCTTTGCTGGATCTTAGCAGGCTTGTCTCCAGCAGGTGGGGACCTCTGAATTCCTCCACCTGGTCCTGGACTCTTTCTGGTTGTCAGAGGAAGGATTGTGGTTATGGCAGCTCTGGTTGTGAGTGGAGGGCTTAAGGTAGTATACAATGGCATCCTAGTGCCTGCAAAAGAAGTCACGGGTTGATCGTCGGGCCGCCTGGTTATGTTTATTGGTGGGGACGGCGTTGAGGCCTGCACCCCATCCACAGACAGGGTGATGTACGCCTCGGCATTTCCAGCGAAGTTCTTGGCCTTGCAGCGGTAATCGCCTGCATCCTTAAACACGATACTGTGCAAACTTAGGATGGACCAGCGGACACCCTCGCCTGGAGATTCCTGTACAACTGCAGAGATATTGTTAGAAGTAAGTATGTTTACATTAGGAATTAATATAAAATTCTGGCTTTATGAAAGCAATATGTTACAGGGATGTATATCTCCTTTCGGTTGAGGAGATAAGAAAGGTAATGTATTAAATATGACGAAATACATACATGACCATTGAAAAGTTTGGGGTCTGTAAGATTTTTTAATGTTTTTAAAAGAAATCTCTTATGCTCACCAAGTCTGCATTTATTTGCATTATTAGGGATGAACAAGCAGTTAAATTTTGCCTAATACCAATAAGCTGATCATTATTTTCATGTTATTGCCAATAAATGATATATATTGATGCTGTTGATAATTTAATTTATATATTAAAATAAAAATAATGTTTATATATTATTTATATTATACACAATAAGTAATATTAAATTAGGGATGCACAGTATAAAATTCTGGAATTCACTGATAATTATTTTATGGCCAGTCACTAAAATTGGCTGATGTTAAAAGGATAGTTCACCCAAAAATGAAATTTTTGTCATCATTTACTCATCATCATGTCATTCCAAACCTGCATGAGTTTCTTTCTTATGTTGAACACAAAAGAAGATATTTTGAAGAATGCTGGTAATCAAACAGTTGATGGTCCCCATTGACGTCCATAGTAAGTCAATGGGGACCAACAACTGTTTGGTTCTACAGAATATCTTCTTTTGTGTTCCGCATAAAAAAGAATCTTATACAGGTTTGGAACGACATGAGGTTGAGTAAATAATGACAAAATTTTCATTTTTGGGTGAACTATTCCTTTAAATACATATTATACGATATATTGTTTTGTCTAAATAAATAAAAAACAAAACACTAAAAACTAAAATCAGTAATTTAAATGCTACAACTATATTTAAGCATCGCACAATTATAATGTACAGAATAAAAATGGATATTCATCAGATTTGTCGAAAATTACATTTAACAGTGTTAATAAATTGTTAGTGTTTTTAAAGTTCAAATTTAAGTGAGCATTAGACCACATAATCAAAATGTAAAAACATGAACAATGAACATGAACAATTAAAGATCCAATATCAATACTATAATTGATAATCATGCAGTCCTAGTTTAAAAGTTAGATTTCAGTCTAACAAAATAATTTGTCTTTTTAAAATATCATGTAAACATTTTAGTCCAGCTGAAATTTGACCAGTCCGACTTCGTACAGCATGTATACATGTTAACTGGATTATAATTAACACACGCTTAAAGATAGATGTGAAAGTCTATTTATTCCTTCAAATATTTAATTATGCATGGTGTTATTTTAGGTGAAGACTGCCACTCATCTACAAAAAAATGCTGCAGTCAGATTATAACTTCACACAATAACATACTTTGTGACACTCATACCTGTGTTGTTGACCGTCGTTCCATCAGCTCTGGTCCAGAGAAGGGTGGGAGTAGGGAAACCAGTGGCGTCACACCGCAGAAGCACATTGCTGCCCAGTGGTGAAGTGATCTTAGTTGCTGAAGTCATAACTGACGGCTTGATGCACTGATCCAATTCAGCCCGCTGGAACAGAACGCCAGCTAAATTCTCTGGTCCACTGCATGTCAGAACCTGATCCATCAACACCACAGGTATGCTGGCCATCTTAGACAACTCAATGAGCTTGGAAATTCGACAGTCACAGTACCATGGGTTGTCCTGTAGACCTGCAAATATTCGAATATTTGCTTAGAATATGTTTACGAAAGCAATATATTATGTACAAAGGCCTACAAACCTTCGAACTCCAAGCTTTTAACACTTTTTACATATCTGACATATTTGGAATGCATAAACTGATCAAATGTATACCTTCAATGCAATGTAAGATACTCTGGATAAAGGAGAAACATCACTTCACTTCACAGAATGGAGAAACATGACTTCACTTACTGAACATCTCAACATACTGAAAAAAAGACCACAGGTTTATTATTCAGCTACTATAATAAAACAGCAGTTTACTCCCATCAAATCAGAAAATTGTAAATCTTGAAGCCAGAATGTCTTGTCTGGCTTGTATGCATCAGGTGTTGGACATTAACACAGTGTGCCCATAATTCTGTCTATGGCAGGATGAAGATCGGTTGACTGTAAACAAGGAATTAGACGGTCTGCTGATGCAATTCAACAGCTGGATGGTGGCAACTGCTAATATTCTGATGATATAGGGTAAATCCCGGTCATATTATGCTTTTGTGCTCATCTTTACACTTGTATGGCACCTGGTGAAAGTACAGAATATGCAATTGCATTTAAGCTATATCACACAAGCAAAAGTGCTGTTGTACTGAGACTCTGATTTTGCAGTTCAATAAATTAAAATTTAATATCAAGAAACATTTGAAACACAGTATTGCCAATTACATTCCAAAGAAAACAATTCTAATGAAACCATCGCAAGTCTCCAATACCAATGCTTAATACTTGCAGTGGCATTCTAGAAAAAAAATAAAATAAAAAATGAGCTGATTGGATAATTTAATGACTTATTAATTAAGTCAGAGAATGAATTGGGAACAGCATGGTGGCACAATACTAAAACTGTTTCTGTCATATAAATATATTGCAGAAAAATAGTAAGAATAGTATGCTGTTCCGAATTCACTTTATTGTAGGAATCGGCTAAGTGAATGATTCAATGACTCACCAATAAGGACAGTCACTTCGTTTTTAAACGAATCGGTTGAATAAATTATTCAAATGACTCACTCATAAACATAGCCTTTTGTCGCCATCTACTGGTGTAACAATGTAACCTACACTGAAAAATCCACTAGTTTCATAATTTTACATGATCCATGTGCTCTGGCTAACCGTGATCGATGTTGTTGTAGACTAAAACTCAATTAACATGAACCCAAATGAAAAAACATCTTTGAGCTGTTAAAGTCTTCTAGACTTTCACTAGATGCCATACAAGTGTACTCTTGAATTATATATCCATTATGTCAAGCACACATGAATCTATCAAATTATTAGCTTTCTCTTCAGCTGGGATCTGTTATTTAGATCTCACTGAGCAAACATATGAATCATCCTCTTCCCAGATGAGCACTTCAAAGAAACTCAAATCTCAGAGCCTCACACATAGTTGGAAGTCCCATTAGAAGATTAGCTTGTACTTAACTTGGGAGAGCCCAAGAAGACACATCCTAGATTTAGATATTTAAAGATCATACTTGGACTTTCTATAAAAAGACATGGTAAAGACAGGGATATTGTTGAATCTTTTTACTTGGTATTTCTCCACCCAGATTCTTTGCATTTTAGTGTTTAGGGAAGAGCCAGCCCTTGTGAAGAACCAGTATACTTCAGCATTAAAAAGAGTACTTATTACAGAAATACATAAACAAATATACTTCAAAATGTTTTTGAACACTTGATTGTATGTATTTTCCAATAAAAATGTATTTTATAGTTACATTTATATTAAAGACAATTAACTAAGTAATGTTGACGTTTAGCACATTTAAAAATATTAACTTTAAATGTAATATTAAATAACACACTAGTTAATTATAATTCAGTACTTTACATGTGATTTAGTACATCAACAAAATACACATAAAAAAGTAACCACATCAGAATCAGCATGACAAAAGATTATTAAAAAACAATGATTTAAAATGTAATCTTTAAAGGAAAACTTTTATTTTTTGTAAAAAAAAAAAAAAAAAAAAAAAGTTTATTTAGGGTTCTTTAAGTACAGTTAAGTGGCCTATTTCATTAATATTACAATATTACAATATGTTACCTGCAAGTACAGTTAAAAATATACTTTTAAGGTATGAAGTACACTACAAGTGCACATTTAATACAATTAAGTGCACATCTTTCTCTCAACGGAAAGCTCATAAAACTTGCTATGAATGCTAATGTGAATCCTCCTCAAATACTGGGTTTCTTTTGCTGACTAAGGTCATTTAGAATGGTAACCCTCTAAAAGAAAGATTTTTTAAAACATAATGCATATGCAACATCAAAATGCATATTAAAGATGTGCCATCATCATTTTTACCCACCAAGAACAATCTTTTGTGAAGCGTTGGCACTGGGCAGGATGCCTGAAAATGGAGGCCAGATGTCCACCAGGTCAGAGGGAAGGGTAGTAAGCTTGTTACTAGAAATGTCTAGGTAGGTGATGTTAACCAAGTAAGGTGCTGCCTCCACAGGAATACTAGTCAAGCGGTTGTTGTGCAGGTCCAAGGTCCTCAGACTGGGCATCTCTTTCAGAGACTCCCAGGGAAAGGTAGCGATCATGTTCCCATCCAGCCGTAACTCATGAAGAACTTTCAGATTGTAGAAACTGCCAGGATCCACAGAAGTGACTGAATTGTATGTTATCCACAGGTAGCGTAACTCGGACAGGTAATAGAAGGCCTCAGTGGGCACTCGACGCACGGCTGTCTTTTCCACCCGTAGCTTCACTGTGTCCACAGGGACGTTGATTGGAACATCTGACATGTCAGGATCATTGCATAGAACAGACCTGGGGCAGATTTTTATAGAAGAGGTTAATCACTTTGACTAATATGAGCCTATGTGTGGTGATGTTCATTGTGGATTTTATTAGTCTATAGCAGGGGTTCTCAACTCTGGCCCTCGAGGTCCACTTTCCTGCAGAGTTTAGCTCCAACCTTGATCAAACTCACCTGCCTGTAACTTTCTAGTGATCCTGAAGACCTTGATTAGCTTGTTCATGTGTGTTTGATTAGGGTTGGAGAAGATAAACTTTGTAGGAAAGTGGACTTTGAAGGCCAGAGTGGAGAACCCCTGGCCTATAGAATATCAGCTTCATAAAAAAGGATTTTCTGTAATTTACATTTTTACAGTTTCTGTATAATCACCCTTTATAATGCAATAAAGCTACACCAGCAGGCTATGTTTCAAAATGGTTTCCTCTAACATGTGTGTTCACACTCTATGGCTAAGCCTCTGAGATAAACACAAGCTAATAACCCACGTGATAGTTTAAAATCCATTTTTTATTCAAGGGGATGAATTATTAGTATATTTGAAGTCCATTTTATTTATTTAAAAGTATATTTATAATTAGACTCACATGCATATATACATTTACCAATTAGGCTGTAATTGAATAACAATTTTAATTATTTTTAAAAGACTTAAAACTTCAAAACTTAAATTGAAACTATAATTGCAATGTATAAATAAAACATCAAGCAACTGCTTAAGAAAGCCTACATTAGGAAATAAACAGATTTGCCATCAGTGACAATCTCTAAAAAAACAAGATGAATTGCCAAGAATATGTTTATATAGGCCTGTGTTTAAATTGATATATGCCATTAATAACATAAGTATGAAATGTGTCTATTCTTTTGTTGAAACAAACTTGCTTATTTTGATTCAGATTTTATGAAAAATATTTTATATTAGACATTTTTATTGTACTGCTGTATTATATTCTATTATTTTATTGTTATATATATATATATATATATATATATATATATATATATTGTTTATAAGTTATTCCATTATATATATATTTCTTCTATTTTCTTCTGTCAAATAATAAACTTATACATTTATACATACATGAACATTTGTCTGTGGTTAAAACGTAAATTACTAATGCTAAATTATTATTATTATTATTATTTTTGTTTATTCCAGTTCATTATATTATCCCACGTCTGTCTACTTACTTCACTATTTTTATTCCAAAAATCATACTATAAACCTATATTAGGCCAAAAGTTTAATTTTATTAGCCTAAACTTTACTATTGTTATTGCTGTTGTTGTTATTACAGTGAAATAGTTTCCTTACCTGCTGCCAGTGCCATCGCTGCGTCCGTGGTACACACAGGTGCACTGGGAAGGACAGAAGGGCTGTGCCACACTCCAGCAGCCCAGGAGAACCTGGGCCACCAGCAGACGATACATCCTTCAGTCAGATGAACCAGCACAGACACACATCAGATCCCACTCGACCATCAGTGGACAAACACTCCTTTATCAGTCCTCAAGGAAAACCAATGAAAGCAAGAAAAGTGCCTCGCAGCATGCATCTTGTTTAGCTTGCTAACAGGTGAGAGGGGCGCAGGAAGCCGAGAAGAGCTGGAGGATTGGGATGGGACGGGATGGGCGGGGGGAACCCAGATTAGAAAGAGGATTTCTCAAGGCTGAGTAGGTCACTAAAGTTGAACAGTGTGGGATGGGAAGTGTGTGTGAGTTTATTTGTGTGTATGAGTGCGTTAGTGTGTGTGACTGAGCTCGAGGAGGAGGATAAGCCCTGCAGGCACACGCTAATCGGCTATAACTACAAGAAGGTTCTCACAGCGTCATCACGTGACCGCTCCGCAGACACTTTTCCATCCTTCACCTGGCGTGTGAACTGATTTTGGCTGCGCTTCGGCTCTTTCCGTCACCTCCTTCGCCTCACCTCGCGCTGTGAAGTGTTTGCGTGCATGGAGGGTAAATGACACCTGTGTGTAAGCTGAAGTACAGGTCATGATTTACTGAGAGCAGGCCAGGCAGGCCAAACTGTTCTGTCTGAGTCTGAGAGATTTATAATGGCTTCAGAAA
Source organism: Spinibarbus caldwelli (assembly GCA_039654775.1). Classification (NCBI taxonomy): domain Eukaryota; kingdom Metazoa; phylum Chordata; class Actinopteri; order Cypriniformes; family Cyprinidae; genus Spinibarbus; species Spinibarbus caldwelli. The sequence continues at coordinate 10,214,495 of CM077247.1, forward strand.
ATACTGAGACGAAAACAGATTGACCGTCTAACAGTGTACATTAGGAAAATAAACAGATTTCCCTTTAGTACCAATTTGTCAAAACATGATTAATTGCCAACTGTGTGTTAATGTAGGCCAGTGTACAGCATGAGTATCAAGGGAAAACATGCATAATTAAAAACATCATTATAGTTCACTGAAAATATAAAATAAAATAAAAAGTTTATTGAACATAACATCTGACCTTGAAATAACTGCTGTGAAACCATATGTAAAAAAAAAAATAAAAATTATAAGACCTTAAAATTATAAGGCCTTTATCAAGTTACATACAGTGGTTTAAGCCTTTTTTGCCCCTTCTCTCTTTTTATTTTATTTTATTATTATTATTTTATTTAATTATTTATTTTTTTACAGTCTATGGGTCTAAGACAAGAGAGATGTCCTTTTGTAGCCTGCCTCCATGTGGTATGATTGAAAATAACAGAGCTGAAGAAACAATACCCTTAAGCATTTGGGGTCAATAAGATTTTTTTGTATTATTATTATTTAATATTTTTAAAAATACATTTACTTTTATTCAGCAATGATGCACTAATTTGTTTTAAAAATGACACTGAAAACTGGATTAATGGCTGCTGAAAATTCAATTTTGCCTTCACAGAAATAAATCACATTTTAAAATATATAAATACAGAAAACAGTTATTTTAAATTGTAATAATATTTCACAATATTACTATATTTTTTGATCAAATAATTGCAGCCTTGGTGAGGAAAAAAAAAGACCTCATTGACCCCAAACTTTTGAACTTTGGTGTCCTAAATATTTGATATGTTAATAGTGCCACTTAAAAAAAAACACTTTTTTTTCTGTTATTTTTGTTGTTGTGAACAACAAAATGAGTTCATGAAAATACATATCTAAAGCTTTAGAGTCATATATACAGTAATAAATTGTCATATAACATGCAGCAATGTGAAACATATATACAACACCAGTTGAAAATACTGTTTTCTAATTTGACCTTTACAAATTACTTTTTATTTGTGTATCCCCTTTATTCAGAAGTAAAATCAATTAATTTAGATCTTACCACATAAAGGTAAACCAGCAAAAAAATGTTTAGAGTGTGTGTGAAGTGAATAACTCCAACATGATACACAGACTGTTAAGAACAACAACAACAACCGTAGAGTATTTATTAACAAGTACACCAGTGTAGTTTATTTATGCAAGCAGTTTGTCCCTACAGATCAGAAAAGCCACTGTCAAGCGGTTGGCACATTTATGTACAAAACAAATTAATGGTACAGCTTGCTACTAAGCATTCTTTAGTGAGAGTACAAAAAGACTAGTATACGAGGACAGAGAGAGTGAGCCAGAGTAAGAGAGAGAGAGAAAGAGAGAGAGAGGTGAGGGTTCAGAGAAAGCATTAAGTTAGGGGCTCAACAAGCAATAGTAATAGAAAGGTGAGAGGAGATCACCACAAAGTAAACAGGCACAAATCAAACACTACCATCGAAGAGTAGGAGTTTCAGCGCAATGTATTCAGCATAGGATTCAAATTACTGCACATTATGAGGAAGGGGATGACCCTGCAAGACAGTCGCATATAACAAACTCATAAAAAGATGAAATTGTTTTTTTTTTTTCTTTTTGATTTTTTCCATTATTATTATTATCATCATTATTATTTTTTTGATCCAGTAAAAACGATTACCACTGAATGCATGACCATGCCACAAATAACACTTAGGTTCACAGTCTTTACCTAACATTACAGGGGGGTGTGACTTCACAGCCGGAACCCCAATGCACTTACACCAAGAAAGAGCTCACAGAATGGTCAAATAAGTGCACGAAACTAGCTCTTAGAAACACTGACAGAACATGACTTGCCAGGCATTAAAAGAATGAGAAGACATTTCCATCGTCCAATATAATGACTTGTTAGCAAGACAACGAGTAACTGTCATCGAGATAATAGTATAAGCTCTTTAAACATTTGTTTTCGTCGTGATATTCCCCTTTGGAACGAAAAAGCCCACTGAAAGAAAGTGATCTGCCACAAAACATGACCGTGTCGCCTGGATTTTGCTTCTCCTCCGTCTTTTTTCTTGGGTTTTTAGAAGAACACCCTCCCTCCGCCCACCCTATCCTGTCATGGAATGTGTTTTTCAATCTAATACGAATTCACCTGAAGTTTAAGTGCTAACGTACAGTACATACATTTACAGAATGGCTATGTACAAAAGCTAAAAATCAAAAACGTCAAATAAAAACCTTAACTGTGTCTATATCTATTTTTGTAGGAAAATAAAAAAGAGGGGGTCATAACGCTGCAGGCTTGTGCATGTGTCGCTTGCTTCCAGTAAAGGGAGAGTTGCATTGTTGCTGATTTAAATGCTTCATGTCCACTTAAAAGTGGTCAGAAAGTTCCTCTCCCTCTCAGAGAAGTTACAACGTCACCTACTGGCACGATGCGATCTGAAAACTGGACTGGCACAGCAAGCAAATAATAACCATTTTGTCATTTTGTAATCATCTGGATAAGCTATGCAATGACATCTGTAGAAAAATAATAAATAAACACTTTATGGTACATCTGTTATATCATAATTTAATCATGTTTTTTGTCTTTTCTGTCTCAGTTTTTGAGTTTTCTTTTACCAAAATAATGCAGAATGAGCAAGCATCTGCTAGTATCGGGCTTCATAACTTCTGATGATTAAAAAAAGAAGAAGAGAAAGAGAGGGAGAGAGAGAGAGAAAGAAAGAGAGAGAATTATTATTTTTGTTTTTTACCAAAAAAATTTTTCATGCTTTAAGTCTTTGATAATGAGACCTTAAGAGACAGACACACATGAAAAATGTGCTTTTTTCACCCCAATAACCGACCCTCTACATAAGAATGATTCATGTATTGATACTAAAATGTGTTTAAAAAGAGAAATATATTCAAAAATTGTAATATGTGGTGGAAAAAACAGAACCAGCACAATCTCTTAAAAAAAAACAAAATACAATAGTGAAAAAAAACTACAACACTACTGCTAGCACTAATAATAATAATAATAATAATAATAATAATAATAATAATAATAATAATAATAATAATAATAATAATAATAATGTTTGTGCGAGAGGTAATGGGTTGGCCATGGGGTTGGTCATACGACACACCACCTGGACTGCACCAGTGCCAAAACTCCCTTCAACAGGAAGTGAAAGCACTGAGGGTCCTCTCGCCCTCACTGCTGCTTCCTGTCTTATGTGTAGGCATTGAGCCGTTCCTTGGAGCGTGTAGAGTGGATGTCATGCAGCTCCTGCTCCTCCTTGGACTTGCAGTCCTCGTATTTCTGCATTTTACATGCGTCCTTCACATAGGCCCAGTTGGCAGACAGCACCATCAGGTAGTGGATCTGAAGCAAAACCATACAATATTAGATAGCGGCAACAGAGAGTCAACTAAACATTTGCATTTATATTATTCTGATACAATTGTTCTTATAAAACACACTTACACTTGCAAATGCATTTTTTAAAATATACATTTATTATTCAAATAACATTTTGGAATTTTATTATTTGGCTTTTTTTGAAAAAAAAAAATTACATGGTCAGAATAAATTTAGAGAAGAATTGACTGTTCTTTAATTACTGTAACCTTATTCTTATTTTGAAAGCAATTATTAATTGTATTATTATTTTTACATTTATATGCATTTTTTAATGAATAGATTATAAAATGAACGAATTAATGTTAATTTATTATACAATTTTAAAAAATGTGTGTATGCACACACACTGTAAAAAAAAAAAAAAATGTTTTTTTTTATAAAACAACCCAAAGACTCTTTTTACAAGAAAATGTAGCTTCTGTCTTCACACTTAAAATTTAAAGTTTAATTCAGTGTGCTACTTGACATTTCTTTGCAAATATTTGTGAAATTTACTAGCAATTTCTAAGTGAAATCTGTTTCTACAACATTTATTCAGTGCCCACATATTTTTTTTTTCAGACTGTTTTAATACAGATTTAAAATGCACTTTGATGGCAAAGCTGAATTTTCAGCAGTCATTACTCCAGTCTACAGCGTCACATGATCCTTTAGAAGTCATTCTATTATGCTGATTTGCTGCTCAAGAAATTATTCTCATCCTATTATTCTCAATTTTTTTCTGCTTAATATTTTGTGGATTAAAAAAAATACTACTTTTTTATTATATTTTATTATATTTTTATGATCAAATAAATGCAGTCTTGATGAGCATAAGAGACTTCTTTCACAAAAAGTAAAAAATCTTAATTATTTCAAACTTTTGACCAGTAATGTATGTGTATATACATATTACAATTTTTGTTAATTAATTTAGAAAGATCTGCAAGTTGACAGCAGACTGAGATGACGCATGTTTGTCTCTCTAAAATTAGCAGTGACACCAGCAGGAGGCAGCATTGTAAAGCAGCCAGACTCTGGCAGCCTGCCTTGCTTAGGTAGAAATTCGACAGTCTTCTTCAAATATGCACGAAAATACCTTGATGAAGGCCCTAGTTTCAATTATATAACCTAGCAAAGGTTTACCTGTGTGAACAAAAACGAAGTCACCACATGAAATTTAAGTGCGTGGGGCAATAACCAGCTGTAGTCTTCATTTGATCTAATTATATACATATAAAAAAATAGGTTAAGAGTGAATTATTGTCATGCATGAGAGCACACCTCCATGTTGTTTACTTCAGTGCATCATTATGCAAATCAGACTGACTTTATGCATACTCATTTGAATAGGGCCACACCCTGATTTTCTCATCCTGACAAAAGAAAAGCCTGGTTATTATTACCCTTCCCAGAGAGCGTGAGGACACATTGTGTTTAACAATCAGTTAAATTTGCTCTTTCCACAGGGGACGGAAAAGCTCTTTCTATAATTTGCTACATCATCCCAGACTAACAGCCACATTCTCTTTTTCAGAAAATGGTTCCTCGCAAATTAGTGCTGCTTGCTACAAGCTCTAAGGCCTTTCTTCTCCCAGTTTCCATGACAACAAAACGACATGCCCAGCGTCTCTCCGTGTATGAGAGAGAGAGAGGAAAATGAAAACAGCCACAAAGATAAAAAGAGGATGTTAAATAACAACAAAGAAAAGCCAATAAGAGAGCGCTGACAACGCCCCCAATGCTCAATTTTTTTCTCTCCCAGAATGCCCCAGGAAAACAGTGACAGTGATTCATGACTTTGTCCTGTTCCAGTTTAGACTCACATAAAGCAGCTGAAGCAGGTGATGTCATTAATTCTGTTGGCATCATCACCCAAATAACACATTGTTGCCGGTTTAAAAGAGGGAAATTCAAATTTGTTCACCTCACAATTTTTCTATTATTTTTTATCAGCTTAGGACTTATTACAACTATTATGTTGAGAGTGAAAAATTATAACATAATATAATATAATATAATATAATATAATATAATATAATATAATATAATATAATATAATATAATATAATATAATATAATATAATATAATATAATATAATATAATATAATATAATTCCCACAAAGAGATGGAGCAAGTTTCATATTATAAGTATTCATATTATAAAACTAAGAATTGCTTTTTATAGTATATGATGCACACGTCACCATTAACATAATCATGACTGTAGTACAGAGTGATTTAAATTTTACTTTATTTTACATTTAGCTGCACTACTAACTTAATTTTGTATTTTTTTAATGCATTTAATTTTATTTATTTATTTTATATATATATATATATATATATATATATATATATATATATATATATATATATATATATATATATATATATATATATATATATATATTTTTTTTTTTTTTTATAAAAATTCAGCACTGAAGCCATATGTAAAACCTCTTCTCTAAGATGCATTGTCTGAACTAAGTATAATTGTATTTTATTAGTCAAAACTCACCATGGCAATGACTGCTGCTCCAGCCCCAGCCAGTGCACACACAAACAGGTGGAAAGTCATATCCAGCTTTCAGAAAAAAAAAATATTGAGAGAGAAATGAGTTGATTTTCACTGTGGAAATGATCTATACAATCATTTGAAAACGTTGGACTTCAATGTTCATACAGATGTTTACTCACCTCATTTGATTCACACATTTTGTAGAACTTCTCTGATCCTGCACATACAGTCTTCTCCTCTCCAATGGGCACAACACCTAAAATAAAAAGATTTTTCTTATTCCTCAAGAACAATCTGTTTTGTTAGTGTATATGAGGTTATAGAAATGGATATTACACTTTTTAATTTGTATAACCAGTGTTGGAGAGTAACTAGTTAAATGTACTGTAACAGCATTACGTAATTTAATTACAAAATAAATGTAACTGTAATCCATTACAGTTACTGAGAAAAAAACTTGTAGTTAATTTACAGTTACTTATGAAAATGTTTACGATTACAAAGGGGATTACATTTTGAATATTTTCTGCAAAAAGCTAGGATATGTTGAATAATAGTGATAAAAATGCATTCCAGTGCTGGAAATTTAAAAATCAAAAATCAGAGTGATCTTAAAGTAAAAAAGAGGTGCTAAAGTCTTATTTTGTGGTGGCTGTGCTTTAAAATTTTATTATTGTAATTTTAATTTAAGTGATGAAGGATGTCTGACAGTAATTAGTTTTTAAATGTTTGAAAATGATAAACAGTTGGAAACATTTGATAGAAATTTAGAAAAGAATTCCAAAAAAATTAAAATAAAACATAATCAGTTACATTAATAAAGTAACTGAAAAAGTTACACTACTGAATAGGGCAACTTCTAATCTGTAACCTATTACATTTCCAAAGTAACCTTCCCAACACCGTGGAAAGACTACCAGTAAGAAAGAACAAAATTACAGCAAGAAAAACAAATCATCACTGAAACGTCAGTTAAACACACCTAAACATCTGGGACTAAAACCCACAGATTGTAAAACATACCAAACTGGCGCGGGTCAAGACATAAACTTGCTCCCTCCAGAATGGTTGTGTTTTGGCAAATGGTCCAGATATTGAAATACATGAAGACAGGCAAAGAGGTGAATGCTGTCACACCCAGCCAAGCCAACATGAAGATGTACGTCAGCATGATGAACTGAAGAAACAGACAGTTTAAGACTCAAGCACTAAATTAGAAATCCATTGAGACTAAAACAGAATTAAATAAAAGGCAAAATTATAAGCGTTATAAATTAATTACAATAATTGCAACCACACAATGTATTTCATGTTTCATTTGGCACAAATGAGAGGAGAATAACTCGCAGAGTTCAATATGTACTGTAATCTTTTATAGCCTATAAACGGATGCCATATTTATGTGCGGCAGTTACTCTTAGTGGCTTTGCCGTTGCCCTTTTCTAAATTACAATGCATGAAGCTCTCCCAGTGATTTCTCACCCATGCACTGACGCAGCGTCCACAGGTGGTGATCTTGAAGTCTCCATACAGATCCTTGATGGCCCCACTAGTAAAGAAGCCTTCGACCATCAGAAGAATGCCATACACGAAGAATGCAGAGGCAATGCCATAGATCACATACTTGATAATGTCAATGCTGTGGGAAACGGAGGAAATAATGTCAATAATTATATGAGACATGTCTAAATTATTATATTATTAAATTATAATATTATTAATTGTTCTTAATTATTTAAATGCACTGCAAAAACCATTTCAGTATCTTTTCTAGTTTTCCAGTAAAACATTTGAAAATCATTCAAACAAAACAACTATATATATATATATATATATATATATATATATATATATATATATACGCACATACACACACACACACATATACATATATATAGATATATATATAGATATAGATATTATAAGGTCCACTCCTTGTACTGAGGTAATTATAAACAAAAGTAATCATCTTCAGCCAAAAAAATAAAAAAATAAAAATAAATAAATAAATAAATTATATATAGAGAGAGAGAGAGAGAGAGAGAGAGAGAGAGAGAGAGAGAGAGAGTATATATTTGGGCATTATCACATGTTAATTTAAGTCAGTGTAAACTACAAAACATGGACATTTAGCCTACAGATAAAATCAACATGGCAAGGCAGTACAAAAGAAAGGCAAATAAAAAGTTTAACCCAAACATGCATGCATATCCAAATATGTACATATAGACAAGAATTCATTTACACATGCATTATTTCTCTAGTTAATACGCAAAAGATGACAGTTGAATGTTTTTTGAAAATAGGTAAAAACAGGACAAGTATGTGTTTTTGTATTTTTATTGTACTGATGGCATGAAAAAAATTGTTTGATGGTGTTTATATTAGTATTCAACCCATTCACATGCTCATTTTTACCCCTACTTTGTGAATTGTATGACTAACGTTTTTAATTTAGATAACTTGTTTTAATTTACATCCATAAACAACAACCTGAGGTGTATAATAACTATTATAAGAAAAAAAAACAACTTATTTATTGTAAAAAAATGTATGTCTTCAAAACATGAAAAAACTGAAAGTGGGCTGAAATGAACTTAATTCGACATTTGTGACCATGGACCACAAAACCAGTCATAAGTGTCAATTTTTTTAAATTGAGAATTATACATCATCTGAAAGCTGAATAAATAAGCTTTCCATTGATGTATGGTTTGTAAGATATTTGTAACAATATTTGGTCGAGATACAACTATTTGAAAATCTGGAATCTGAGGGTGCAAAAAAATCTAAATATTGAGAAAATCACCTTTAAAGTTGTCCAAATGAAGTTCTTAGCAATGCATATTACTAATCAAAAATTAAGTTTTGATATATTTACGGTAGGAAATTTACTAAATATCTTCATGGAACATGATCTTTACTTAATATCCTAATGATTTTTGGCATAAAAGAAAAATCAATAATTTTGATCCACACAATGAATTTTTGGCTATTGCTACAAATATACTTGTGCTATTTATGACTGGTTTTGTGGTCCAGGGTCACTTTTTTTTTTTTCTTTTTTCTTTTTTTTGCAATTTTGCGTCACTAATATATATATATATATATATATATATATATATATATATATATATATATATATATATATATATATATATATATAGATAGATAGATAGATAGATAGATAGATAGATAGATAGATAGATAGATATAGATATTTTTGCTGCACACAAAGACTGTATTTAAAAAAAAAAAACCTTTTTGTATATACAAAATGTATATAATGTATATAACGTATATAATTTGTATGTATATAATATTTATTAATGTGAAAATCTACAGTGAGAAATAGGTGGTTCAATATGCTGCTGACACTTACATTGTAAACACATCCAGACCATCTCCGGGTCCCCTGATCACCTCAAAGTAGTTCTGGAGGATGGTGACCGTTCCAGAAAGAGCTTCATGTCCACATCCACAGAAGAGTGCCACTCCAGCATACAGCAGGATGGTGGCAATCAGGGATGGATAAGGGATTCCTCCTAGACATTTCAGACAACACTCCATACATCCTGAGAGGAGGAAGAAAAAAGAGGTCATGTTATTCATCTGAAAGTTACGGCTGGGGAAAACAAGATGCTTTTTAATCATCAAGATCTTGAAGATGTTTTGTGTGTCTGTGTTTGATCTATTGGTTTAGATTTTCTGAATTTATTAAGTTTAATTTCAGCAGTTTTCTGTCATTTAACAGAGCAGTATTTTTGCACAGAAAGCAAAGCTAGTGTAAGTAGTCTTCTGTGCTCTTCTTAGTGTCTAGCTGCCTGACAAGACTAACAAGTACCCAGACAGTTGGAAGTAAATCCTCAGTCCATTCAGTCTGAGGGTCCAGTGAGGTCCAGCTAATTTTCCCTCTCTCTCTCTCTATGTGTGTGTGTGTGTGTGTGTGTGTGTGTGTGTGTGTGTGTGTGTGTGTATTTGTTACTCTCCGAAGATGTGCAAAATTGTCCCTGCGGCAGACTATTTTAAATTCTCCCCTTGGCATAATATATCAGAGTGAATCATAAAAGTATGATTCATGAATAACAAAATGGATAGTAGGATGCGAGGATGGACGTTGACACTTAGTCATTCCGATTAAGTTTTTCCAAATGATTGCTTTCATGTGTTTCATTCCAAAGTTTCATTACTTTAAGTTTAGATTTCACATCTCTGCAACAGATGAGACAAGTGTATTATGTTTAGAAGAAAACAAACTTGCAGTTAAGTTTTAAATAGCAACTTAGTGCTCACTTATCTGTTAAAAAATGCACTGTATGAAATGTTTTATGGCAAAAAAAAAAATTTTATGGCAAAAAAAAAAAAAAAAAACCTTGATGGCTATAGTTTCTTTAAATTGACTTTAAAAATACAGTGACAATATTTCAGCATTATGAGATGACAATAAAAAATAAAAACATAATTTTAGCCGTTATAGTCATATTTAACATTAATAATTACCATGTTTCTAAATATAATATTTTACATTATTTAAATAAAAATGTTATTTTACCCTAAAAGTAATATTAAATCAATATATATGTATATTCAGCATGAATTACAATATATAACTTTCTGTTATATTTACAAAAACAAACACTCTATTTACTATATTTTACAGTAAATTTACATGCATTGTCTTTTTTTTTAAACACAATAGCATATACAGTTAATTAATTAACAGTTTTTTACTGTAGCATTTCTACATAATCATTCCAAACTGCATTTTCTGCAGTGTGGGAAGTTTGGCATTTGTATTGAGGAAGAATAAACTTTGATTTCAGCTCGCATATGTTCCCACTCAGTGTTTGTTTGCCAGTCCTTATAAAACGAGTACAGGAACGTGCATGATTTACACTATGAAGAGTTACGAGCATGGTTTGGTTGAGGCTATTGCTCCCATTTCAGGCCTTTGAATGTGAATTATTGAATACTGTCAAACACTGCTATGGTAATGATGCTGTAATGAACCTCAGACCTGGCTTTACAGTGGCTTTGGCAAGGGATCAACCTGTTGCCATAGCAACCGCTGTCGATTGGAAGGAGTAAGAATATAGACAGGATCTGATTCTTTGTAGTACTTGATAGATCTATAGGTTTGCAATATTCAGCATTTTAAAATATTTTGTTGTCTTTTAAAATATTGCATTTAAACATTTTCAAAATACTGCATTTTAAAGTAATATTTTAATAATATTTTTATATTTTATAATTACAAATAATATATGTTTATATTCCTGTCATTTTGCATAACAGTATTAGCATTTACACAATACTTCTTGCCCCTTTGATCCTGTTATGAGATTCTTTGCACTTTTGAAAGCACTGCATGACTCCTGGTTGGCTGAGAGTAATCACATGTTCTGAATCCACCACAAATTGCATTACCTTACAATGCAGCCTTATATTCATCACTCAAGGGTGTTAGACCATGAAATGGCTTTAGAAATGAATGCAGATCACACACTTTGTTAATACAGGGCATTGGGTCTTATTTACAATACAAATTCTCACAGGATAGCCTCGCTGGCAAGATTCACAACAGATCACATGCAGACAAAATGTTGCAATCTCAGGCTCTAAGCCAGAAATGGTGTACCGTACCAATGCAACTTTCTGTTATGAAAGAAACCAAATTTCAGTCCAGGAAACTAAACTAAAGCATTCAAATCAGTTCAAAAATTCTTCAATATTAATGGCTAATGTAAAGACACAGCACGTTTTTTTTGTTGTTGTTGTTGTTGTTTTTTATAACAATACCAACTAAGACTTTGCATGTATTTTCTGATAAACATTATTCTGAATAATTATATGCATTCAAATTAATGTATTTATTCTTTTTTTTTTCACATACAATTTTTATTCCACATAACATTTTTAAAAGTTAATTTTAAAAGTGAATTTAATTTTAATTTAATTAAGGTGCTTGGCAAAGTTGTTATTGCTTACTAAAACTTGATTTAAAACTAGTGCTGTCAAACTATTAATTGCGATTAACTGCATCCAAAATAAAATTTTTGTTTACATAATATGTGTGTGTGTACTGAGTATATTTATTATGAATATATAAATACACACACATACAGTATATATTTTGAAAATATTTACGTTTTTACACGCATAAATTTATATTCATATAATTTATATTATATATAAATATATTTAATATATAAACATATTTTTCTTAAATATATACATGTGTGTGTATTTATATATACATAATAATACTACATACAGGTGCATCTCAAAAAATTAGAATATCGTGAAAAAGTTCTTTTTTTTGGTAACTTATTTCAAAAAGCCTTTCAAAGAGCCTTCAGCTCATCTGCATTGTCGGATCGACTGTTTCTCATCTTTCTCTTGAAAATATCCCATAGATTCCATATGGGGTTCAGGTCAGGCATGTTGGCTGGCCAATCAAGCACAGTAATATCATGATCAGCAAACCATTTGGAAGTGGTTTTGGCACTAAAGTCCTGCTGCAAAAGGAAATCAGCATCTCCATAAAGCTTGTCAGCAGATGGAAGCATAACGTGCTCCAAAATCTCCTGGTAGACGGTTGTATTGACTTTGGAATTGATAAAACACAACAGACCAACACCAGCAGATGTCACGGCACCCCAAATCATCACTGACTTCAGAAACTTCACACTGGACTTCAAGCAGCTTGGATTCTGTGCCTCACCAGTCTTCCTCCAGATTCCAGACCTTGACTTCCACATGAAATGCAAAATTTACTTTTATCCGAAAACAGGACTTTGGACCACTGAGCAACAGTCCAGTGCTTTTTCTCCTTAGCCCAGGTAAGATGCTTCTGACGTTGTTTCTGTCTCAGAAGTGGCTTGGTAGCCTTTTTCCTGAAGTCGTCTGAGCGTGGTGACTCTTGATGCACTGACTCCAGCTTCAGTCCACTCCTTGTGAAGCTCTCCCAAGTGTTTGAATTGGCTTTGCTTGACAGTATTCTCAAGCTTGCGGTCATCCCTGTTGCTTGTGCACCTTTTCCTACCCAATTTCTTCTTTCCAGTCAACTTTGCATTTAATATGCTTTGATACAGCACTCTGTAAAAAGCCACCCCTTTCAGTAATGACCTTCTGTGACTTACCCTCTTTGTGGAGGGTGTCAATGATCGTCTTCTGTACCATTGCCAAGTCAGTAGTCTTCCCCATTATTGTGGTTTCAAAGAACAAGAGATACCCGGAGTTTATACTGTAGGGATGGTCATTTAATGAAACTGAAATATAAATATTCTAATATTTTGAGATACTGGATTTTTGACTTTAATGAGCTATAAGCTCTAATCATCAAAATAAAAAAAAATAAAAAACCTTTTCATGATATTCTAATTTTTTTGAGATGTACCTGTATATTATATAAACAAAAACTTTTATTTTGGATGTGATTAATTGCGATTAATTGTTTACACAGCACTATTTAAAACTTTTAAAAATTGTTTTCATTAACCGAATGATTTACTTTTCGTAAATTATGTTCACTCATTAATTTCTAAAATTAAGCCAAAACTGTGCAGATTTAGCGCAAATACTGAACTCGTCATCATGATATATTAAATACAGCCTAATTGTGCAGCATCTGCGCATATCTAGCTTACTTGAACATACCCGACAGCGGGCGCACTGGATTTCTTTGCATTGAAGCAATAACGAAGAGTCGAAAAATGACTGAAGACTCACTCCGTGTCTACACCGGATATGAACAACAACAAAATACAATAGAACCCATTATGATCAGTGATGCTGTCTACACTTGATGCGATGCGACAAGACACATCCCCGACAGCAAACTGATGCTGACTTATTGACACAAACTTCAAGTGAATTGCAACACCTGATTTGTCACATCCAGTGTGGACAGCCGCAAGCTGTTGGTTTATTTTGCTAATTTTTTATTTTTATTTTTTTTGGCTAGAAGTTGTTATGAATGGCTTAAAAATTGAATAGCCAAATTGGCTGGTGAGTGAAAAAGTTCAGTTCAAACCCAAGACAAAATTTTCATTGAAGTTTGAGAAGTTGAAATTAACAGAACTAAAGCTGAAATAAAAATTAATTAAAGCAAATTAAAAAAATGACTAAAGCACATAACAAAATGATTATAACTTTTACTAAAATTAAAAAGAAATAAAAATAAAAGCTAATTCAGAATATTAATAAAAAATATAATAATACATAAATATTACTAAAATAACAAAGACATTTGGATTTTGTTTTCAGATGTTAAACCAAAAATGATGCACACAAAAGACAGGCCTAACCCTAACAACATAAACAAAAGCATTATCTCAAAGGGTCCTCTAATAATAAAGCAATCGCTGCTTCCACCCCGTCGCCCCCACACCTCCCCCCATGTCCCTCAATCACCCCACCCAACCTCAACGCCCATCTGTCAGTCTGACAGCCACAGTGCCACTCCCGCCTCGCCTCGCCCCACCCCCATCCTCCAATTAATCCCTGAGAGTGTGGGGTCACTGCGAACCAGTGGTCACCCTGATATCCAGACACGTTCAGAGGGGAAACGTTCTCACAGGACTCTCAAAGACCGTGCAACAAAAGATTGTAGTCGCTAACGTTAATCCGCACCACAGAAGGGAGAGAGAAAGGGAGAGTGAAGGGATAAGAGATTGCGACAGTGGGAGTCAGAGAGACAGGCAGATGGAGAGGAAAACAGATGCGAGTGTTGGTTAATTATTTTTACGAAAATATTTTTACACTCTCCATTCATAACCAGCTCAGTCGGGCCCTCTTTGGCCTTTGTTTTAATAGGATTTGAATAATTTGTCAATTTAAAGTGATTAGCATTTCATTACCCCGAATGCCGTTTTTCTGTCCAGATAAAAAGAATTCTGATTCAATTGAACTCAGTCACATCAAGTGGCTACATGAGGGGCACTGTGTCTTGATCGCTGCCCCCTCCCTGAAAGCACGCGGGTTTTCATCACCGCACGTCTACGCGTCGAATCTGCGCATGTTTAATCAACCAGCAGGGTTGCCATGGCGATGGAGGTGCGGGCCCTGAGAATGGGCCGGGCCTGTGCGTGCACCATGACCCACTTACAGCGCCGTGTGTCAACGCATTCAGCGGCAAACAGGCTGAATGGGAGACACATTTACAAGGATTACAGAGGGGGAAACAGTCCAGCACCCAATGCAGCAGCAACGGCCAAGACTACACGACTTCATCCAACCACACTGCTGCTACTGGGGCCGTTAAAAGATTCTTGCACTTCCCACATCTTCCTCCACCTTTCCTCAGCAGAAAGGAAACCAATTAGTCTCCATACACTCTTAAAAATAAAGGTTCTTTATCGGCATCAATGGTTCCATGAAGAACCTTGAAAATCCATGGAACCTTTCAAATGCAGAAAAGGTTCTTTATTTTCAAAAAAGATTCTTTAGATTTTTAAAATGTTCTTCAAAATGGTGCATTTAAGAACTGTTCACTGAACGGTTCTTTGGAGAGCCAAAAATGGTTCTTCTATGGCATCACTGCAAAAACACCCTTTTGGAGCCTTTAAAGTATGTTGTTTGTTTGTATCACTAGTAGTGAAGAAAATATTGTTCATGTGAAATAATCTATACTGTAAAAATATTTCCCAATGTACCATGTTAATAAGGATTTTTTCGTATTGATTTTTCACAGGCGTTTTAGTTGTATTTTTGAATCGTATTGCATTGTGTTGTGTTTTAGGGTTGAAGAAAATGTCTGTAAACTTAAAGGGAAACTATCTAAAGAACCTGCTTCATGTTCCATTCTCTGTTCTCATGGTCATTTTTCCTGTTGGAAACAATAGGGTGAACAATACTGCACAGAATTCATTGTCTATTAATAACCATGATTCAGTTTTAAGGACAATTAGTGAAACTTCAGTGTCCCTGAAAGGTTTGTCTGGAGTGTGGGAACAATAGGAGTGTCCAGATTAGAGAGTTGCCTCTGAATCACACAAGGTTGTGTATATTAAAAACAGGAAGGAAATGGGATTGCCAGATAACTTGCATCCCACGGAGGTATAGAATTCAGTCACGCTTTCATTTCCATTTCAACATCACAGTTTAAAACAATGTGGTGCTCTACAGATCCATCACACCTTAGAGAAAGGATCATGACTGAATGGAATATACAAACAAATGCTATTAATCCTCGCGTAATGCATCAGCCAATCACAGTTCACACTGAATATTAATAATGAAACGGGTTTGTTACATGCTGAGCTGCTAAAAATAGATTAAGAGGCATGTAATGGTGTGCACAAAAAACTCTTATAAGTGAGTGTTTACAGGCACAGTACAACAGAATATAGATACTATCAAAACATCTGACTATGCAAGAAAACTTTAACATAAGGTTTTAAAATTGCCTGGTTCTGTCAGGTTCTGATGTTAGAACATAAACAGACATGCACAGAAGTCAGGGGCAAATTGAATTGGCAGGCAAAACACCTGTAAGGTAATGAGCAAAAATCTGTGTGCTAAACCTTGTATCAATATTTCCATGTAAATTCCCTTACACTGTATCATTCTATAACAGCACACAATGCTGAAAACTCACTTTATGAATGTCTCTTATCAGAGTCTTATCAGTGGATGATGTTACACAGTCAATAGTGAGCCCATCTAACAGACCGAACTCTGTCAACAGTGGCGATGACAGAAATTTGCAGGAAAAGGCCTAAATAAAAGATGAGGAGTGGGATGGTATCTGTGTGTGTTAATGTCCTCTAATCCAATAATCATGAGAGGTAATGAAATGTCCATTCTCCCATGAGGCCACTTAGTTCACCACTCCATCTATTGTGCAGCGGTAGGGTCAGCACACTGGTCAATGAACATCTGTGAACACTACAGCTGATTATGAGATTGTTGGTTTTCTGTCACGGAGATAAGAAATATGTGTTGCAGTTGTTGTAGCATTATGTGTTAGGTCACTTGGCACTGAATTAGAGTATTATGCATTATATATCTTCTTTTTTTTTTTTTTTTTTTGCAAAGCATTCCAGTACAGCATGGGGCTAACAATATCAAGGTAATGGATTCAACTTATAAAAAAACAACTTATTAAAAAGTGAACTTTAAATGCAAAGTCGCTTTGGACAAAAAGTTCTGCCAAATGCATAAATGTAGATGATACAATCTTGGTCACCTCGAATGTTTTTCCTAATAATAATAATAATAATACCATTAAGAATCCTAAATAAAGTTTTTTTCAAGTCACATTTTTTGGGATTCACAGCTTCCAAAAGATCAATTTGGAAATCTCACTCAGCACATATGAAAATATAAAAGAAAAATATCAAATGAGACATACATCTTATCCTAGGCTTCATTTTTTATCAAGAAGTTCATCAGGTGCACTTTATGGACAATAAGCATTTGCTATATGAACTAAATAAAACATATATGCAAAACAATTTAAAAACACAGAAAAAAAATAATTAATATTAACAAGATTTATGCGTTTGTGATATTCAGGTCAAATTATTAGATGCAGCCAATCATGGCATCTATCTGTTCAACAAATCAAATAAACAACAAATACAATAATAAAACACCAAAACACCCCAGCAGGTTCAGCAGAAATCAGTGATCCTCTCATATTTCATGTGTTAAATATCACACACTGACAGTCTAAGCACAGCAGACCTGACATGGCTGCTATCATCACACTGCTTTAGAAGGGAGGAGGGGAAAATCGCTGAAATATAAAGAGCCATCATAGATGGAGAGAGAGGAGGAGGAAGAGAGAGTTCTGAAGGCTGGTGTTTCAATTATTTTTATTCCCTTTCTTTCTGCTCCTCACCATGCAGTCGTTTGCAAATATTTTCTCTATAGACCACCAAAGAAGAAAAAAAGACCTCCAGTGATTTCCACCCTGAGCTCGAAACCTCAGCCCCTGCAAATGGTGGTATTATAAATAGCGAGCTCCCTCTCACACAAAGCAAACAAATGCTCCTGCACACAAATGAAAGAGCAAGCCAAGAAAATGAAAGAGGGGGAAACAATGGCTGAATTAGGACGACTATTTAAATGTCCACTGCATGCACAAGACGGTTCTCCTGTCTGTCTCAGCCTCCCTCAGACAGACTGACAGAAATGCGCGGCAAACAAAGACAGACCCATCAGATTGTTCACACACACACACACACGCTCACACTGGATCCATCCCCTACACACACCCCTCTACAATCACTGTCCTATCGAAAATCTAACAATTTTTTTTAAGAATGTAAGCATCATATCTGTTCAGCCATGTTATTTTCATATATTTCAAAACCTTAAAAATCATGCAGTGCATCACAGTGTTTGCATGAAATACATCAACGGTGATTTCATTAAAAATTTGAATTGAAAATGTCAGAATACACTTTTTCCCACATTGAAAAAAATAACCTATATTCTGATAGCTTTCTTAACCTCGTTTTATAATCCACAAGGTCAGAGACAATGAAAGTAGCGAGGGATTAGGCACAAAGGTAAACAACACACTCGGAAAGATGGATGGGAAAACAATGGAGAAAACAGCATTCCATTACCCTTCTGGGTCTGTCCCTCATCTATGTCCTCCTCCATGTTGCCTTGTCCTCTGATTTCAGGGGTCTCTACAGCGGTGACCAGTGTTGCGCCTGTGGGTTTAAAGTCCGCTCCTTAAACGTCTTCCCTTGCCTGCTTACCACAATAGAGGCTGATTCTCAATGCACAAGTCTCTCTCCCTCTCTCTCTCTTTCTCTCAGACTCTCACTCCCTCCTCCCTCTCCTCCCTCTCCTCACTCTCTCGCTCCTGCTACTACCCTGTTCCTCACAGAGGAGAGCAGCTGTCAACACTGGTTTTTTTCAGTTGACTTCTCTTGTGTGAGGAGGTTGAGTGTGGCATCTCAGTGCAGGCTTGTGCAAACCAATGAGTGTTAAGACATTCAGACCTCTATATATTTCTATGTATGTGTTTATATGAGGCAACACAGCTCAAGTGTAGGATACAAAAACAACAAATCCACAACCACCCAAAACATAGAGCAGCACACTGGGTGAACAGAGAGAGGTGGGTTTTTAGGGGAGTCAAGCACCAAGCAAGTAAAAGCCTCCTCTGTGCACCCCTCCTCTAAATAATGGTTAATGCTGGTTACAGCTCTGCTGCATTAAACTCGAAATAAAAAACAAGAAATAATCAATTTGTGTTCTGTTTCATAATTACCCTATATAAATGGTATAGTAAATATATATAGTTGGTGCACTACCACATTCTCAACTTTATTTAAGAAGACTGGTCATATTTATACAAACATCATCAGCCTGGACATCCAGTCAAAGTATTCAAGAGTTATATGTTACCTGATTATAAGGTGTAAGTAATATTTGCAAATGTCTAGCTGTCTAGTTTCAGTTCCTTACTCGCATCAGCAGAGTGTGTATGTGTAAAAGAGGAAGTACATGAAGTATATCTGAGAGATAAAAGAACAGAGTGAAAGTTGAAATAATAATATTAAAAATGGCCAGGGATTCACTCTGAAGATATGGGGACAGAACCCTTGTAATATTAGCAAGCTTATTAAAAGATATGAGCAAAGTCATATATCTAACCATGAATACATAAATTTAGCTTTTTTGAATGTGTCTCATGTGTACATACAACATTGCTAAAGCTCACTTTAATGCCATTTCTCATAATTTTCATAACATGTGGCCAAGTTTTATAGCAAGACAAGTAGTGTTGCGATTAGTGGAGTTATCGCTTGTCATAGCACATTTGACACTCATTCTAGAGTTGTCAATGACACATGAAGTACTTTGATGCGTTCAATGCACTTTTTAACATTTACATATCAACATTGGGTGTCTAATTGCATAATGTGACAGGTATCTCTACTACAGAATTATTGCCCAAGTTTTAAGAAACACACTTACTACATTTGTAATAATAAATCGGTAACACTTTAGTATAGAGACCAATTCTCACTATTAACTAGTTGCTTATCAGCATGCCTATTATTAATGTATTGGCTGTTTATTAATGCTTAAAGCACATATTCTGCATGGCAATATTCTACATTCCTAATCCTAAACTTAACAATTATCTTACTAATTATTAATTAGCAGCAAATTAGGAGTCTTTTGAGGCAAAAGTCATAGTTAATGGTTTGTTAATGCGAGAATTGGAGTTTAAAATAAAATAAACCAATATATGTAACTGGTTTAAATACAATGATGACATCTTGAGTAGGTTTTTTTCAGCTTTGCTGCTTCTGTGCGCAACATGGATGAAATATGAATGCATGTGATGAATATAACATCATATGGTGCACTCACGTGATTCTTTATGTGTGTGTGTGGTGAAATACATTCACTGTCATTCCAGGGAGTGACAAAAACATAAAAGGCATAAAAAGGCAGTTTGTTTTACGTTAGCTTTACTCACTTAATTAGCTACACATTATTAGAACCTGCAATTTAGTACAGAAGTGCTATTAAAATGTGCAATGATAATGATTATTGGGCTCAGTTTTGCAAAATTAACAGAAAAGCTTCCAACCTTTTTTTTTTAATATTGGCCTCTGAATTATCTTCTGAATTGCTTTATCTATTTTTAGAGAAACATATTAATTTTATTGTATGATTTTAGCTAACTAGTCCAAATCACACTTAGCATTATTTGAATCTTCAACAAAGAACAGCTTGCACTTAGGGCTGATGCACACTATATGATTTTTCTGTCCTTTACAACTGCTGCTTTCCAGATTGTACAACATAACTGGTGAGAAATCTACGAGAAACTGTAATACCAAAGCCTTTAGATAAACCAAGTTGGTGCACTCATACTGCTATAAATGAGAGAAAGTGCATTGCACAATATGGCAAAATAAGTCCAACCTTTTAAATAAAAAAGCCAATCGCCAATTGGTAAAGTCATTGTGCTTGCTGCAAGCAATAGATGGTGCGCTAAAATTAAACCCTGCCCTCTGTAATTCCGTTTCAGTTAGAAATATGTCACAACACTGAAGTAAAGTAGGTAGCAATTTCTAGTTCAAACACACTTATATATGTTATTTAAATGTGAGTGTGGCAAGCCATTTTTGACATTTCAGTATATGCTAATTCAAGCAGATAGGACTTGGTCTTGGATGCCCAAAATAGCTACCCGTAGCCATTGCAAATATGGCCACTCAAGTGAACAGACTTTCCTTGAAAGGGACTTTGACAATACATGGTATCCAAGACTTTAGTCAGACTTACAGCATTTGATATTTTACATTGTGAGTTGTTCTATGATTGCTACAATGTTAACTATTCACCTGGAATGATCCTTTGTTATCAATCAGAAATGCGTGGAGTAGTTTGCAATTAATTGGCTGTATGTGATCATGTCTGCAAATTTTGCAAAGTTTGCTTCAATGCGATAAGTATGTTTGAGTACAATGAGCATGCATATCAACTAATTGCCAACTAAGGCTCATTTCCATGTAATCATCAACGTATGAATTATTAATCACTAGAAAATGTATTTAAACAGCTGTTTTTAAAGGGTCATGACTTAAGAAACCAAATTCTCCCTGGTGTTCAGAGGTCAAAATATCCCTGTATTCCAAAAACAGCTTTTATTGAAAGCAAGCTGCTAAAATTACTCTTTTCCTACTTCTGGGTTTTTATTACATAATAGAGACATTTTACTGTGCATTCTTTGGGAAACCAGTCGCAGGCTTTGCAAACAGACTTTTACAGATGGACTGACAGTAATGCCACAACTTATAAGCAATCATGTTAATTCTAATGCAATGTAATGACTCATGTACAGTCAGATTTTTTTTTTAATCACAAAATGATTCATTGCTGTTTATGTGTCAGTGAATCAAGCCAGTGACTAAACGATCAATTTCTCACTCTTCCTCTTAGCAGCATGGAAATAATCTGTTATTAAATTATGATCAAACTGTATACAGATAGTGTTCCCTTTATAATTGCTGGAGCTGTCAACCACTTCAATTTCAGCATGATTCTATCAGTGATTTGGGTTCAGCACTTTCGCCAAAATGCTGACAGACTTACTTTCTACCAGTAGTTTTAAGTTCTAAAATTATTGTGAAGGCCAACCTGCTTTCTTATTTAGAATCCAAGAATAGCATCTAGTTGCTACTAAAAGTGTGTTAGGGGCCACTCACACAGGACACATTCTGTATGAACGGCCCCTACCCCCCCAAATGACTGCATGTCCTCTGACAATAACAATTTGTCTGATGTGTTGATATATTGTCACGCCATGTTTAACATTCCTGCCCTAAGTAAGGCTCTATTTCAGGAATAGCATCACAGCAGACATAAAACACCAAATGCAGACTAACATTTGACACCAAATATAATAGGATACAATGCATTCTGTATTCTGTTATCACACAGGGTGTTTAAGACAGTGTTTCCCAACCCTGTTCCTGGAAGCACAGCAACAGTACATGTTTTTAAACTCAAATCTGATTCAACTTAAGAGCTCGATGGTGGACTCCAAGTCCTCAAGTGGATGAATCAGATAAGGAGACATCCAAAAATCTGTACTGTTGGTGTGCCTCCAGGAACAGGGTTGGGAAATAATAGTTTAAGGAACTGACGGAAACACTTTATTTTACAGTCTCGTTGTTGCAGGTTAGAAGTAGAATTACATGAAATTAAACCTAAATCTAGCCTTATAGTAAGTACATGTTGTTAATTAATATCACTCAGTACTTAAATGTATAATTACACTGCAAGATACCTTAAAATAAAGTGTAACCAAACATTCATGATTGACACTGACTGAAAAATCCAAAAAGCTTCTTTTGTCAGTAATTGGCAGACACTGAACAAAACTTGTAAATACATAATTTGAGTACATTTTGCGTGAAATAAATTTGATTTTTAGCAATTTTGTGGACATCTCTATCTATCTATCTGTAAAATAATCTAATAAAATCTAATGATTTTTAATTACATGAAAATATTTACATAATTTCTAAATAATATAGTAATAACAATATAAACATTTGATAACATTAAATTATATAATATTAAATTATATCATATTAAATTAAATGACCAAACATTCATAACTGACACTGGCTGAAAAATGCAAAAATCTTCTTTTGTCAATAATTGACAGCCACTGAACAAAACTTGTAAATACATAATTTGAGTACATTTTGTGTGAAATAAACTAGATTATTTTAGCAATTTTGTGGACATCTCTATCTATCTATCATTTGTAAAATTATCTAAAAATATCTAATGATTTTTAATTACATGAAAATTGCATATCAAATTTGTTTAAATATACAAAATGAAATATTTACATAAATCATTTCGAAATAATATAGTAATAACAATATAGACGTTTGATAAAATTCAATTATATAATATTAAATTATACACAACCATGTAATAATTGATTAATAGCAAATGAAATAAATATATTTAAATATAAACATTCAATATTTATATGTAACTTCTAAATAATATAACAACATACAGTAGATAACATTACATTATATATTAAATTATACATAAATTGTTACTTAATAACAATGCAATTAATATAACTGAATGACAGCAAATGCAATATGTATACTTCATTACATGAAAAAGCAGATTAAACTGATTAACATTTAGAGTAAACAAATATATCTAAATATATTTATATATAACTTCTAAGTCAATAATAAACAGATTTGCTAACATTAAACTATACAAATTATTAAAAAATTTACATTATTTAATAATATTATTTAATCATAGCAAATGAAATGAATTTTTATGAATTTATCAGGCATTTACAGAAGGAAAATGATCTCCAGTGTGATTGCCACATGTCATGGAGTCTATGCAGGCACAAACACAGCCACACCCTGGTCCCTGATGATGCTGCTTTTCTGAGAAGGTGGCAGGGAGAGAGACGTTGGCTCTTGCCGCCAAGTGTGTGTGTTGTTCGTATGTGCATGTGTTAATGTGTGATGCATAGGCAATGAGTGTGGGGTGGGTTTTGGAGGGGAAATCCAAAGTTAATGAGCGATACTTTAACACCCAATCCCCCTTCTGGCTAATCATGTTTCTGTCTGGATTAAATACATGAATCCGAACACCCCTCCTCTAACTCTCGAATACATGCATCCTCCCTGTTTTTGCACTGCAGGCCCAGATGAAAAAACACACAACAGATGGCTCAGCGGCCTCTACAAGGGCATCTAGCCGTCTTCATGCAGTTAGTTGGCAATGGAAAGCATCGCACAAAATGTGTTCCAGTGTGCGTGTATTCTGAAATGCTTTCAGTGAGCGCTACCATCGCCCGCTCGATTGTAGCTCTAGCTGACTTGTTACCATGGAAACACACTTTATATGTCGCCTGTCCTGGAGGCAGTACATGCACACATACATGTATGCACTGTGCACACAATGTGCACAAAGCATGAAACACCATGTTTTATATGCAAGCTAACACAAAATACATCTTGACAGGGTTATCCGTTCTGTCAGGGTCTTGTGTCAACCTGAAGGGGTTTACTGTATGATAATGACCAAATATCTGTACAATTTAAACAGCTACTTACCAAATAAAACAATTCATGGACATAGATTTAGATATATAGATTTAAGATTATTACATTATCTTACTTGTAGCTAAATCTAAACCCTTTGCTAAGTAATATAGCCCATTAAAATGTAGAAAAGGACTGCAAGCAACAATGTTAATAATCCAAAATCCAAGATACACTAGTGTTCAAAAGTGTGCGGTCAGAAGTATTTTGTTGCTGTTGTTGTTGTTTTTGAAGTAATATACTTGCATTAAATTAGTCAACAGTTTTGGGTAATAACTAGTTACATGTAACAGCATTACGTAATTTAATTACAAAGCAAATGTACCTGTAATCCATTGCAGTTACTGAGAAAAAGAGTTTAATTAAATTGCAGTTACTATTGAAAATATTAACATGGATTTAATTGGTTTCTTTCCCATATTGCATTGACACCAATGTTTCAGGAGTTTAGGCACAGAACAGGACACATGCTTATTCAGTAACTGTTTTATTTCCTATTTGGGTTTATGTATATGCTTTATTTTTTAGGATTTAGTTTTTCTAAGGCATTGTTAGATGCCGGTGTTTCCTGTTATAGCTATGCAAAGATTTGATTTCAAAAACAGTATCGTAGCTACTAAACTATTTCTTGTTACGGTTTTAAATCAGCATTTAATTTCAGAATGATCTCAAAGTAAGTCTGATTTTGTATTGGCTGCGCTTTAAAATTAAATTATAATCTTAATTCAAGTGATGAAGGATTTCGAAAGTCTGACAGCAATTAGTGTTGAGTACTACTGTAAGGTTAACCCTGCCTGCTTAAAGTGTTTGAAAATGATTAACAGTTGAAAACTTTTGTTAGAACTTTAGAAAAGTAATCAAATGTAATCAGTTACATTACTTTATTAAAGTAATTGAAATTGTTACACTACTTAAATAGGCTAACTTGTAATCTGTAACCTATTACATTTCCAAAGTAAACTATTACATTTCCAAACCAACACTGTTGATCAAAAGTGACAGTTTACATTGTTTCAAAAAATTATATTTCAAGTAAATGCCGTATTTTGAGAATCCTGAAAAATATCGTTTTGACAAAAATATTAAGCAGCACAACTGTTTTCAACTGTAATAACAATGTGAAATGATTCTTGATCAGCAAATCAGCATTTGCAAATGATTTCCGAAGGATCATTTGACACTGAAAACTGGAGTAATGACTGCTGAAAATTCAGCTTTGCATCATCATACATTTTAAAATACATTCAAAAAGAAAACACATAAAATTTTGAAAACAGTGAATCAGTTTCAATTGTAAGAATATATGATAATTTGGCTGTTTTTACTGTATTTAAAAAAAAATGATTTTTTTTTTTTGTTCACCAGTTCCTTGCTGTTCAGAGTGCTGTTTTCATTTTCTCACTTTAACCGGAGACTCCTGAGCTTCTAGCCATTCTTTAAAGGCTCACTATAAAATTAATACAGAAGTCCACCAAAGGCCATTTTTACAACAATATGTCACCACATTAAGTCACATTAAGGCACCAATGACAAGAGAGAGAGCAGAGTGATATGAGATGTGAAATTAGCACTGGTATGCTGCCATGGAAAACATTCAGTTTATTAAAACATTACATTTGACCACAGACTGCTTTAATGAACAAATCAAAAACACTTTTTGGGGTTATTTCCCTACACTAATAGTTCATACAAAATATATTTTTCAAATATCTTTTGCGTTCCACAGAAGAAAGTCATGAGGGTGAGTAAATACTGGTCTCCCTTTGAGGATTCTCAGGAAAAAAAAAAAAAAAAAAAAAAAAATTCATCATTTAACAGATTAATGTTTTTTCCTACTTTCATTTCTTTTATCGCTGACCATAAAAATGACAGAGTTTGTCAAATCAATGAGAGTAGACACTGATTTCAATAACATCTCAGCTATGCTAATGATTAAATGACTGCATTCAGGGTCATACCATTCACAACTCATGGCATTTTATTCCGCACAAAGCCTATTATTTGGTTTTTTAAATGTCCATTTCAGACAGAAAACAGCATGAGCATGTATTAGGGAGGAGGGTGACAAAAACAGAGGGAGCGTGAGAGAGACGAGGTGGTCTAAAAAGTTATTTTCTGGGCACACTGATGAAAAGCAGTATGCTTGCTTTAGATATCCATGGCAACCTTATGCTAAGAATTGAGTCTGAAAGATGCATGGTAACACAGCAGATACACTCTTTATGTTTGACAGTGACACTGAGCGTGTGAGAGTGTGAGAATGAAAGACACTGTGTGACAATGTGTGTTTGTGTGTGTGTACAAGGGGGAGAGAAAAAGAGTAAAAGAGGCAGAGGGGGTAAACAAGGACCCAGGCAACTTGCATAAATCCTGCCTGTCTCACAGTGAGTTTGCTAAATGAATATCTAATTTGCAGTTGGTCTTAGGTGGAGTGGAGAAGAGAACATGCTGTGCCTTTCAATGAAAACAGAGCCATCTCAATACAAAGATAACAGAGATGCAACAACAGGCTCAAGAAGGCCTAAGAGCTACTGGGGTTAACTGATAAATGTTGAATTTATGCTCAGATGATGTTCCAAACCTACATGATTTATTTTTTGTCCATGGATCTCAAAAGGAGATTTTTAGGAAAAAGTCCAGACTGCTCTTTCTATACAACAAGAAAAGGCTGTACCATTAAAAAAGCCATAGAAACATTAAATCATAAGGAGGAGGAGAAGTACTTTTAGAAATGTCACTGATTTAAATATCATCACACATTTGATAAGAGCTATGGATGATATATATATATATATATATATATATATATATATATATATATATATATATATATATATAGAAATGATACCAACTTTTGGTTGAACTATAAGAAGCAGTTCTTCTGAAAAAAATTTAATTGTTTACACTTTGAATTTGTGATTTGAATATCACAAGAGATGGAAATATACATTTCATTCTAATAGATTTGTTGACCTGTATGGTGTAGAGAATTCAAATCCAATGCCAATCTGGATGGCAAGCCTTTAAAAGCAAATAAGCAGGGATTTTTTTCGAGTCTGTGTTCTATTCAAACAAAGACAACAAAAGCAGCCTGTGCACTGATGTGTATGCTTGTTAAACTGTTTTTTTTATTTATTGTGCGAATTTATCTTCTGCTTAAATTTCTAGGGCTGCATTTTGAATAGTGCTTTGAAGACCTTTGTTAGACATCTACCTTAAACAGTCTCATAATTTGCCTCCAATATCCGCAGTGCATTTGCTTCTGATGCCACTGAACCTGCACATGAAGAAAACAAACATTCCCTAAATACAATATAGTTAAACACTGATAATACTATACACTTGTGACTAATGTTGGCCAGCAGTATATTTGAGTATTATTTATATACTATTATAGTATTTATCAATATTTTTATAAGTTTCTTTTTAAAATTTTCTTTTTGTTTTAGTAATTTTGTTATGTGCTTGTCATTTTTATTTTTTATATTTATATTTAGCTTCATTTTTTTTGTTTTTAAACCTAATATTTATATTTTATTTTACTTTCAATTAACAAAATCAATTTTTAACAGTTTTAGTTAACAATAACAACCATGTTGGACAGTAGTGTTGCTACTGTACCAATAATCAATTATTTGTAGATTAATTACATTTCTTGATAGCAAGGTTTTATTTCTTAAAACTTTTCAACAGAAAAGCTATTTTAATCATAACAGTATTTTATTCAAGTAGTGTGGAAACAATAATATTCTCGACAACATTAGAGAATTTTTAAAGTTATGTCTTATAGAGTGCCTTGTATTTTCTGTCAGCTGTTTTAAATCAGAACTAGTAATTCATCAATGAATGATTCTTTTGAGTTGGTTCCTTTTAAATAAATGGGTAAGCAAAACAGTTTTGCCATGTATAGCATGTAGTATAACTAGCTACGTTCTCAGGATGGTAGAATTGAGGATATCTTAGCAAACTTTTAGTAGTTTACAGCTTTTCTAGGAGCAGTTTTTGAGGAGCTTACCCAACACTGCTTGTGATACTGCTCTGTGGAAAAAAAAAAACCCAACATGGTTTGTTAAAATTTAGATAATATTTAGACTGTTGGCTTACATATGTCTCATCCTCTTATTGGGAAGGTAGAGCCAAGAACTTAACAAGCTGCTTGACTGGTGTTCATCTGCAGGTTTGGCTCGCTCTGGTGGGCTAACAGCGGAGGCAATCTGACAGCCTGTTCTCCAAGAGTGGGCTTAACATTGAATCGTTCTATCAAGAAGTCATAGAAATAAACTCTACAGTAAAACATCCTTCCCAAAGACATACAACTCTAGGCGAACAGAAGGGATTGATGGTGTGTTACTCACTTGGGTCTTGTGCTCTCTCCTCTTTTCTCTGTTCTATGTGCCTGTGTATGATCGCAAGGACCTTGTGCTGGTTGGCAATGATGTTTGGTTCAGCTATAACCTCACTGAGACTCAAGTTGCTCTTTATGGCCACTGAGGCTGTGGCTCGAGCCACCATAGGCAACTGGTCTTGATAAGCCTTATCGGTGAAGCCTTGCTCCACCCTCTGGATGGTCTGGATCCTACAGGAAAAATAAAACAAGCCAAATGTAGGCAAGGTGTGAGATTAATTAGTCCTTAACCTTTGAAGCATATGTGGCTCATTACGAAATCATGGCTGCAAACCAATTTGTATATTTATATTACACACCTAAAGCACGTACATTGCAGGTCATTTGAACATAATTGTATCTTCTGGAAATTAATTGTATCATAAAAAGCGGGCTTTATATATCAGAAAGGAGAAAAACAACATGTGAGTATTCGAAAAC
Organism: Spinibarbus caldwelli; assembly: GCA_039654775.1. Classification (NCBI taxonomy): domain Eukaryota; kingdom Metazoa; phylum Chordata; class Actinopteri; order Cypriniformes; family Cyprinidae; genus Spinibarbus; species Spinibarbus caldwelli. Next base: position 10,243,859 of record CM077247.1, read on the forward strand.
AAGTGCAATTGGGCTAATATTTCATTTACATTGTCTGATGGGAATGAAAAATGCATAAAGAAAGTAAATATGAAATCTCACCTTCTGTTGGTCAGGATGGTGTAAATCTCTTGAACAAGAAGCTCTGCAGCTCCAGGTTTACAGTGGATTGTGCCATCTATGACCTCTTTCAACAGACTGATGTTTTGCTTCTCAAAAAACTTTTAAACAACCAAAGGTGTATTACAGAAAAGATATTTATTAAACAGCTAGATCTTTATTAAACTGGCATAGGCCAAAGCACAATAAACATGTTAAGAAACTAAACTATTAATTATTTCATGTCACTTCTATTATTTCTGCAGGGTATCACACTCACTCTCTCAATCTGGGACCAGTTGGATTGTTTGGCAGCCACTGAAGCTCCATTATCATAGGAGTGCATGTGAAAATCCCTTGGGAAGTACCAGGAAAATATTTCTGCCACTAGGTATCCATTGGAAAAGTCTCTTTGGTCAAAAAAGACAGCAAGGCATGTAAGCACATTTCATATTTAATAGCAATTCAAAGTCCTTTAAATTGTTTATTTTTGAAAATGTATTTTTGATCCACGTTTGTCTGATTTTTCATGAAACTAGATGTTAGCTAAATTTTAACATTTTATTCAAAATGAATAAAATCGCCGGATGTTGACTAAATAACGAAATAGAGTCATCTCTGGGGAACTGTAAATTAATATTGTTAATGTACTTGATTAGAAAACTAAACTAACTATATAGCACTTAATACAAGTGTAAATATATTGGATTCCCTTAAATGGCTCAAGTTTATGGGACTCGAGAGACGCTGATATCTTCTCTAATAATGTTAACGTTACTCACCTGCGCACGTTTTTTGGGAAAAACGATAAATCAAGACTCTGCAGCCATTTCAAAACCTCTCGTGGTAGACCAGCCTTCTTAGGGGACTGAGAATAGGCCATTTCTAACTATAGGTAACGACAGAAACGAGGAGCAGCCTTACATTTGTTTGACGAAGCGCACAAACCCCCTTCGGTTCATTGTTTACAGTCGCATGGAAACGAGCTCGACGACACGCGCTGGAGTTGATGTGCTGCTACCTGCTGGCAGATCATATGCTTGATTTGAAGACATTTGAGCTACTGTGATATTTTTTTTCATACTATGAAAGTCAATGGCTACCGTCAGCTGTTTACCAACATTCAACTTGAGGGTGACAAAATTTTAATATTTGGGTGAACTATCCCTTTAAAGGAACACTGAGTCCCTGGAATGAGATAGTTTTAAGTCTGAAATGTTGCTGGGGTATATTTTATTTATTGAAGTAATATAGTGTACAAGTCACACGTTTATATACCAAAGGCGTCATTGGCCTGTTCTTGTTAAATCAGGCCAAAGACACGGGAGACAATTAATATTAAATGGAAAAACCTAAAACAGCTTTTATTATTTAAAAATGATTATTTATACTAAGTCAAGCAATAATACTAAGCAAACATAATGACATTATCTATATTGTAGAAAGTTCTTCATGGCTTTAGGGAGGGGCAAATGTGGTAGAAGATGCAAGTAGGGAGCGTCCCAAACTCTCTCTGATTTGCTGACGGCACAGTTGATGCAGAGAATGAGGTGTCGCTGTAAAAGGAACAAAACTGATGAAGGTTGATGCAGTAAAACATGTAAAAGTCAAAACATCAGTGGCTTTTGAGTCTATCATGCTGCTGCGCATTTAACTCGCCTTCATAAATCAATAGGAATCCCTCTGTAAGGCTCCCTGGAGGAGCAGCCTCTACGGGCCGTTTATACTCCAGGTTGCATGCATTTACATCTGCCCCAAATTCCAGCAGGAGCTTCACTATGCTTATACAGTCTTTCTGGGCTGCTGCATGAAGAGGAGTCTCCAAATCTGTGCCTCTCTGCACATTTGCACCTGAGATGGTGAAAATTTTGTAACACAGCATAGGTTATTTTTCTTTTTATGAACCGTTTTTTATTCACATTAACTGACACTGAATGAACTGTTACTAAATCAACACTTAATGAACTCCACCTTATTGTTACTTTCAGCGTTGTCTGTCTTGTGAAAGGCTTGTGAAACTTAAATGTAATTACAGGCTGGTTGTAAGTTGAAAAATTACAGTTAGATTGTCATGAAATTGCGGTTTGTTTGTCCACACTTCTCAGCACAGTTAGTTAGTCCTGTGAATTTTGACTTGTTTACCTCCATCGAGCAGCTTGCGGGCACATAAGAACTCCTTACATCGACAAGCACTGTAGAGAGGAGTGCCTATGTGAGGGATTTTATAGTCCACATCCACACCCCACTCAATCAGGGCCTCCACACACTTGCTGTGGCCTTTGAATGAAACCATAAAGCCATGTCATATTAAAATGTAGAACGTCTATTAGGAAGTCAGCTAATTCGGGCTAATTTTGATTTGTGTAGGACTATGATACTCTAGTGCCAGTCTTATACCCACCCCTGCTGACTGCCTCATGGATGGGTGAAGGCTGGCATATAGCCAGGGCCTGTGGTCTGGCGTCGTTCTGTAAGAGCAGCTCTAGACATTCCAAACTGCCAGCTGAGCAAGAATGAAGCAATGGAGTCACTGCGTCTATAGTTGTCCCATTAACCTGAACACACAGACATAGAATACAACGCAAAAGAACAGAATGTTTCATGAAATTATATGAAAAATGCAACAGCTGAACACAAATGTTTACAAAATGCTGAATGTTTTATCCCGTGTTTTAAGTGTTTACCAAATTATAAGGGTTTGCTGTAACTCATGCATTCTAATAGACAAAAATAATAAAAAACATTATAATATAATATAATAATGACAAAATAAAAGATATAATGATTATATAAAAAGAAAAAAGAAAACGATACAATTTTTCTAGAATTAATAATTGAATAGATAAAAAAACAAACCAATAGAATAAAATAATACAGTATAATATAATAATAATGATATAATGATTATATAAATATAAAAAATAAAGATACAATCAAAGATCAAAGTTAGAGTATGTTTTACAAAGAAATAAATCAGAAATTTCACATATTTAATGTGTTACTTGTAATTTCTTTGTAATCAATTGTGAAATTTACTAGCAATTTCTGGGTGAAAATTGTTTATAATCGACACCAATTTTTTCAGTGTAGAATTAATAATTGATCATTTAAATAGTAATTGATAGATAAAATAAAAAAACAAATATAATTTAGTGTATATAATATAATATAATATGCATGACAAAAAAAGAATGATTTAAAAATAAAAATATATATTTCTAGAATTAATAATTCAATAGACATATTTATTTTAAATAATAAAAATAATAATCATCATCAATAATATAATATAATATAATAATATAATAAATATAATATAATAATGACAAAATAAAAGATATAATAATTATATAAAAATAAAAAGATAAAAAAATTATAGAATTAATAATTGAATAGATAAAATAAAACAAAACACATAAATAGAATAATATAATACAGTATTATAAAATAATAATGATATATTGGTTATATAAATATAAAAAATAAAGATACCATTTTCAAAGTTGTAAATAAAACAAAGATAATTGGAGTAAGTTTTACAAAAAAAAAAAAAAAAAAAGAAAAGAAAAGAAGAAATTTCACATATTTAATGTGTTTCTTGTAATTTCATTGTAATCAATTGTGAAATTTACTAGCAATTTCTGGGTGAAAACTGTTTATAATCAACACCAAATTGATCATTTAAATAATAATTGATAGATAAAATATAAAAACATATAATTTAATGTATATAATATAATATAATATAATATAATATAATATAATATAATATAACACATGACAAAAGAAAAGATGATAATGATTATATAAAAATAAAAATATATTTCTAGAATTAATAATTCATTAGACATTTTCTATGAATAATAATAATCATCATCATCATCATTTTCATAATATAATATAATATAATATAATATGATATTATTATGTCAAAAGAAAAGATAATAATGATCATATAAAAACAATAAAAAAGATATTTCTAGAATTAATAATTCAATAGATATTGAATAATCATCATCATCATCATCATCATATTTTTTTCCCACTATGATACAAAATGCTAAACTCAGTAACACAAGCCTGCTTATCAAGACCTGTGAAATGAAAGCGTTACCAATCAGCTCTGCAGAGACTAACGTTGGCTCCAGCATCTATCAGGGCTCTGGCACAGGCAACATGGCTCCCTATGCAAGCCTCATGAAGAGGGCTAACGTGGTTTATTGTCAGCACATTCACGCTGTGGCCCTGAGGACAGATTAAGAGAAATGAATATTGCATTAGAATGTGCAGGATTTTTTTATTCCAGATGGTGGCAGCAATGCCCTTCACTAGCGCACATGATGGATTATAGCGTTCACCTCTACACCAAATGTGTATTACATTACTTATCCGGTAGAGTGCATGTGACTACAAGATATAAATACTACACATATTAATACAATTGCATATTTCTTATCTTACAGTTCAACTAAAGGTCATTTAAATGAGAAACTATCTGAACAATGAGGGTCTTGACAGCCAACAGTCGTCCTTGGCTGGCAGCGTCATGAAGAGCAGAGCGGTCGGCCCAAGACCCTGGAGAAGAATAAAACAGTGATTTGCCAAATAGGAAATTTAGGAATTTTTACAATTTAATAGCATCTTATACATATGCATACATACATGCAAATATACATATTGAGGCCCAACAATCTAAGTACAGTGGAAATCTTTCTATTTTGCATTTTTTTAATTTATTAGAAAAGATACATTGTTTTATATGTTTACTGAATTGTTTCAATTATAATGTTAATTATAATTATAATTTTCAATTATGAATTATACAGAAATATGGTCTTTTTTATTTTTTATTATTATATTAATTATATTACTATATATTATCTATTCAATTACAGTTAGTTGTAATTTAGCTATTAGTTATAAGAAACTGTGTGTGTTTAACTTATTTCTCTCATTTATTTTTTTCTACAGAATCAGCATAAAACAATATTAAATATCCCTATTTTTTTATTCATTTTATGTCATTTTTTTCAAAGTCCAATAACTTTGTTTATTTTCAGATGTAAATGGACTTGGTATCCCAGAGGTTCACTGCATATATATAGCACCATCACAAAAGCTGATACACCAGTGTACACACCTGAGTCAATATCCAGAATAACTGCTGATGCATTTCACACGTCATCATCATCATCGTCACCTCCCTTCATCACTCTCTCAACTATAGTATAATATTATCCTTCAAGTTCAAAACATAAATAGGACTAGCTTTCTTTTGGCACAGTATGAAACGTCTCACAAATTTTTATCTTTCAATTTTCCTTCTTAGCCTCACATTCAAGAACAATTAATTCAAGAACATAGCTCACTTTTGCACTCAGGATATTGTAAGTCAGTCCACGTACACACGAAACATATCAAAGCACCAACCTTGGCTGGTTAACCAGCTCAGCAAGACTTCCACTTTGACAGAGCTTGTGTCCCTTCAGGAAAATGTTTCCTCCTTATATCATTCTCTTCAAAAAATGCTTTAAAAGAGTCACTGAAGCTGTCTGGTGTTTTTAACTATGTTGCCCTACTTAAGTTGCTTAGTAAATGCCAGACTATGGCAATCCCCTGTGACCATCGCCCGTCTCTGTTCCTCTCTCCCTGATCTTAAACTTGGAGAAGCTGTTTTCTGAGATGCTCTGCGAGACAACTTGTTTACACCAAAAGCCCTCACTGCTGTTTATACGGCCCGGCTGCACTGCTCAAAATCCAGCAGACAAGCTTTGCCTGCATCAGCGCTTGATAGACTGAAGATAACGGCGTTTCTTGTATAGTCAAAGGGGAGGGGGTGCATGGCCTCAATTCTATTTATACAACACTGTAAACAGCAGCCTGGCAGCCATTCCAGGGCTTTGCGTCGCAAGCACACTTAGTGAGCTTCCATGTGCTTGATGTTGCATGTTTAGGATCGGTGGTCATGTGATCGTAGGCACTGATGCACAAATATGAATCTTAAGAATGTGCTTTGGAATGCAGATATGACACTGAAAAGCATATCTAACATACCATAATGTAAAACTGAATTCCCTGTTGTGGTCCTCATCACATGCAATGACAGCTGTTATAAATAAATAAAGCTACACTGCAGGAAAACCATTGTGCAATAGTAATATCCCCCATGTTCCATATATATCCATGCAAACGGGTCATCATAAAGGGTAAACGCTGGCAATAGGAAATTAAATCCACACTCCTGCTGCCCAAGTGGTGTGCAGTGATGTAAGTGCGCGCTCTACTTACCATGCCCTTGACCATTATCATAGAAATCCGGGCAGCCTCCTTGTGGTTGCCTTTGATGATGTAGAAGTGCGTGAGTAGATTAAGGGTAATTCTAACTAAAATTTTGAAGAATGAAGAGGGCCAGGATGGTGAAGTACACATTGGACAGCTGTGCTGCGAAAGGCCTGTATTCCTCAGTGGTCTCTGTCATGGCTGTGTTAAGAATGTTTTGTGGTAGAATAAGCACTGCTGTACGGCACCCCAACAGCACCCCCGCGCACTTGGGTTCTTACTGCAGCTCAAGTAAGAATCGGATATCATTAGTTTTAACGGAAAAGTTTGGCCAAAATTGTGTGTGGTTTAACACCTGTATGTTGTATTTTGATTCCATTGAATGATAAAGAAAACCACATCTGTCAGTCTCTACTAAAGCCTACAGAAGTAGTCCATACAGTATGACTAATGTAAATAGATATATAACAAATGACCATACTTTAATATATACATACAAATGTGTTTATGTTTTTTAAAGAAGTTTATGTTCACCAAGTCTGCATTTATTTGATCAAAAATACAGTAAAAACAGTTAGCTAAGCTTGTTAAATATTACTGCTATTTAAAATAACTGTTTTCTGTTTTCATATATTTTAAAATGTAATTTATTCTTGTGATGGCAATGCTGAATTTTCATTCACCTGTCTTTTCTTAATTATATATTTTTATTTTTATTTATTTATTTTTTACTTAGAACAGCATTTATTTGAAACAGAAATATTTTGTAACATTATAAATGTCTTTACTGTCACTTCTGAACAATTTATTCATCCCTGCTGAATAAAATTATTAATTTCTGTTCAAAATAACTTTTGAATGGTAGTGTATATTAAGATTAACATAAATCCCTACATTCAGTGAAAAATATAAAATAAATGTGATTAGGCTACAATATGATTGGGTCTTCTTAAATGTTGTGTAACAGGATAATAACAAAATTGCATGGCTACAGATATGGTGTACTTTTTTTATTTTTATTTTTTTATTTTTTTTACCTGTGCCAGGGCCATTGTCAGCGGGGGCGACCTGCAACATTGTCCTCTGATGGACCTTCTCACTGGGGCCATTAAATGGGGTTTTCACCTGCACACAAATAGCCAGTGACAACTTCTGAGTTGAATTCAATAAAATACAAAATACTGAACTCCGTTTATTTTATCCAAATGAATACAAAAAGTTGTACTGACTGAAATTATGTGCAGGAACTCAAGAAGTAAAGTAGCCTAATACATCTATTTACACTTGACTGAGCATATTTTTGATCGAGTAAATTTACTGAAGATATGATGAGAAAAGTTCTAAGGATATATAGCTTGTGTAACATAAACATTACCCAGAATATAAGAAATATTTTGGAGTCAACCAGTTTATTCAGGGAAAACAGGCTATTTGTTGAGCAAGAAGTGGTTATTCAGTGGAATCGTATACCCAATTTTGCTATAAATATATATATTCATTTCACACGAATGTACTTAATTTATAAAATCAGAATCTATATATATATATATATATATATATATATATATATATACATATATATACATATATATATATATATATATATATATATATATATATATATATTTATATATAAGTTTTTGAATAAACAGATAAAATACATTAGACACATAACTTACATTCTGTGCAAAGTTTAAATGAAGGTACAGTTAAATAGGTTATATATCCTGATTATAAGCAACATAGACAAGTTTTAGCAACTTTGTTACGCCGTGACGATTTCCGACGCGTCGACGCATGCGCAGATTTGAATCATCTGGCGGGTCTTTCTGCTCCATATCCGCGTACAACATTAGCGATCTTAAAATTTCATCAGATTTGTTCGTAGTTTGCTTATATACGGACTCTTAAATACAAGGCGCGATGGTCGAGGGTCCGGGATGCACTTTAAATGGAGAGAAGATTCGTGCAAGAGTTCAAAAAGGACAGAAAGTTTTAGACATACGAGGAAATGAAATCAATAAATCAGTAAGTGCATGACAGCTCAACTGATGATGTAACAGTTCTGCGTAAATGACATACATACGAATGTTTACTTGTTTTATCTCTTTTTCAGTCAGACGCCAGTCCTAGGAGCTCTTTCCAGTGCTTCATGGGCTGTGTGTTTACAGGGGTGGAGACACTGGGGAAAGAGCTCTTCATGTATTTTGGCTTCAGAGCTCTGAGGTTTGTTGTTTGAAAAAAATCAATAAATAAATAAAATTCACTTAAATAAGGGTAGATTAATACATGCAATTTCTGCTTTCTGTTTTAAATGATCATTTTATGTAGTGATTTGTTATAAGTTGTGGACCAAATGTAAGTTTCTTTCCCCATGAAGGCAGATTGAAATTTTCTGGCTTACTTCCCAGAGCCCTGTTCTGATTTGAAAAGCGACCGAAGTCATGAAATTATGTTCTGATTTATGGTTTCATTACGTTGCTGATATGTAATAACTGTATTTTTGGACAGCTTAAAGGGCAACTGACAGTATAGGAAAGAAGTCAATTTAATGTTAAATTGATGTCATTAAGATTTGTAAGGTTGCAAATGTAAAATATTTACAAATGTGAATTTCAGGACATACATATATATATATAAATAATATTATTATTTTATTATATATATATATATATATATATATATATATATATATATATATATATATATAAAATATAATTATTATTTTTTTTTTCAGCTATGTTGTGCTTTAAAATATTTAATGGGTTAGATATTGTTCATTGTGAGTGCTGGAGTAGTTTGCTGTCTTGCATGATTAGCATCAATCTGTCCTTTGAGAAGAACTGTCTGCGTGATTGATAAAGTTGCCAATGTTAATAGCTAATATCTTTTTCCATATGGTGCTCAAAGTGGTGTTTAAATCTATAAATGATTGGTACTTGACATACAAATGAAATTCTAGCACAGATATCTCTGAAAATCCTTATCCAGTAATCACAAATGACTGAAAAGGTCATAGAAATTCATTGTTATAAAAATAGGGAAATCGTTTTAACTGCACTTTAAATGTGTTTTGATTTAGACTGCACTTTGGCATGAATGGATCCTTGAGGATAAACCCCCTGGGGAAGGACTTGAAAGGAAAACCCCCAGTGCTGGTTATTCAACTTACCGACGATGCTGTCTGTTTCTTTGACTCAACTGTAGAAATCAGGTAACACTTCTTCTTCTAATAGCTCGGATTAGAGTTATATATAACTTCCATTTCATTCTTAAGTATTCTAGGATAAGTATTACATTTAATCCCGGATTAGATTGCATCTTCATCAAAAGTCCTTCCGAGTCAAGCACTTTATCCTAATGTACATCTGAGAGGTCAGCTCATCAAATGCAGGTCTTAAGTAGGCAACTTCCCTGTCGCAGAAGCGCTCGCTATGCCGGATTAAATTCCAGACTATCATAACGCCACGTGATCCAGACAGCCCGACTCTTTTCATTTTTACACTGAGCCTTCAAAGATTCTGACTCCTCAGGGAATAATAATTCTGTTTGCTTCCCCTAGACTCTCAGAGGACTGTGAGCGGAGAGTAAGAGCCATGGAGGCTCTCGATATCTGTTCGCCCAAGTTTAGTTTCTCTCAGGCAGTGGAAGCTGTAAAGAGGGAGAGTGAGAGAATGCTCTGTGATGTTCTGTTGGATCAGGCTGTCTTACCTGGTGTAGGAAACATAATTAAAAACGAAGCGCTCTTCGATAGTGGCCTTAACCCGGCTGTCAAGGTACAATTTGCTTTGTGCAGTGCCAACACCAAAAAAGTCAATATCTCTGTCGCATGGTACAATTGAATGGATGTTTTACACCTTGTTTGAAATATTTTTAGTGTTATTTTTCAATTAATTCTTCTGTGCTTTTAAAGGTCAGGCAGTTGACAAGTGAACAAGTTCACCATCTTGTGAAGATGACACGAGATTTCACACTCCTATTTTATAAGGTGTTTTATACTCTCTGCATTGTTCTAGACAATAAATTTGCGATTTTACTTTTTCTGTCAGATCTGCATTCAATTTTTCATTTTCAACACAGTGTAGAAAGAATGGATCCCCACTTTACAAGCATTACAAGGTGTATAAACGTCCAAACTGTGGCCAGTGCAGTGGAGCTGTCACCGTTTGTCGACTGGGAGACAACGGTAGGATGACATACTACTGTCAGCGCTGTCAAACAGCTGATCCAAGTGAAGTGAACATCAGGTGAGCTGCACCTACTCTCAGAGCTACTAATTCACATTTCACACATGAGAATCCAATCTAGTTGATGACTTTTCAATTTGATAGTAAACTCCCAACTCGTAATAGTCTGATTGGATGGGCTTATCAAGAAGGAACAAGCAGCAACGATCATGTGGCAAAACAAGAGGAGGAAGAATGGGCATGTTCCCTTTGCACTCTAATCAATCGACCAATTAACAAGTATTGTGACGCTTGTATGAGCCCTAGACCGGAAGGTAAGTTTAGGACACATGTATTAGTGCAGAAAGTGAACATTTTTGAGTATAGTTCATATCTAAATCGCTCGGTCTTTTCTCAATACCTAAAGAGCCCACAAAGCTGGAACATTCACCTTTGAGTCGAGACCTGATCCGGTACCCCTGCAACAGTTTTAGCAAACCCCTGCAGGAAATAAAGATGAATCGTAAGACTGCATTTGGGACCACCACTCTAGTCCTAACCAGCCTCAGTGCAAAACCTGACTCTCCTTCAAGTCCCGCCATTAACCAGGCACACACACTGGAGACAATGAGGGGTCTGAGCACGCACGGCAACTGGCAGTGGAAGAGTCCCAGTAATGGCGTGAGTGGGATGCAATTCAAAAGCAATGAGCCCTATAAGAGAGAATCTCCAGCAGACCACAGTCAGACTAACAAGAGAATGAAAACCACGAATGGACTTTCAGGAGGAAGCAAGCAGCATATCGGATCCTCAAGGTGAGCAAGTACAGTTAGTGTTTCGCCTGTGAAAAGATGTATTAGTGAAATACTGATATCTCTATTCATTAATAAATTCTGTAACCACAGAATACCAGCATGATTTATAGCAAGATATCAAAATGGATACTATGATAAAATTGATAATTCATTGATTATTCTGTAGAACACCTAAGATAATTTTGGGGAAAAATATTTGTGTTTTTGTGCATACAATGAAAATCAATGTGGTTCAGTGCTCTTTTGTATGAACAAAAACATTCTTTAGAATATCTTCTTTTGTGATCAGCAGATGGAAAAAAATATTGAAATCAAATTATGACAATTTTTGGGTGAATGACTCACTTTAAGTGTAGTTGGATGGCAAAATGTTTTCCTGCAGCTTTCCTGTAGCTCAAATAGTAGAGCATGGTGCTAGCAACGCCAAGATCATGGGTTCGATTTTCAGGGAAAGCAAGAGCTGATAAAATGTAAAAAACTGTAACTTGAATGCTATGTAAGTCGCTTTGGATAAAAGTGTCTGCTAAATGCATAAATGTAAAATGTAAATGTAAAATAAATACAGCTGATTTTGAATAACAGAATCCTATCTCACTACAACTAAGCAGGGGCACACAGAGTAATGAGACATCCCTACCCACAACACCCCGCTGCAAAAGTCATCACCGACCATGCACCCTGAGGGTGGTCACTAAAGAAGGTGAAAACAAAGGCAGGCAGTTCTACACCTGCTCCCTGCCCCGAGAGACTCAATGTAACTTCTTTGAGGTAAGAAAGCATAAACTTGACTTTGAAACCTATATAAAATTAAAACTATTTCAATTTTTAAATCAATTAGAAATAATTCAGTTTATTTCTAATTGATTTAAAAATTGAAATAGTTTTAATTTTATATAGGTTTCAAATATAGGTTTTATATAGGTTTATATAGGTTTCAAAGTCAAGTTTGAAACAAACTAAAAATGGTGGTTTGTACTCATATCAACTCTGATTGTTGCAACAGTGGGCAGACCTGCATTTTCCCATGTGTCATCATGGCAAACGGACTCTTATGAAGACTGTTCTAAAACTGGGACCGAATAATGGCCGCAACTTCTACACATGCCCAGTTAAAATGGGCAAGCAATGTAATTTTTTCCAGTGGACTGAGGATGGTCCTGGCATCTCAATTCTGCCTGGCTGCTGATTCCATGAGTTTGACAACCTTTAAATGCTTTTGAAGCAATGCTTGCTTTTTAATGTTGAGATGATGAAAACGTAAGTGTGTGCTTCTTATATGGTAAATCTTTGATGAAAATAAGTATATATATTTTGAAATAAAGCATTTCCCATTTCCATCTTTTCCTTTGCTTTCAGTGGAAACATGTAACATTGCAAGTTATAAACATCAGAGCTCAATGTCTTTCAAAGATCTTACAACAGATTTTTAAAAAAATATATTAAAAGCTTCTTTTTTTTTTTTAAGTAGTGCAAAGTGAACATTGATCACAAGGCACATACTAATCAATAATTCATTAACAAACTTTAAAAATATGTAAACATTAAACAAAATGTTTGTAATTCAAAAGTGGTCCACCTTCTGCAACTGAGATTGGTTTGTCTGTGGGTTAGCCACCATGAAGGGGAACTGGCTGAACCCAGGACGCTTGTTACAAGCAGCACCTTTGGACAAAAGAAGGGTTTTGACAATAAATCCCATTATTATTCATATTCAGAATGAGTACACAAAATATTTTAAGAAACAAACATTAGATATTAGCATTTTCTTACCATATCCACCAGTAGTATTGGCACAAATAATTGCTCCAAAGAAATCGGGGTAGTACGTCTTGATTCTGGAGATGGCGGTCTTACAGGCAACTGTGGGTTGGGCTCCATTTCTCATTAAATCAACAGCTAGAAAACTTTGAAAAAAACAAAAAAAAAAAAAAAACAATCAATAAAAGCCTTCAATTAGAAGTTTCAGTAGAATCACACATTTCATTTATCAAGGCAGTTCATATAAAGCGATCTCAAGACTGGCGATTACCTAGGAAGGAAACGCATCATGATGTTTCCATCCCCTGTGGCGGCGGCTCCTCCCGCTGTGCTATCGGCATAAGCCCCAGCTCCAGCCACTGGTGAATCACCTACACGGCTACAGATCAACATGCATATACTTTACTAAAGCTTTATTGACAGGGGACTGGAAACCCATTTCTGTCAGTAAAGCTAAATCTCTGAACAACGTTCTTGAGGTTCTGTTTTTCTTCCAGTTTTAAACACACTGAGACATACTATATGGTATCTTGTGTGTTGCTCCATTGGTGGACATTGCAGCAGCCACCTGTCCATTCTTACCAATCGCAATCATTCTTAATGAGAATTTATGGTAAGAATGTAATGCTAAGATCATATGCATCAATGAATTGAATCAAGCAATGGTTTTCAAATATGTCCTCAAAGCATTCAGCCCATTTATCATGCTTCATTTTCGTGATGCAAATTAAAACTAATGAGTTTGGTACTCTGTGGAAAAGTCCATGTCTGCATTCTGGAAAATGCATTTGCACTTACAAACTAAAGACTGATCAATTTATCTGACCAGATTATTAATATTTCAAAAATATTTCATGCCTTACAATAAATAAGAATCAACAGTTACCAATTGTGTCATGAGAACTGGGGTTAAAATTTTCTTTCGGATTCTTTGGCCTCCACAGCTTGGCTTTGGGCTTGTATGCCCACATGATTTGGAAGGGTCTGGAAAAACATTCTGTAAAATAAAAAGACAAAATAAACATCATTTATGCTTTGATCTCGGACACAGAACAGTTGTTTTCTTAAGACTTTAAAGCTTTAAAATTAGAATTACATAGCAAGGCTATCCATTTTTCATGATGCTGTCTGATTTGCTTTATCCACCTTAAAGTTTTCTGGGGAAAGATTCTGATTTTTAAAGTTTTGATTAACTTGGCCAACAACGCTTACAGTTTAATCTGAGTATGGAAACAAAAAACAAAAAAACAAATAATGTATTCAGAGCATTGTTTCGGATATTTCCATAGGGCTTTGATTGTGCCAATAGCAGAATGTTGGTATCAACCACTGTATTCTTCATAAATCTCACTATGCATTATTCATTGTGTTTCACGGTGCATATTTTCTTCTCAGTGATTACACTGATATCCTTCCAAAACTTCTCAGCAAAGTCTGCATGAATTGAGGCAAACATGACTCTCTGCTTCTCACTGTACACTTTATAAGATTCGTAATGCACAAAGAATTCTGATTCTAACCATAACACTGACTGAATCTTTATTTATTTATATCTAAAAAAAAATCTTTCAATGGTACATTGAAGTATATTGAAACGGTTTATCTGCCACAGATCATCTTCTAAACCCATGTTTGAAGTTGCCAAAGGTGCTTAAGAACTTTAAAGGTAAACCCTGAAGTGATGATTACACCGAGGTTCCTGGTTTTTGGGGACTTACCTTTCTATAGTTGGGCTGACAATTCTGCTGCAACCCCTGGGAGAAAATAGCCATTGATTGGTTAGTTGACAAGTCCTCAGACATGAAGCCCATGTTTTGAGCAAAGATTGTGGTTGCATGAAGACAGAATTTTTTTTCTTTTTTTTTTTCTTCAGTTCTACTAAACTTTATATAGCAAGGGAGATTTGAACAAACGGAATCACACAGTAGAGCTGATTTGAAATAATCATTAGATACAGGAAAGAACAAAAATGGAGCAGCAGGAGGCTGACTCAACCTTTTTTATTGTAATGTGAATATTAAGCAGCCACGCACAGAAAAAGAAAGCTGTTTTAGTACTCTATAATTCCCTTTAATTAGGAGAACAGATGGAATTAATAGAACAGCACAACATTATAAATGGAATTACAAAATGTAAAGTGCTGTATACTTCAGGCTGATATAAAATCTATCCAGGCCTTCAGTGTCTGCACAAACTGTAGAGAAATAAATAGTTGAAGAGGCCTTTTTAATACTCAGATCACTCCATCTGTGATCACATTTCTTCCCCTATCTGATGTACTGCAAACAACAGCTGAACCTCTTGACCATTGCAGCCACATGATTGGTTGATTAGATATAAGTGGTTATTGAGTGTACGGATCTTACCTGATTCGCCCACTATAAAGGTGTGCTCTGTGTATTCCATCACCGCTCGGGCGACACCCACAGCATTTTTGACCCTGCGTAGGTCTGCCACTGCCCCTATTTCCATTGTGTCTCTAAACACAGGACAAACAGCCCAACAATATAAGATGTATAAAATGTAAGAATAAATAAAATGAGCGTCATTTAATTATGAGACTTTTGCCTTTCCTTGACCTTAATTAGAAATATTACTCAAATCACGATATGTATTATTAAAAAGCCTTATGTTAGGCCTTACTACTGTAAACAGGAACTTATGTAAGCACTAAACCACTTTTAGTTTATATTCCAAATAATATTTGCAAAATGTTTTTGTCTAAATTAATACTATCTAGGATGCTTTTTATTGTACCTTCATCATTTATTTATTTTTGCAACCAAAATATTTTTATGTATCGACTTAAACTGTAACTATGCAAACCATGCAAAACACAAAAAGGCCAAACTGTCTATTTAGTTGCAGATTTTGACATGATATTTTCAATATATAGTTACAGTGACATACTGGGTTCCAGTGTTATTTTAGTATCACTGAGATATGATTATAGTTTTGTTAATATTTTGAATTAGATTTTATTTTTCAACTACCTTACTATCAATAAGCAGCAAATTAGGAGTTTATTAAGGGAAAACTCGTAGTTAACAGTGAATATATGTTCCCTAATCTAAAGTGTTCCAGTCTTTCTTGTTGTCCAAATATTCTTTTTAAAAAATTTTAATGATTTTTTTTTTATTATTTCAGTTTTAGTTATTTTAGTTATCAAGTCAAATTAAATGTAAATGAGAAATGTTGCCTTGAAAACTATCTAAAATAATATACGTTTTTTTTTTTTAAATATATATTTTATTTTCATTTCAGTTTCCAAGTAACAAAAACAAAGTTTTGGAAAACTTTTCATTTCATTTATTTACTATAATAACCTTGCTGGGCTCAAGCAGTTATATTTTGGTTTACTTACAGTATTTGCATATATTTTAAATAGTAATGGAATATTAATATTAGTGGTGATTTATGCTCTGACATACATTTAGTGCCAAAAGTGATTGAAATTAATGTTCTGCTAAAGTTATATCACAATGTGTGTACTTGTGTGTGTGTGTGTGTGTTTATGATATTTAAACGTTTATTTTTATTTCAATTGTGTTAATCTATACCGAATTACATTCTTTTGTATTGCATGCAATATGTTAAAGTAGTACAAGTGGACTTTTAACCTGATGTATTAATAAAATACAATAATAATAATCATTTATTTATATTTATTTAATTATTAAATTTTATTTTATTATTTATTTTATTTTATTTGTTTATTTGTTTTTGTTTTGTTTGTAATTGATTAATATTATTGGATGATTGACTGGTTAAGTATACTGATACATAGTATGCCGCCTACCCATTCGTGATCATCGCGTCCAGGGTTCTGGACTCCTGCCGAACCCCACGCTGTCATCACACTGCTCGCGCTCACACTGCGCGCAGCCCCGCTCCACCGCATCCAGAACCGAGCCGCCCTTCTGCAGCGTGCTCCAGGCTACAGAGAGAAACCACACAAGTTTGAAGTCTAGTCATTCCTCTGAGCTCTACACGGTAAAGCCATGGTTAGAGTGTCGCCTGCGTTAGCTGCATTCTCAAAATGCCAAGTGTTGATCACCAAGGGCAGCCCAGCTTGATTTAGAGGAAACAAACAAATGATGATAAATACTCTTTTAATCATATTACAATACTCAATGGATATATCCTACATTTCCTTCGGAGTATATTATCATTAGAACATCTTGGTCACGTGCTGTGTCATGCAACTATTCATATCCGTGTTTTGTCACATGACGGTGTTATGTTAATAAATATTTAAAGGGACAAATACTTATGCAAATATGGTTATATTTTGAGAAAACAAATGGTTTTGAATTCGATCTGAGTTTTCATTTTTATGTCATAGGGGTTGAGTTTTATCAAAACTAAAACATTTTCTTTGTTACCAAAGAGACAACAGTGCTGAAGAGACTTGATGTGAATAATATAAAGACTCAAAATCAAGGTAAATAACACTTGGTAACAGATTTCCATTGTTTTTTTTTTTTTTGTTTGTTTGTTTTGTTTTGTTTTTTTTAAATCACATCACAATTCTGTCAAATTAAACCAAGAAGTATTATTTCACTGTTTGTATTTAGGACACATAAAATGCTAGCCATGAAATTAGCATAGTATTCAATATGATAAAAAAATATGGAAAACAAATGACATAATTGTCCTGAGATGCATGTTGAGATGCATGTATTTACACTAAACAAACAAGTGTGAGAGTGAGAAGTGTATTTTAAGGGATTAGTTACTCAAAAACATCCCTTTTATTTATTTATTTATTTATTTTTACATTTATATAGACTTTTACTCATGTATTATATTATATTATATTATATTATAATGAGAAATCCGTCTTCCTAGTAGAGTGCAATAGTCAGGTTCTGGAAGTAAAAATTTAATAAATTTTCTCCCCTAAGTCATTAACCCCTTAGCATTCCTGTAAAATGTAACTAAACACACTAACAGGTTAAAGACAGAAACTATATATATATATATATATATATATATATATATATATATTACGTGTGTGTGTGTGTGTGTGTGTGCGTGCGTGCATGCGTGCACGTTTTTGTGACAAATGAGGACATAAATTTGTATAATGACAAGGGTATGACATAGGTATTACGAGGAGAAGGTGACTTTTCAGGACATTACCCCATGTCCCCACTTTTCAAAACGCTTATAAATCACACAGAATGGAGTGTATTGAAAATCTGCAATAGCACAAAGTTTCCTGTAAGGGGTAGGGTTAGGTGTAGGGCAATAGCACATACAGTTTGTACAGTATAACAACCATTACGCCTATGGGATCTCCCCACTTTTCACAAAAACAAACGTGTGTGTGTGTCTGTTTTAAAAACTGCATTACTGATGATTCTGCAAAGGTATCGAAACAGCAAATCATTCCAAAAGAACACTGTAAATTAAATTATAGAGTCAAAAAAAAAAAAAAATGAAAAAGTGGGCGGACGCTGTTGTATTCTACCAACTGGCAAGAAACCTATGGGATTAGATTTGTGCCAATTAAAATGAATGTAACTTTTCAAGAAACTTATGAAAATATAAATTGAAACTTAATAAAATTTCTTTGAAAGTGAAAAAAAAATAATAATAAAAATTGCAGGCAAAATCTTTGACTTGGTTTTTAATACACTGCATGTTTTGCAACTGTTTTCTCCTCTTTCATTCGCTGATCTGTACTTACAAATGCACTTCCAGAGTTTTCATTTACGCTTCTAAAGTTTTCGTTTACACTTCTGAAGTTTTCATTTACGCTTCTGAAGTTTTCGTTTACGCTTCTGAAGTTTTCGTTTACGCTTCTGAAGTTTTCGTTTACGCTTCTGAAGTTTTCGTTTACGCTTCTGAAGTTTTCATTTATGCTTCTGAAGTTTTCGTTCGCCATTCTGGCACAAATCTCTCGTGGGGGCGGGGCTAGCAGCGGTGTGTTCTTATTGGCTACTGAGTTTTTGATTGACAGATTTTTGACCTGGAAGTGAAGGCGTCAGTGTTGCGCCCCCAGTGTGTGAGGATGTGAGCGTCTGTTAGCGGCTTCCTATTTAATTTTAATGATATATAAAGATTTTTTATATTATTATTTTTTCAGTATTTATCTGTTGCTACACTACATTCTTGAGATGATTTCTTACGAATAGCACAGATGAATGATATCATCATCATTATCATCATCAATCATCATCGTTATCAGGATACTCGCGGTAAGTTGTCTTGATTTAGCCCAATCAATACTGAACCTGGTTATCTACATACAGTTACAGTCTTCAATTAGATCATATTTGCTTCGATTAGTTCATATTTCCCCCCAGTACATAGAGTAATGTACAGTACTAAATTTTACTGTATCTGACAATGACCGATGCTATTTTACAAGCGCACTGGCAATCACTGCGCTGTCAACTTTAGCAATGTAAAGCCTTTTTACCATGCTTTTTCTGTGTCCAGATTTGACTAATAATTATGCAAAAATGGTGGTGGTGGGGGGGGAAACAAACAAACTTTGACAAAAAGTAGTCTTTAATAATGCCTAAATATATATCCAAATGCAAAACCTAATACATGCAAATAATTATGACTGAAAACAGTTTCTAGCAACAAGGGTATACACAGTCATGGATATATAGGCCTATACAGCCATCTAAGGGTTACATAATGGTATTACAGATGATAAATGGTGCATAATTTTGAGGTATTTAGTACTAAGTTAATATATATATATATATATATATATATATAAATTAAATAATTTTATTGTGTATTTATTTGTTTGAAATATTTTAAGTTTGAAATGTGTCGTGGGAGTTCAAAGCAGTTTGTATTGTTAGACTATAATACATGTCCTTTCTCAATTTCCAGGGAGTGGAGCAACTTTTCCATAAACAAACTTCTGATGCTGACCCAGAGGATGCAGTGGTAGTACCAGAGATCCATTGCCCCCATCAGACAAGAATCTTTTTTTTTTTTTTTTTTCAGACACATCACCTTTGAATTACTGGGATCTTGATCTTCAGACACCTGATATTATGCAAATATTTTAATTTCTTTGGAGCTCTAGATTAAAACAAACATAGTTCATAAGTACACAAGAGGTTGCACTTTATTCTTATTATTCTATGCTGATCTTGGATTAGCATACCAACAGCATATGATTATTAAGGGGATAGTTCACCCAAAAATACAAATTCTCTCATCTTTTACTCATCCTCATGCTGTCCCAAATGAATATTACTTTCTTTCTACTGGACAGGTAAACACAAATTAAGATTTTTAAGCAAATAATCAATTTCTGTGAGTCCTAAAGATGCTTTAAAAACCACACACAGTGAGCGTCTCAGTAATCCATCTGACCTTAGTGGTTGAATCAGTATCTTTTGAAGTGAAACAACAGATAAGAAAAACACTAATAATTTAAAATTTTGACTATTAACAATCGCTTCCAATCAACTGTCATACGTACAGGGGTTACAATTCACTTGTGTTATGTGGATTCTCAGAGATGGATTATTTTCTTAAAAATCTTTGTATTTATGTCAAGAAAGTCATATACATCTGGAATGGCATGAAGGTGAGTAAATAATGAGAGAATTTTAATTTTTTGGATGAACTATCCCTGTAAAGACTGATATTGCACTCCATTACATAACATACTCATTCACTGTTTTGTAACTTATACTGTAACAGGAACTGTTGAAAGGATCATTGCAGTGCTGAATTTTAAACATATTCTGTATATTATGTTCTTGTGCATTTTGTATAGTAATGTAAATTATGAGAATACTGTGCATTACATGTATACTATGCAGTTAGTGTTTCGTGGATTCTGGTCTTTCCTGTCCCAACATAACTGCATCCAAGCCTTTCACTTTGATACTTGTGTATATAGTGACAATAAAGAATGTAAATTTATTTGAATTAATTCATATTTCAGGTTCAT
Source organism: Spinibarbus caldwelli (assembly GCA_039654775.1). Classification (NCBI taxonomy): domain Eukaryota; kingdom Metazoa; phylum Chordata; class Actinopteri; order Cypriniformes; family Cyprinidae; genus Spinibarbus; species Spinibarbus caldwelli. The sequence continues at coordinate 10,264,894 of CM077247.1, forward strand.
TCATTCAACAGGTTTATAAAAGTCACACTTGAAAGAGTTGATGATTGTTAAAAATGTATTTCCAATTTTAAATGTTAGATGATGTTAACTAAATAAAATAACTAAACAAAATTATCAGCATGATAAAAACAATTGGCAGCAAGAACATTCTGTGTAATGAAATGAGCTTGATTGCCTGGTTGGAGTGAGACTTTCTTGATGTCTGAATATCACACATATGATAGTATTATCTTTCAAATGTAACAGCTCAACCTAAATAGATCCTACAATGCAAAAGAATCATGAGCAATAAACAAATATCCTACGAGAACATTGGACATTATACAATATTTCCAGTATTATATACAGTACTTCCAGTACTTGCTTCACTTCCAGGTCTAGAAGCTGTCAATCAAAAACTCAGTAGCCAATGAGAACACACCGCTGCTAGCCCCGCCCACACGAGACATTTGTGCAAGAATGGCGAACGAAAACTTCAGAAGCGTAAACGAAAACTCTGGAAGCGCATTTGTAAGTACAGATCAGCGAATGAAAGAGGAGAAAACAGTTACAAAATATGCAGTGTATCAAAAACGAAATCAAAGATTGTGCCTGCAATTTTTTTTTTTTTTTTCAGTTTCAAAGACATTTTATTCAGTTTCAATTTATATTTTCATAAGTTTCTTGAAAATTTACATTCATTTTAATTGGCACAAATCTAATCCCATAGAAACCAAGCTGTAATGTACAGTAGCTTAAGACCTTTGGCTATTTAAAAGCTCTTCTTATATAGTGAGTCCCACATTGTTCATCACATGGGATTTAGTCACCTGGTTAAATAAAGCGTAGTATATCTTACAGTAAATCCTGAAGGAACCCCAGCACAGAAACTCAGGCCAAAAATAGGATGAAAAGGAGAACAATTATGTGGTCTGCCCTCTTATATGCTAAACATGACAGCGGTAGTACATACAGTACAGGTTTTGACAAAGTGTTGCTTTAACCAGAGAAAGAATGCAAAGATATTGAATTTGCTGTTACATTATTCATAGAAGGAGTATACAGTTTTATAGCATATTTTATTCATGGATTTGCCCTCATACAATAATGTCTTATAAAAGAGTCTGCAACAGAGGACTGTGCTGGAGCTTAGAGGAGGACAGCTCTGAAAGGCCAATAGAAAGAGTTATTAAATACACAGAGCAGGACCAGATCTAACACTACTAATTTAAGTGACATAAGCAGAATCTCTAGGAGTGTAATACAGCAATTTCTTTATGGTAATAATGTAATGTCTGTAGGGTTACCAGCATATCAAACAAACAAGTAAGAAAGACCTGTCTTATAATAGAGAAAATAAGCAATGCCCAATAACATTATAAACATGGTTAACATCTAATATGTTTGGAGTTTGGACACTCAGTCAAAAGAAGATTTAAGTTTGCAATGGGAATGTCCCTTGACACACTTGAGGCCGTTTCTGAAAGGAGAACACTTAGCAACATGCAGCAAGCATTTTTTGAATGCATTCAGAAACACACGGATTGGACCATTTTGCCATTAGAAATGACAGCCACTGGTTTGTACAGTAAAGATGGAATATTTGTATTTGTATAGTCTTTGTGATTTTGTTTGCTTTTGTTTTTTGTTTGCCCCCCCCCACCCCCCCCCCGCCCCTGCCCCCAATTCCAATTAACAGAAACAGTTTTAATAGTTTTAGCTTCGTTAACAATAACATGGTTCTTTTTGGTCTTAAAGGGTGAAATAATTTTGATTTCCTCTTAGGGATCAATTAAATTCTGTTTTTTTTTGTCTTATGGTCTAATGAGAGGTATTTGAGTAAAAACTAAAAATATTACAAATATATTTACTAATGAAGGCAAAGATAGCTCTGAAATCTTACCAAAATGCAATAAGATTGCAAGTGCATTGGATAATTTGCATTGGAATCAGGTTATTACATACAAGTTGCTACAAAGATGTGCTTCCGTATGTTTTTAAACAAAAAGTCAAACAGATGGCAGAATGTGTTTATTAGCGTGCCAGACTTTGAAAATACATTTGAATTTCATGAAGTTCCTTTTAAAGAGATTTAAAAGATTGGAGTCGGTCAAAACCCACGCTGAGTAAAACTCCAGGTGAGGTGGCACTAACTAACACAGCAGTCACCTGATGAATGGGGGAAACTGCAATCAAATTTCAATATTTGGCATAGGAATAAACATTTAGCAATGACAGATCTGTCATCAGAGGATCTCAAATGTTGAAGAACAAAGGTTTGGGAACTGTACTGCCCTCACAAAATATGTGTGTATATAAGGGATTTTTAAAATTATGGCAATCATATGCTAATAACAATGTTAATTATAAAATTTTTTGCAGGTAGCTTGTGGCATGTATTTGTCTATTTTTAGGCCAGATAGCAATTAAATATATGCTTAAAAGTGGGATTTTGAAGGCTAAGGTCCCCCAATGTCACTTAATAGGAGAAACTCACTGTCCCTCAGTTCAAAAAATGATTTCACAGATTGTGACCTACTTTTATAAAGAATTATTATTTTTTTAATTATAAATGTTTTTGTGTTGTTGGTCTTGTACAAAATAAAAGATAAAGTAGTAGATAATCTTATTCTGATATATCTGCATAGATAGATAGATAGATAGATAGATAGATAGATCAAGATATCTATCTATCTATCTATCTATCTATTTCTCTCTCTCTCTCTCTCTCTCTATATATCAATATCTATCTATCTATCTGTCTATCTATCTATCTATCTATTGCTCTCTCTCTCTCTATCTATCTATCTATCTATCTATCTATCTATCTATCTATCTATCTATCTATCTATCTATCTATCTATGTGTCATACATTTCATATCTATGTGCCAGAGCCGTTGACGCGTCACGCGCCGGATGTTGTGAATGAGCTCAGGAGAGTTGGACATTGCCTGTATCAGATTTAAAAAATTATATAAATAATGTTCAGTTTCTCGCACAAACCGATCGTTTCGTGTCTTTAAGACTTCAATGTATCGTCACGAGCCGCAGGGTTTAATTTGGATTTGTCTGTGCATGTTTTTTTTTACTCTCAAAGATTCTGTGCCCATTGACTGGCATTATACTGACAGACTGCAACGGTTTGAGTTAAAAAATCTCCGTTTGTGTTTTACTGAAGACACAAAGTCACCTACATCTTGGATGCCCTGGGGGTAAGCAGATAAACATCAAATTTTCATTTTTGGGTGAACTATAACTTTAAGAGCGAGTTGCGCTCGCGCCATGGCAGATTCGCTATTTAAACGGCGGAATTTTAAGGCGCACAGACTGAACGCGTCTCCAGAGAGCAAACGGATCTGCCCATGCGCGAGCAAATAGGTAGGCTAATTCTGATACACGCAACGACTATCCATTATGACATGTATGACATTTTTATATTTATGTAGCCTACACAATAATATTATTTTACACTTTTTTTGCCGTCTACCGGGGCTTTTCAAATAACGCTATCAGTTTTAGCTTTGAGCCTAATCTCTCTGGTCATTCCCTGTCTTGCTTTTCTCTTACCAATCCGTCTTCTTTCTCTAAACTAATTTCAAAATCAAATTCTTCTTCCTGTCGACTTGACCCAGCTCCTACTTCTTTTTTGAAGCGGTGTCATTCGGTCATTTCTCCACCTATCGCTCATTTCATAAATGCTTCTCTTTTTACTTCTTCTTTTACTCAGTCACTTAAAATTGCTGCAGTCACCCCAGTTCTCAAGAAACCCAATCTCGATCCCACAGTTTTATCCAATTATCGTCCCATTTCAAATTTACTAGGGGTGTGACGAGACACTTATCCCACGAGACGAGACGAGACACGAGACTGGGTTCACGAGAACGAGACGAGACGAGATTTTTTTGACTTAAAAAATAAAATACAAAATCCTCAGTGATGAAATATATAGGGAAAAATAGTCTTTTATTCAACTAAAAAACACAAAATGCAAAAAATGTAGGTGCATTTTGAAATCAACTTGTACTTTATGAAATTAAGCTTCTAATTTAATGAATTATATGCAGTAATAAACATGTAAACTAGAGCTGCACGATTCTGGATAAATTGAGAATCACATTTTTTTTTAAATAAATTGCAGATCACGATTCTCTCACGATTCTGAAAAAAAAAAAATTAGAAAACTAAACAAAATAACGTAATTTACTAGTGGTTCTGACAAAATGTTCATTGCTTAAGCCTTTTAAAAATATACATTCATTTGAACAAAATAAAAAGAAAATTCAATGAAGGAGCCAGTGTCTCAGTTCATAAAGACTTGTTTCACTATTGAAATCTCCTGAATGAACGATTCAATGTCAAATATATTTTTAAAGGGGTTGTCGCCACCTCCTGGCGGAAGATAAGTGTTACAATACAAGTGTTAAGATACTTTCGTTTTGATCGCTACTGTTGACAAACAGTGTTTATACCCAAACTATAAACTTTTATCCCAGTAGGCCTACTTCTGTTATTTAAATGTCTGTAACACAGAAATAATGATGTGTGGTTGAAAAGACTGTTTGTGTTGCTCTTTCTGGATCAGCAGCAGCATGAATGCAGATTTGAATGTCTTTAAGACGCTTACGATGTGAAACAGGTGTTAGTGGAGTTGTTAGTGTGAGCAGCGCGTGTTTTGTCGCCACCCATATCAGTGAATGACAGCATTCACATCGGAAGCGTGATGATGGTCGACCCTCTGATTCATTAACAAGAGCAGCGACAAAACGTGCTTCACGATCCACTGACACTCGCGATGTTAAACAGTCGTAGACATAGCTGAATCGTTGTCATTCAGGAATAAGATCGCGTGGGTGTTTAAATCAAGATCGCAATTTTTTAAGGCAGCTCTAATGTAAACACTGCAAAATGTTTTGCGAGATATTGTCACGTTCTCGCGAGACCAGTCGGAGCTCGCGAGACACATCTGATCTCGCGAGATCTCGTGCCACGAGATCTCGTCACATCCCTAAAATTTACCATTTGTTGCTAAATTATTGGAGAGTACTGTAGCTTCCCAGCTTCAGTCTTTCCTAGTGGCAAATAATCTCCCAGCAGGCACCAGACGTCTATGTAACGTCAGGTTGACGTTGGACATGACGTCGGACAGACGTTGCATTTTGGTTGAAAATGAAAATCGGGTTGACGTCAATATTTGACGTTGACTTAACGTTGGATTTTGGTTGCACAACCTAAAAACAACAAAATCTCAACATCAGCTGACGTCGGTATTGGACATCAATTTAACATTGACATTAGACGTTGAATTTATGTTGAATTTTGGTCACCCGACGTCGCAACCAAAATTTAACCAAATATCAACGTCTTATGACGTTGTGTGCCTGTTTTGTGCCTGCTGGGCTCTTTGACCCACTCCAGTCTGGTTTTCGTCCGCAACATAGTACTGAAACTGCCCTTGTAAAGGTAGATAACGATTTATTACTCTCTTGCGACAGCTGGCTCTCTGTCTTTACTTCTGCTACTTGATCTCAGCTCTGCCTTATACCATCTCTCATGATCTTCTTATCTCTCGTCTTTCGGCTGTGGGTATATTTGGTACTGCTCTTTCTTGGCTCTCCTCATACTTATGTGACAGACAGTTTTACATTTCTGCTCGAGATTTTAGATCCCCTACTGTCCCCTGAAGCAAGGCGTCCCCCAGGGTTCTGTTCTTGGGCCTTTGCTGTTTATTATTTACATTCTACCATTGGGTCAGATACTACAGCGTCATGGCTTTAGCTATCATTTTTATGCTGATGACATTCAAATTTACACGTCATGCAGGCCTTCCCTATCCACCCAAATTGATAAAATTTCTGTTTTCGTGCAGGATATAAAAACATGGCTTAACTCTAATTTTCTGAAACTCAATATGGACAAAACTGAGATTATCATTATTGGTACCCCATCACTTACCAAAGTTCCCGCTGACTTTACTTGCAATATCACCAGCACTCAAATTGCTCCATCTAGTATCGTTAGAAATCTCAGTGTCATGTTCGACTCCTCTCTCTCATTTAAGTCTCATATTAATTCTCTCACTAAATCAGCATTCTTTCATTTACGACGAATTGTACAGCTCCGTCCTTTCATTAGTGCCAACGATATAGAAACTCTCATCCATGCTTTTGTTTCAACTTGTCTCGATTACTGTAATGCCCTTTTCATTGGCTTACCAGCAACCTCCATTTCTAAATTACAGTAGGCCTTTATTTAAAATTCCGCTGTTCGTATTCTCATTCACACTAAGCGTTTGGCCCACATCACCCCTATTCTAGCTGATCTGCATTGGCTACCAGTGGCCTATCGTATTAAATTTAAAATTATCCTGCTTACTTTTAAAGCTTTGCATGGTCTGGCTCCTTCTTATCTTCACAATCTACTCAATTACCTATTCTCCACCTCGTTCATTGCGGTCCACTGATTCTCGCCGTCCCTCGGTATCGCCTCTCTTCCATGGGGGGCAGATCCTTTGGTGTTGTTGCCCCTAAATTATGGAACTCTCTTCCCAGATCACTTTGTTTTGCCAATAACCTGTCTGAATTTAAATCACTGCTCAAAACTCATTTGTTTTCAGAATGTTACCTTTCTTAAGTTGACTTATGTTTATTCAGTTTTTTTGTTGTCTTTCCATATATTACTTTCTGGATGTCTGATCTTCCCTTTACTTTTCTTTCCCTTTACTTTTCTTTCTGTATTATTGTTTGATTGTTTGTTTGATGTTTATCCCTCCATTTCTGATGTTTATTGTAAAGTGTCCTTGAGCTTTGGAAAGGCGCTATATAAATAAAACTAATTATTATTATTATTATAATTTACACTGTAATCCTTTAATTTTTAATATTTGGCATGTTTGTGTGCTGCTGCGCGTCCCTGTGTGTAATAAGCAAAGTGAACGCGCGTTGTGAACCCGCCCAGAGGCGCATTTTCTACTAACGCGCTCTTTAAATAACGAAAAAAAAAAAAAAAAAAAAAAAATTGCGCCATTGACTTTAGACTTTAGACCAGGTTTGAGTTGGTCTATGGCGCAGTCTATTTTCAGTTCCTCAAAATAGCAACGCGCTAACAATGCGCCTGAACACACCTCTTTTTTAGACCAGCACGCCCATGGGCGCACAAATGGGCGCAAATGCATTTGCTATTTAAACAACGCGGCGCAGGACGGGAAAATGAGAACTGCGTCGGGTTTAAACTAGCAAAAACACTTGCGCCGCATTGCGCCGGGTGTATGATAGGGCCCAAAGTTTTTGGTCTGAGAAAATTTTGTATTTTTCAAGCAAATATTCCTGAAAGAAATGGAATAGTTTATATATATATCTGTGTATCCTTTCAAACTATGTTTCTCTAGAAATGCCAGAGATAAAATTTGTATTCATTCTTATTCAGATCATGCCAGGATTCTGAACCAGTGTTCACCAATGGGAGATGTGGATAACATCAGAAACTTTAAGCAGCTCTGGAACTTGAAAAATAAATAAATAAATATATAAATACAATGAAAAAAAAAAAAAAAAATACATAAAAAATAAAAAATCCAAGAAAAATCAGGAGTGAGAAGGAAAGCTTTTAATCCAGTATGTGCTGGATAAAAAGAAATATGGATAAAGACAATAGTGAAAAGACAAACAAAACAACAATTTATTCATGAGAAACAATGCTCTTGTATTTTCCCACAGGTGTCCCGTATGAGCACACAGCTGCAGTCTGCCTGCAGCAGCTTTACATTCATCCAGTGAAGAGTGTCTAACCTTCTGAGGCAGTTCAAGTCTCCTCTCTAAGAGGACCTAAAGGTCAGTCATTGAAGCTATTGCACCGGTGATGCCACATATATAGCCACCCTGTCTTGTCCGTGTCAGCTGTCCAGCCAGGGACTGTGATTTCTGCTTTGAACAGGAAGCCAACCCTGGAGCAGCTTCATTTTTCAGCTGTATATCTATGTTCATTCCTGCCCAACTCCCAACAACTGCCATTAATGTGGAATGAATGCCTCCGGCAAAACTTGAGCTACCAGAATTATGGGTCTGAGTTTACCAGCATGCATCCATCTCTGCTGCATAAGCAAGAAATAAGAAAGACTTCCGGGACCTAGCACAGAGACTGGAGATGGGTTGATTGAATTTGAGCATCCATACAAAATACAGTCTTCTCTGAGAAAATAAATCTCACACTGGATAAACATCTCAGGATAAACATAATTTTCTTTTTTTCCCCTCTTTCTTTCTTTTTCCCAAAAGATCTTTCTCTGTCTGAAGACACAACAATTGAATCAACAATTGAATATAAATCCATTTTTAAGACGTTTTTAACTTCAAACCATTGTTTTTAGCCAAAATATGAGTCTCTAAACCATAATAACACTTCCTCCAGTGGAAAATTACATTACCTGTTGTCCTCTTACATTAAAATCCACCAACCTATTTGTTTTGAACTGTTTTGGACTATTTTCACCTGTTGCTTGATCTTTGCATATTTCTCTCCTGATTCAGACAAGACAGCTTTTTCACTGGAGAAAACAATATTATGAACAGAGGACTCATATTTTAGCTGGAAGAAATGGTTTTGTTTCTTATAAACACACAGCTTTTCACTTCACTAGACATTAATTGATGGACAGGAGTCATGTGGATTACTTGTGGATTATTGTGATGTTTTTATCAGCTGTTTGGACTCTCATTCTGATGGCACCCATTCACTGCAGAGGATCCATTGATGAGCAAGTGATGTAATGCTAAATTTCTCCAAATCTGTTTGATGAAGAAACAAACTCATCTACGTCTTGGATGGCCTTGAGGGTGAGTACATTTTAATTTTTGGGTGAACTATTCCTTTAAGTTTAATTTACATGCAGTATTTCTTTTGTTGTGTTGTCTTATCCGGAGCCCTTCAATCAAAATCCAAGAAAAATCTTCCTTGATGATTTTTAAAATATCCCAGTCACAGTCCCAGAGTGTAAAGAAAGATTGACACTTTTTCTCATTATTGTCCCTGTCTTTCCAGATCAGAACGTTGTGAATGTCAGCAGAACAGCTGCATTAAACTTTTCCCTAAAGCATGTTTCTGATAGACACTTATTTTCAGGTAGAGAAGAAAAGAACGTTTGATGTCCTTATTCGATTTAATAACCCAACGAGAGAGAGAGTCCTAATAATGCTTGTTCTACTATGCTGAAGATAATTTAAGGCAACAGGTAACTTTATTTTTTGGTATATGCCATATTTACATTGATTGTGAAAATTGTGTAAACTGATTTAGAAAACAATTCTGATTAGACATTTTACAAAATAATGACAATTATAACCTTTTACTTCTCATGTTTAACATGTAGGCAAACAGACTCAAAGCTGTTTCAGTTTACGAAAGTAAATAATCCACTTGCAGTATCAGTTATAATCCTGTTATTTTCTGTTCTTTATTGTGAGCTGAAATATGTTAAAGATATCAGGACGATGAGATTGGTCTTGCATTCTAACAGTCTGCTAACCAGTTTTCTCTAAAGTTTAAAGTTGTTTTTATCAAAATCTGCAGATGTCCATATGTTGCTAAACTGATGTTATCTAGCTGGTTGACATGGATGAGGTTTTGTCAAAATTGCAAGAAGGACTAAAGATGAAACAGTGTTTTGAAAGCATCAGTTAGATAGATCTGAAATACTAGTGTGACTAGGCCATTAGAAAAAAAAATCTTTATTGTTGAGGTCTGAAAATGTTACTTGGTTAAAACAGGTTTAAAAAAATCTTATTTATTGCTGATTAATATCTCTGGGGGAAAAAATCATTATGTTTGTGTGCTATTGCTCAAAGCAATAGCACACAAACAATAGATTTTTTGCAATAGATGCAAAAAAAATCCATTTTATTTTTTTTCGTTTAGTAATACTTTTATAATAATAAAATATTGTATTATTATGATCTAATATGAGATGGATAAGATCTGAACTGTTCATGTCTCTCGCCAGTCTTTTCTTTGACCAGTTGATGGGGCTGTAGAGTCACAGTGGAACATGTAATAAATATAATTGGTCTAATCAGTGCTTCAGGATTGCATTAGGATTACATTACTTTGGCAGGGAGTTAAAAAATTAAATAATGCTGTAAATAATAGAGAGGGGTCCACGACTGTTCGTTCACTGCTTCCTTTGAACTATATATTGCTGGCAAACAGGATAATTTGTATTTGTAAGTAATCTGCTGCAGTGGTGTTTGTATGTTTTAAGGTGTAATCTATCTCAAACAGAAGAAAACACAAGGGCCTGCGGTGTTTGTGATCGTACTTGAATGGTTGACTTATTCCCCGCTGCTACACTCTCTTCCACCTTCTGTCTGCTCAGTGCAGATAAGGCTGGTGTTGTAAGAGCTGTAATATGTTGTATCTGAGGTTAAGGTTAGATATCGTACAAATAATCCTCCAGGGGCTTTGAAAAGCTGTGTTATTCTTGTCATTCTCTTGTTGTCTTACTTCTAGGGGCTACTTGCCATTTAAAATGAGTAATGAGTAGCATTACAATGCCAAATTAAATCAAAGATATGTGTTTCATGGTTTATTTGCGATTTTCTGTGTGATATTTTTCTTTTATTCAGTTTAGAACTGCAGTTGCCCTTGAAAATCTGGGGGGGGGGGGGGGGGGGAAATTCATTTAATTTTAAAATAGGCCTAATGGGAAAAATAAAGAAAGGAGCACGATTTTTCTAATATCTCCACCATACAATACATAAAAATTGGCTGAAAATTTACTCACCCTCAGAACATCTAAGATGTCAATGAGTTTGTTTCTTCATCAGAACCAATTTGGAGAAATTTAGCAGTAAATCACTTTCTCAACAGTAGATCCTCTGCAGTGAATGAGTGCCGTCAGAATGAACTTTTTCACTGGAGAAAGCAATGTTACGGATAGAGGACTGGCATTTTAGCCAGAATTATGGGTTTAAAACATCTAAATGATGCATTTGTGTATTACAAACGTATTATTTCATTTTTGGGAGACCTTTAAGAATGGATTGTATATCCCAATGGGGCCTTCCTGGTAAAAGAAAGGACACATAAAAATAAAATGAAAACTATTACTTCAAGGATTAATCTATATTGTTCTTTGTCTTTTATTTTACCCTCTTTCCTTTTTTGGTTTTCCTCAGCCGAATTTGGCAAAATGAAGCTCTGTTGTCACCTGAAAAAACGTTATCGTCATGACTCGTTCTCGGTGCTGCATATCACATTAGCATGTATTGAGTGAGGTGCTGCCTAGAAATCAACAGGATTATATGCATCTGTGGCTCACTGGCCGCATCTTCTCAGTCCTCTTGTGAATTTTGCCAAGCTGGCATCTCTTGTGCAGTGTAATTTAATACTTCTCCATCTCTAAGAACAAGCCTCCCTTACTCAACCAAAATAGCAGTGTTTTTCTGCACCCCACTGTGATATGAACACTGTTCAGATCATTATAGCTCAGAGGCAGAAATAAATGGCAAAATCCCATGCGATGACGGTGTTGCGTACTGCATGGGATGGTCAAAAGCCATTTGTGAGAACTGTGCTTCTGATGGGTGTTAATTTCCTCATGAAAAGCTCGTCCTCATATCTGTAATTAGTTAAAGAAGATTTAGTTAATAATAGTTGATGGTGAAACCCCAAGGGTGTCTGATATTAAAATGGCTCTCCTCAGTGAGGTATTCATTTTTCGTCCATTCACTATTTCCCCTTTGGGCTTATAGTCCAATATCACATTTTACAGTGAACCTTTCAAGCTGTGGGGGTTCAGTGAAGACAGTCTTGGTGTGTCTGACAAGAATTTCAATCACACAACAGCTGATACTTGCTGCAGATTGCTGCATTGATCAGTGTTGCTTTTAGACAGAAATTATCGAAGAAGCTCTTGAATGCTTTTTACAGTCACATCAGTGCTTTTCTATTTTCTTTTGTTTTTTTCCGATCATGAAGGTCTAAACACTTCACTGACTGAGTTACATGTCATGTGTGTGACTGTTTACATCACAAAGATTTAGTTATTTAATTGTTTTTGTAGTGTTATAATTGCTTGCTTTAAATGTAAAACATGTCATTTTTGCAATGTTAGCATCACCAAAAATATTGTAAAAAAATATTGTTTTCAAACAGGTTTCGCCGCACTCCCCTTGTCTTCCATTGGTTGGATAATCAGATAATCCCGCCCCAAACTCACACTATTGGTTGCCATGTCAGACAAGGAGGTCCACAGTACTGTACCTGATATTTTAAATGTGTTAAACTCACCAAGGCTGCATTTATTTAATCAAAAATACAGCAAAACCAGTAATATTAGGAAATATTATTATAAGAATAACTTTCTATTTTAATATATTTTTAAATGTAATTCATTTTGAGGAATAGAAATGAACATCATTTAATTGAAATAGAAATGTTTTGTAGCATAAATGTCTTTAATGTCAATTTGATAAATTTAAAGTATGTTTGCTGAATAAAAGAAAAAATATAATACTGACCCCAAACTTTTTGAACAGTAGTGTAAATGCACTTTTGAATGTGCTTTTGATGGAGAAACATGCTGTAATAATGAATAAGTTACGGTGTAACGGTCAAACCTTGACCTTCTGGGCTGGGACTCTAACAAAGTAATGTTTTGAAAGTGCCACAGTATTTTATTTTATTATTATTATTTTTTTTTTTTTTTAAGGAAATCAACCTACAGATGGCTTGCTTGCTGTTGTCTTTGAATTGCTGAGATAGGACAAGCTTTATAACATCAAACAAATTACACACACCATCTTCACTATTTGAAATGGGTGACACACATGCACACACACACACAAGTGAAAGGTCATAAACAACTTTCATCTCGCCTCATCTCCTTCTCCTTCCTCTCCCTCACTCTTTTAATATTTGTAGCACGTTCATCAAGAGGGAACAACAGAACGAGTTTACATGACAGACAGCTTTTGTCTTTGATATGGTACAGATTGTCTCTGGATAAGGTTTCCGTCGTTGGAAGAGTAGCGATTAGACTTGTAGCATGAGCGCAGGTGAAATTTTCTCAATTGTGTGTGAGCAGCGGGGGGCCTATGAGATCTGCGCCGTCTTTGAGTGCCGCTGACTTTGAACATTCCTCATCTAAAGCTACAATGTAAATCAAACTGTAACCTCAGCAAGGTGAACTCTAAAACACAAAAGCCCTTTACTGCTATATAGTAGCCAATCATAGTCAGAACACGTAGCTCCATATGTGAATGGATAAAGATAAAATTGAGTTCTAAAATGAGATGTAGTCATGCTGGAAATATATATTATATTATATTATATTATATTATTTATATTATAAAATGGTAGTTTCCATCTAGATTTTTATATTGTTGAAAGACATTTCTTATGCTCACTAAGGCTGCATTTATTTGATTAAAAACAGTAATTTCTATTTTAATATATATTTAAAATGTAATTTATTCTTGTGATGGCAAAGCTGAATTTTTAGCAGCCATCACTCTAGTCTTCAGTGTCACATTATCCTTCAGAAATCATTCTAATATGCTGATTTGATGCTCAAGAAGCATTATCAATGTTGAAAACAACCTGTTTTTTTTTTTCCTCAGGATTATTTGAGCAATAGAACATTCAAAAGAACCGCATTTATTTAAAATAGAAATCTTTTGTAACATAATGTCTTTATTGTCACTTTTGATCAATACAATGGATACTGACTAAATAAAAATAATTTACTGACTCCAAGCTTTTGAACGTTAGTGTATAAATAGACTCGTAAGTGTGGTGAAATCAGGCTGGAAATATATAATAGGAAAACTATATATGGGAACTCATTTGGTGTTGTCTATTAACAGCACAAATGCTGCCATTAGACGTGTGAAGACAATCATGCACCCTGGAAAAAAAACGTTTCCTGCTGTGCAACAAATATGTTCCCTCTTCTCTTTATATTCTCAAGGTGATTAATTAGCATTAAGCTGAGGGATGCAAAATTTATGATGGACACGCTTAAATAGGGTAAAACAACTGTGCATGCAGGTAGATAAGGGACAGTTTTGTCCATCAAAGAGGATTTTCTGTGTTAAGATATCAACATGTTATTTTGTGATCAAAGTCTTTAAATAAATATTGCCAAAGGTGTAATTTTCAGAACGATGTGAATGCATATGTGTTGACAGCAGATTTTTCACACCACTGGGTATGAGGTAGCCTATATCTGTACAAAGAAAATGTGTTACATGGCCTTTGTGCTTCCATTGAAATCTACCAATTTTAATTTCTTTCCGATTCCCTGAAACCATCTGTCAAGTCAATCTGTTTTGAATTTACCAGACCTTTGCAGAAAACTTCAGTCGCCATGGGGGGAACCTGTTTGCGACAAAAATTTTGTCATTGTGACTATAGTTGCAAAACATTTCAAATGGCCATATGCATTCACTGGCTTTATACCGCTGTAACTAGTTGCCTTATGGTTTAGTAAATAGATTGGCTTATGTTTCATTGGTTCGTAAGAAGCATTTGGTGTTTGATTCAGCATGCTGTTCGTTTGTTCAAAGTAGCTGACATCTGTTCCATACTTTAGTAATGCCTCTAGGATGCTTTGTGGTCTTCTCTGTCTGATTCTGAAAGCCAATCCTGAATTGTTCAGAGACTGTGCTGCTCTCTCTGAGGCTGCAGATGCTCCAGCTATAGTTTTTGCAGTGATTTAGGAGAACCTCATATGATTCAACATGCCAAATTTAGTACTCTAAAATAAGTCAGTATTTTATTTTTTTGTATTATTTGACACAGTATGTTTGGATACTGTAAGGGGATGAAAAACAAGGTATTTTAAGGTTTGTTTTGAGCAAATTTTTTTTTTTTTTTTTTAGATTTTGGGTCTATAAATTTCAGATCATTTTACATAATATATAAAATGTAATAAATAAATTTTCTATAGGTGACTTTTCAAACATCCATCCATGTTTTCAAATCCTTTAAACAAACTTGGTTTTTCTAGTTCAGAATAAAAAATATTATAGGCCTATAAATTTCTCTGAATTTCAGGTCATTTAATATAATATAATTTTCTATAGATGACATTTAAAACATCTGTCCATCCGTCCATCCATCCATCTCCAACCATCCATCCGTCCATCCATCAGTCCATCCATCCATCCGTCCATCCATCCATCCATCAATCTATCCGTTCGTCCATCCATCCGTTCGTCCATCCATCCGTTCGTCCATCCATCTGTTCGTCCATCCATCTGTTCGTCCATCCATCCGTTCGTCCATCCATCTGTTCGTCCATCCATCCATCCATCCATCCATCCATCCATCCATCCATGTTTTCAAATCCTGTAAACAAAATTTGTTTTTCAAAATGAAAAGCTTATAGGCCTATGAATTTCTCAGAATTTCAATTCATTTTTATAATATATGAAACATAACTAATTTCCTATAGGTGACATTTCAAACATCCATCCATCCATCCATCCATCCATTTTTTTCAAAACCTTTAAACAAACTTTGCTTCTCTTGTTAAAAATTAAAGGTTAAATACCTATGAATTCTCTCAATTTAAGTTTATTTTATATCATATATATAAAATATAATAAACTAAATTTCAATAGGTGTCATTTCAAAAATTCATCCATCTGATTTAATTCTGTGATTTATGTAGTACACAAAGAGATAAATACAGACCCACAAGTAGCAAACTCCCTTTAAGCCAAGTAAGTTCACTCAGCGGGTCGTCTTGTTAACGCCTCCAGGCAGCTAGTATAGTGTCTACTTGAATGGAAAACTGTTTGTCAAGATTATGTTTCATGTGCCATATCAGAAATAAAATCTGACAACAGTAGTATGCTACATTTTGCTTTTTCAGCACAAATAATGCTAAAACAACATTTTTAAGGTGAGCCTCCAGCTAATCTACATACACATTCTAAAGCAGGCTACTGTGAACAAGGTGGAACTTACATTTCTACAGCCACTGTATTAAGCGTTTTGATTTCTCCCATTTATTTTTCCTTGAGTGGTCCGCCTCCTCCTCCTCAAACTGTCTGCGTTAGCAGAGGCTATAAAACAAGGCATAAAACACAAAAGGAAGTTTTCTGTGTTTTTCTGTTCTCCAACTTTCCAATTTTTTTGTACATTTGTTCATGAGGAAGAATGAATGCTTTGCATGGCATTTGATCTGCAGTATCTATGCAGCCTGAGGTTAGAGATCCGGTGTGCTAAAAGCTAACGGCTACTGAATACCGGCCCCTCGTCATGCCCTTGTCACTGCATTTGTTAATAAGCCACAGGACTATTAGTTTTACCTGAGTCAGGTAATCATTACTAAACCAATTTAATTTCCGTGCTGGGGAAATTATTGGCAAGGAGAGAATGGGGCAGGCAAAGATGAATCTGAATTCCACTTATGTAATGAAATGTGTGTGGAGTATTGATCCCTAAGGTTGTTTTCCAGGTGCCTTGCACTAGTGTCTGCTCTGCATTAAAGTAATGGCTTTATAATTTGGCATTTTGTCTCCCTCCTCTTTCCCTAGATGGATGCATTGTCAAATCATATAATATAATACACATGCAAATGCACATTTCTTTTACATTTGTGAGGTGTCTATAATTCTGTACAGACAGAATGAAACTGATTTGTAATTGCTTAAAGCAGTGGTTCAACCACTCCCTCCCATCCTTTTTTTTTTTTTTTTTGCGCTGTAATTATTGTAATTAAAGCTGTTTGTTTTCAATTTTTTTTTTTTTTTTTTTTTTTTAACAGACACTTGGAGTATTGATATATTAAACGTAATTAACAATGATTCATTTTGTGATTTCAGAATTTTCAAGAACTACTTAAAAACAACAGTTATTTGGGGAGGGGGGGGGGTGTTTGATTATTTTAATTAAAAAAAAATTATATAAAAATTAAAAAAAATAAAAATGATACTTTATTAAATACTTTTTAGTCACCTTGATAGTTCATACAAAAATGAAATCATTTACTCACACCTTTATGTCGTTGCAAACCTGTATGACTTTCTGTCTTCTGCAGGCTCGATAGAAGATATTTTGAAGAATGAAAGAGTTCAAACAACATTGACTTTCACTGAAACATTTTTTAAAATAACCTTCTTTTGTTTTCCACAGAAGAAAGTAAGTCATACAGGTTTGGAATGAGATGAGGGTGAATAAAGTGATGACTTTATCTTTGAAGAATGAATTTTAATTTTTAGGTGAACTACCCCTTTAGGCAGAAAAGACAGGGATGGAGAGAATTCTCTAAGAATGAATTTTGTGAACTCTGTGTGCACCGTTAGAGTTTATTTGCACACACACTGTTTGTGTGTTGTTTTAGTGCGCGGTTCACTAAAGGAATTATGCAAAACAAAAGTGGCCCCAAAATCTCAGTTGATCACAATTTTTAAATCCAATCTTGCAAGCATTAATCCGTGCATCTATACAGTATGACTTGATTCTGAACTGTGATACTCAGTTATGCTGATTCTCATTTTCTGAAATCTAAATACAATTTTTTTTACCAGCCAGTTCAGTTGTAACCCAGGTAATTTCAATAACTGACTAGGCTTAAAGAAACAGAAATGAAAGAAGGCAGAATATGCTCTAGTTTTTTTTTTTTTTTTTTTTTGATGTTGCCTTGCTCGAAGAAAGAGCCGAATCTTGACGATGCATCCATGTGAGATGAAAGCCTAATTATTCACAAAAGGAGGAGGAAAAGAACGAGTTTAATTGGGCTGAGAATGAATCTATGCAGGGAGAATGCAAGTATTGTGATAGATGGCGTGTATATCTCCTTAGACACTGCAGAGGGAATTATAATGTTGGGGGTGTGGATGGTGGGTGCCAGCTACCGTGACTCACAGTTGCTTGGTCAGAAAAAAAAAGAGGAAAATGACAGAGAGAGAAACCAAAAAGAGAGATGCAATCAGCCAGTTAATCATTAAGGTTGTGCCCAGCAGGAAGTCTTAACTGAACCACACTTAAATCTTCCCCACCGTTCACTACACTATAGACAGCTACATAATTATTGAGTCCACATTGAAGCCATTAGCTATGTTACTGTCCAAGCTGTGAATTTAACTTATGCGAAAGATGATAATATTCCAAAAACAATTTGAGAACAAAGCAGCTCTTTTCAACCCAGGTTTTGGAAAGAACAAAATAATCACTTCCAGAGAAATCGGCACAAAAAAGAAATGGAATTGGAAGCCACTGTGACTCTTTTATTAAATGTATTTAAATTATTTGTGGTATAGAGCGCAGCCATAAGACTCTGACTAACTTCATGTTTGCTAGAAATTAGCATGTATGTAATAGTATCAGACTGTTTTGGTGACAGGCTCTGACTCATTTAATTTCAGAATGACCATGATCAAAAGTCACAATATTGATGTGCATATACTGTAGGAATTTACTCAGTTAATGTGTTTTCAATGTAGCTTATGTGCATACTCTATCTTCTTATATATATACTTTAGTTCAAACTTTTGACGGTGGCATTTTATTTTATTTTATTTTTGTCTATTTTTAAGGCTGCAATTAGTTCATCAAAATACAGCAAAACCAGTATTATTGTAAAATATTATTACAATTTATATTATATTATATAAAATTGTAGTTGATTTGAAGTCTTGATTTCACCATAGATGTTTAGATTTTTAAGTGTTTTTGAAAGAAGTCTCATGCTCACCAAGGGTGCATTTATTTGATTAAAATGCAGTAAAAACAGCAATATAGTGAAATCTTTATTCCAGTTTAATGATTGTTTTCTATATACTGTTTTCTATTATAATATATTGTAAAATATCATGCATTCCTGTGATGGTAAAGCTTAATTTTCAGCAGCCATTTTTCCAGTCTTTAATGTCACATGATCCTTCAGAAATCATTCTAATATGCTGATCTGGTGCTCAAGAAACATTTATTATTATTATCAATATTAAAAACAGTTGTGTTGATGAATATTTTGTGGAAACTGTAATTTTTATTTATTTTTTTATTATTTGATGAATAGAAAGTTCAACATAACAACATTTATTTGAAATAATAAATACCTTTATAATGTTACAAAATATTTCTGTCACTTTTGATTAATTTATTGTGTATTTGCTGAATGATCCCAAATGTTTGAACAGTAGATTATATATCTAGTAGATTATATACTATTAGATTAATAGACTAGTAGATTAATACTATTTTTATTGTAATTTTCCAATATTTGCATAAGAATGCTTGCTATACTTGAATACCAACAATACCTTACCAGTTTACTCATTCTTCGGCTTTTGGTCTGTGATAACCGCCTATACTAGAGTGTGTCATCTTGCATGAAAAATGATTTATGAATGCTATTCTGATGAAAGAATGAATTGAACTAATGGTAAGACTCCAAAGTCATCGCCATCAGTTTACAGTGGTTAATAAAAAATTCAAAGAGGGTTTGATGCTACAGCACCAAACTAATACAAATCAAAATGGTTCCTACATTATTTAGAAGGAAGAGATCTACTCTATCTTAAGTCTGCAGATATTACCTCCAGCCTTTAAAAGCTAAAACGTAGCGTGCAGCCCTGACAACCGCACAGTGAGCCATTACAGCTCAGAGGAAAGTGCCACTGCCATGAGAGTGTAATTTGGACTCAATTAAATCAACGCCCCGCTGTTAAGGTCCTCAGTATCGCTCTATCACAGGGCTCCAGAAAGCCCCTGTCCTCACATCTCAAAGCAGATATGGACATAATTATTTCCTTAATTGCAAACTTCACTTTTGCCTCAGCCTGAACGGCCATCTTGAGAATTTTTAAGCGACAGGGTTGTTAGTTTTCCACTGCTGGAGGATGATGGGGGATAATGGATTGTGTGGAAGCGGAAGAGAAAGCCTTCCCTCAGACTGACACATATAAGTACGCACATGCACAGAGGCATCAGACATCCACAGGTACCTCCTGTATTGGCAGCTTGTCTTGTATTTTCAAGATGAGAATCTAAATCGCACGTGTCCCGCTGTCACAGGATGTGAGAGGCACATCTGGAGCTCTATGTGTGCACGTTTCAGATGAGAGGAATTCAATACGGCATTGTTATAATTCCCCACTCAATTAAATGAAAGTGCCTGTGGAATCCTCATATATACACTTCATTTATCAAAATAACACAGACATGGAGTAGAAGTCTGATATGTGTATTTATACAGTCGGAAAACAAATACCCAGGTTATGCAAGCTCTCTCTCTGCTTTGTTTCCCTAGTCTACTGTATTATCCCAATCCTTTATTAAGTATTGATCAAGCTCTGTTTAAAGAAGGATTACATGATCAGAGAGACGGCAGTGGAATGAGCCTGACTCGTTCTTTAATTAAACATATCAGGAGTAATTGAATGACACACTGTAGATGGGTCGTTCTGTCACTCTTTTGCCATTGATGGTTAGAGTATCTCATTGCGCTGAACAGTTTTGTTGCTTAATTGAACGTGTAAGGTCTGCTGTAGTCATCAGCATGGATCCGCTTAATTCGGTAGTATGTGTTTTGTTAGATTTTACAGACCAAAACCAAGGGTTTACTGTGCGTTTTATTTTTCTTACGCTCCTTTCTGACTTTTATAATCGTTGCTTGTCAGATTGTACAGTGTCAGCCTAGTAAGATCTTGAGTTAAAGCCGAGATACATGGTGTGACTATGTTTTAGATATTTGTATAGATGTTTTTTCCCTCTTATATTTCAGTAAGTTTTTTTTTTCCTTTTTTATTTGAAGAAATGAATACAAAATATATATATATTTGTTCGTTTTAACGTTCTATTCATCAAAGAATCCTAAAACATGGTTCATGGATTCCACAAAAATAATAAGCAGCACAAATCTTTTCAACACTGATAATAAGAAATGTTTAGTGAGCACCAAACCAAATCATATTAGAATAATTTCTAAAGGATCATGTCACACTAAAGACTGGAATAATAGCTGCTGAAAATTCAGCTTTGCCATCACAGGAATAAATTACATTTGAACAGTTATTTTAAATTGTGATAAAATGTCAGAGTTTTACTGTTTTTACTGTATTTTGATCATATAAATGCAGCCTTGGTGAGCATAAGAGAATTTCAAAATCATTAAAAATCTTACAAACCCTCAAACTTTTCAAATGTATATATTTCTGTATTTTATATATATATATATATATATATATATATATATATATATATATATATATATATATATATATTGAAAGTTTTGTACTTTCAATGTACTTTCATGTGAGATCCAGTCATATCAGTCATGTCTGATTTATTTTACATGTAGTGGGTTGGCAGTGTTGTCCTTGAAAAATACTTCATTCTCAGAGTGATTTTGAGGTCATTTTAGCGTTATTATAGTGTTTAGGGAACAAATAATGAGCTATTTATTTTGTATATCATATAGACTCTCTACAGCTGAACTTCATCTCTCTCTCTCTCGCTTGCTCACTCTCTCTCTCTTTCTCTACATACAGATGCACATATATTATCAATCGCTGTGCTGCTCTTGGCTCTCCATTAGACAGTCATTGAGTAGCAACACTGCAAGACTACAAGCAAAAATTCCTGAAATTAGTCTCTGACGGCCAAAAAACCTTTGCAAAATTGCATAGCGTACAGCCAGCATATGCGAAGTGCACGTGTGTGAAAATATGATTTCCCTTTAGTATTTTAGGCAAACTGATAGATTATTCACTCACACTTACTCTAAGTCTTTTCTGTCTGGTTTGCGTCTCAGTTTCTCTTGCTCTTTCACACACTTGATCTCTTATTCATTCACTCACTCACTCACTTACCCGCTCATTCGTTCAGTTACTCATCTACGCGCACATACACACACTGGGCAAAAGAGGCTGGATACAATCAATCATTTTGGAGAAAATCACAGCACGCAATCTCCTCTGCTCAAACCTGCATAAATGTGGTATTAGGGACACGAGTGTCATTGGCTTGATGAATCACCAGAGGACTAACGATTATGGAGATCACTATTGAATGGTCATTCATCTCCATGGCTTCTCTGCTTTTATTCCTGCAAGCTATTCTTACGAGTGTCTTGGTTGAATGATGTTAGGTGGTTGCATATTAAGACAACTGTAAAAAATGACCATGATTTTAACGGTAAAAAAACTGTGAAAATGCTACACTAAAAACCTGTTAAATGGTTAACGGTAAGTTCCCCTAATATATACGGTGAAAAACTGTAATAGACAATTA
Organism: Spinibarbus caldwelli; assembly: GCA_039654775.1. Lineage (NCBI taxonomy): Eukaryota > Metazoa > Chordata > Actinopteri > Cypriniformes > Cyprinidae > Spinibarbus > Spinibarbus caldwelli. Next base: position 10,287,110 of record CM077247.1, read on the forward strand.
AGACAATTTTACGGTGAAATACCGTTTTTGGAAATGAAAAAGAATGTAAAATTTACAGGGAAAACCCGTAAATTGACATTCCCAGAATTCCCTGCGTTGCATTTCAAATTTTGTTTGAATTTGATGTTTTTTCTTTGAAATAACTATTTTTCTTCTTAGTTTTTTCTTATCAGTTATGTTTATTAGGGTTGTATGTTACATCTAATGTTCTTAAATGAATGTTTATGGCATATTTCAGTTTAATGTGTCTCACCATGATGGTGTTTAGTGTTTGTGTGAATAATACTGTGCACCTTCTATATATGTTGTTACTTAAAAGCTGCTTGTGATGGGCTTTGGTTCATCATGTGACTTTCTCATCACCACCTGCATTTGGTGGTTATCAGTGTATTTCAAAGGTACAAAACAGATTTCAGTACTTCAATAGGTTGGTATATTAACATTATATCAGTTAATGAAATTACGGTGTTTAACTGTAAATTTAAGTTAAAACCGTAAAACCTAAAATGTTGCTATTGTATTTTTTACGGTAGAATTCTGGCACCACAGCTGCCAAGATGAGTATAAACGGAGGTCGCAGACAGCTGCAAATGGGTGGGCCAGCCGCAAGTGGGTAGGACATAAGCTGCAAGTGGGCTGTACAAACCAACAGAAGATTTTAATTGGTTTGTTTTAATGTCATGTGGGTTGCAGTACCCACTCACGCTCCTGGTGGTGGTAGTGGGCGAATCTTTTGCGATCCGTCAAAAAAACGAAGACGACGACTTTCAGCGGCGGCACGGTAGATGAGTGGAAGAGGTAAGCGTGATGTACAATTTTTGTTTGTTTTGTTTTATTTAATTATTTAGTCATTTTATCCAAAGCGACTAACAAATGAGGACAACAGAAGCAATCAATTGTAGTATGAAAACAACTGAAACAGATCCAAAACTAAAAGCTAATGCATACAACAAAATTTCAAAACTTAACATTTAAATGAAAACAAAAAAAATAAAGCTAAAAATAATTCAAAATATTAAAGAACAAAAAGTATAAGAGAATAATAATGATTCTAACATAACACTAAGCCAAACACCAAAAAACAACTACATATGTGTATATACAACCACACACACACATACATATATATATACATAAATACACATTTATAAATTCAATATATAATTTCATTTCCATTTAGTTTGTTGAAGTACTAAAATAACTCAAATTAAATAAAACAATAAAAAACCTATACAGACATAAAACATAATAACAAAAAAAAACCTAATAAAATGACAAACGTTATTCCAATTTTAACTAAAATTAAAATAGATAACAAATATAAATCAAACTACATTAGTTTATCAGTACTCCTAAAAAAACAACACTGAGCCAAACACACATGCAAGTAGTAAGAAAGAGGAGAAATAAAAAGCGATACTTATATCCTTTGCCGGTGTCCCTGCCCGGTGGAGTCGCACGGTAGAGTCGATGGCCTTTACCTTCTTCGGTCTTCACAAGAGGAGGCCTTCACACAAAGGCTGCCGTGGTAAACTACGTTTTTTTTATTTTTTTATTTATTTATTTATTTTTTTATACCCGTCTAACAAAATACTAATTGAATTCAGCTGAACACACTTTCCTTTTATCACAACAAATGGCCAAGCAAGCGCACGAGTCGACACTGACAAGGCACGCGATACAGTACGAGACCAAACGCGATTTCAGCAAGTCTCCACACAGTAAACAAAACAAGCGTTTCCTAGCAACGACAGCTGCGCTAAACACTTCAGGCTGTATCCGAAATCGCCCACTATACCCTCATTCACTATTCGCTACATTAGTCCACTCATACAGTTCACTTGAAGGAGTGAATAAAAACAAGTGAGTGAATTCGGACACTGAGTGCACCGGAAGGACTGCCGCTTTTGCATATTTGCTTGCTGTTTAATAATCATTTGAAACGGGCAGCTCCAGTAGTAAGATTGAAGGATTTATCTTGAACTCTGTCACGGAAATTATGTATAAACCCTAATAGTCAATTTACAATTCATTTGTACCTGTGTTGTATTACGCTATGGACGAGCGCTTCTAAAATATATGAATGGATGATTCAGCTGCGGGCGCCATCTTCTGGCAAGACGTGGGAATTCATTCGGCACGCGACTCTCACAGTGCATTATGGGGATTCTCTAGACGTTGAGTGTACATCGGTTGTACACTCGTTTTTGCGGGGCATTGTGGGATTGAATGAGTGCACTCGAGAACGTCCACTATGGTTTCGAACACCACTTAAAATGGTATAGGGAGCGATTTCGGATACACCCAAAGACTATCCACCTTATTTTTCCTGTTAGAGCGGGCGCTGCCGTTTGTAAATTTAATGTCTGGCTTCGGGTGTCATCCGCTTCCAGCTATTTTTAGCTGTACAAAACCTCTTGTTTTGCTGCTTGATATTGCAAATTGGTGAGTCTTACCATTTCATTTTAATTATGAACAGTGGTTTGTAGTGCAAGCAGTTTAACTGTTTACTGCACTTTGTTATTCTTCTCGTTATTTCTCTACGGTGGCTTATGAACCGGAAGTCTCGCACATTCAAAGAAAATGGCTTACTTCCGCATTGAAGAATAAGGTGGATAGAATACCCAAGACGTGTCACTCGTATAGTTTTGAATGGGGGAAAATGCAACGCTCAATATGGCTGCTCAATCGCAGGAAGCCCCACCTTCTAAATGCACTGATTTATTTATTTATTTATTCATTTTATTTATTTATTTATTTATTTTTATTTTTATTTTTTTGACTGCACTGATTTATAAAGTGTAAATATCTTAAACGTTTGTAAATAGACACTGTAAAAAGTGAACAGTTGGATCAACTTAAAAAAAAATGACTTCAATTGCTAACACCTAAAACATTTTTTTTTCAACTTAATTTATTACTGATAAAGGTAATACATTGTTCAAAAAAATATTTTTTTTTAGGTGTTACCAATTGAAGTAATTTTTTTAAAGCTGATCCAGCTGTTCACTTTTTACTAATTTTCTAAAGAATAAGGTACATTTTCAAACGTATTAGAAAACACATCTCCTAACCTCCTAATCCACAATGTAACTTAATTAAAACATAGTTTAAATAACATTTTTATTTAATACTACTACTACTACTACTACTACTACTACTACTACTAATAATAATAATCAATAATCAGTTTTGTGTAAATTAATAGTGAATAAACTAGCATTTTGTCTAGTGGTTTTTAAAAGGAATACTTTGTCTAAAAATAGTAATAAAGTCTAATTTACTTGGCCTCATGCCATCCCTTAAAAGTTCTGGACACCATTTACTTGCATAGACCTACAGAGCTGAGAAATTATTCTTGAAATGTTTGTACATGTTCAGCAAGAGAAATAAAGTCATGCATATCTTGGATGGTATGGGGAGAGTGTTTTACATTTGGGTCAACCCTTGTGCTTCTTGTGTACCCACCAGGTTATGTTGGGAAGGGCAAGCGAGGCGAGCTCCGTGGAATTTACTCGGAAGCAGTGCATCTGGGATTTTGCAGTGTCAACTGCATGCAAGTCTATTGTGCTGAATGAATGATTGTACATAATTTGATTAATCAGAAATAAAATCATTTACCCACCCTGAGATTTCAAATTAATACGTGTAACATGTTCTGAAGAACATTAGTCTGTCATTTGCTGTAATTTGATAAAAAAAAAAAATATGCAAAATAGAAAAATGTGCAGTACAGGCGAATGGTAACTACTTTCTCTTAATGTTTTCTTTATGTATCACACATTTATCTCCTAAGTGCAATTGCATCTCACTTTAATATGTTCTTTGGAAGGCTACTTTAAAAGAATTGTAGAAGTAAAATGTAATATCCAGAAATATGCTTAAATTACTACAGCTAAAGGATTTAAAATGACACCATCATAAAGCATGGCAAAAGGTGTAAAGACATGATTTCAATGTTGACGGTGAATGGTATTGGATACAAACAATAATGACAAAACTGTAAGAACAAAAAGTGATTTCAGTGTTGACAGAGAATGGTATTGGATACAAACAATAATGACAAAACTAAGAATTTCAGTTTAAATTACTATGAAAATGCGTTATATTTATATAATTTTAAGCTACGATGAAATCAAGCCTACTTGCGGCATAAACTCCTCCCACTTGCTGTTCTTGGCGTAAGCTCCTCCCCACTTGCAGGTCTCCGGGCTGAAGCGATAACTACTTGCAGCTGCCGGTTTTTTACCGTAAATTTTACGGATTTTTTTTTTTTTTTTTTTTTTACAGTGTACAGTATAATTGATATTAGCAGTCTTAAATATGAATTCTTCAAATTCTTCAAACTTGGACATTTAATAGACTTGCAGCTTCATCTAATTAGAATATACAGTGAACAAAATAAGCATCAACAGTAAGTAGCTCATCAGTGGCCAAGTTTTTGAAAACACTGTCACCACAGATGAAGCAATTCTTCTTGTTAACCACACTATATTTGGTTATATTACTCTGTGCCATTGTGAGTCTTTGGAAGTCATCTAGCGATATCAGACTTAATTAGGAAACTGATTCTGTGAAATGGCACTTCAAGGTCACTGTAAAATGCATCAGTATTTTCAAACATGTAAACTGTTCACTGATGTGCTACTGTATATAACTGTGTGTGCCACATCTTCAAATAGATTTTTTTTCTATTTTTTTTTTTTTTTTTTTACTTTTACTTTTGTGATCTTTAAATAGACCACCATTCTGCTTATCAAACAAATGCTTTTGTCATATTTTTTATGATTGTGAATGTTCAAATACTAGGTGGTGGCAAAACTGTTGTTGTTTGATGTACAATTTATCAAAACTACATTAATATATAAATATATAGGGGAATTTCATAAATAGGGGAAGTTCATATATACAGTACATATATGAATACATGTATACAACTTTATTCCCATCGATCCATGCATTCACCAAACTGCTTGCTCTACTCTCAAAGGTTTGGGATCAGTGAAATGTTTGTTTGTTTTTTAAAGAAATTAATGCTTTTGAAATTAATTCTGCAAGGACATTAAATTGAGCAAAAGTGACAGTAATGACATTTATAATGTTAAACATTATATTTTAAATAAATGCAGTTCTTTTTATTTATCAAATAATCCTGAAAAAAAAAAAGTTTCCACAAAAATATTAATCAACACAAATGTTTTCAACATTAATAATACTGAGAAATGGTTCTTGAGCAGCAAAGCAGCATATTAGAATGTTTTCTGAAGAATCGTGACACTGAAGACAGGAGCAATGGCTGCTAAAAATTTGCCATCACAGGAATAAATTATATTTTAAAATGTATTCAAATATGAAACATCTATTTTGCATTGTAATAATATTTCACAATGTTAATCTTTACTGTAGGATCAAATAAATAGAGCCTTGGTGAGTATAAATAAAACTTCTTTCAAAATCTTGAAAAAAAAAAACATAAATTGCAGATGTTAAATTTGGATCTGAAATACAACCAGAGAATAATATGCTGCAACCACAGCAACAGCGCATACAAAAGTAGAGTAAAATCAACTCTATTTTGATTGAAATTTTGGTATTTGGATCAGTGAATAGTCATTCAGTAAACTTTATCTCCGTATCTCGTACACCACCTTTGTTACATCAGAAAAAGAGAGATTGTTATGTATATCCTTACCAATTTCCCTGTCTAAACATCCGTATTAAAGGCCCACAAGCATCTAGCATTTTTCTCAGCTCATATCAAAGAACAGCAACTCTATGTCTAGAGTATAACCCTTACATTGCGATCAATGGAAATTGTTTTTTGTCTGAATACTGTATGTGCATGTACCACCCTCGGATTCCATGTCCAAATCGTTTGTTTTCAAACAGACAGATGTGCCCTCATCTAACATGAGAAATTATACTGTTACTCATCCCCACTAGAGGGTACAAATGAGTCCAGTAGTGGTAAAGTGATGGATTAGCTGGAAAAAGAGACATTTAGTACTGTCCCATAAATTGTGTTTCGAGGATTTGGGCAGACCGTTTTCAGATCAATGTTTGCAGAAGGTCTGTTGAAGAATTACAGTTTTATGGGAGCAACCACTGTTTACAAAGTTTGTTATAACGTTTAATGTGGAATGCTGTAGGTTTGACATCTGAATTGGTGACAAATATGTTATTGTGACACATTTACTGCCAATAAGAAGCAAAGCATATTTTAAACAGTCGAATTTCAGTGAATGCCAAATAGTAGTATGTCTTTTTATATAGTGCACATTGCAATTACATGAAATGTCCTTCAACAAGGTATATTTCAAAATTACGAGTCTATAAATCTTAATACCATCTTTGAGCAAAAAAGTTTCTTTGACATGGTGAAGAATGACGTACTTACATAATGAGTATAAACTGATAAAATTTTGGACCAGCTCGGCTCCTCTGCAGATAGAAGCGTATCACTTTTCTGTTGTTGTCCCTCAGTTGCAGTATAAGGCAGAGTATTGATCAAGCTGGCTTTCATGCAGATAATGGCACTTCCTGTTGGGAGAGAATTTGATGTTTGGTATGGAGACTTGGATACAAAGCTCTGGTGAGTGAAACAGCTTGCCTTGACTCCTTCTCAGCATGAGGTCTGAGGGCTGGGACGCAGGAGGAGGGTGAGGAGAGCACTACCGCTCCCCCTGCTGAGTCCAAAACCTCTGGACTCGAACTCTCGATTCTGTTCTCGCTGGACTCCATGACATGCGAAGGGCGAGTGAAGATAAAAGAGTAATTCTGAGAAAGAATGAGGAGATAGAAGTGCAGTTTGTAATGGAAATGAAAAGAGAAAGAAGAATGAATCTGAGAAAAAGATGGCTAGACGGGTGTGGGGGAGGAGAAATGGGGGCGACCGAAGGGAAAACAAGAGATATCGGGAAGCAAAAAACAGAGGAGGGCAAAGGAAACGTCAGATGCCTCAAGCTCTCTTTCGAGTGGGATTAAGTAGCTGGGGCTTTTGTAATTAATGATCTTCATTCTTCACACACAGCTTCTGTGAGAGCTGTCATTTCACAGCCGTCAAAGTGCGATTCATGTGCCATGTGCTTTTCACATCAGCTCTTTGATGAAAGCCAAAAGGCCCTCTAATGTCCTCTAAGCTGGAACAACTACATGAAAAATGCCGCTGCAGGCCAGTCTTTGGGGAGACAGTGCCACGTAGAAACCTCACCATCTGTACTGCTAATTAACTGATTAACTAAAGCAAAATTAGCTTTTATTTTAAGGGAATCCAGTCAATTGCCATTAGGCAAGTCAAATTCATGACGATTGTTTTAGTTATGACCAAATCACATGCATTATCACAATCTCCATCTCACATGCAATATCACAGTCTCCATCTCAAAACAGTGGGATTTTAGTAGATTGTTGAATGTATATTGGGTCTTAATGGGAAGTTCTTTAACCCTCATGCTCAGTTTGGGTTCTGACAGACACCCAAGGCCATTTTGCTAGCTTGAAAAATATACTTAACATTCAAGCATCAGACGTGTAATATTTTCCTGTAAGAACTGGTAATAAAGAAACTTTCAACTTGCCGCAATTGGCCTCAATGAAGAATGTTTCATTACTTATGTCTGGGGTTTCAGAGAACCATATAAAATATGAATGCGGTGAGTTTTCACATAAGATTCTTTGACTGTGTGTATGCACTGTAAAGAGGCACTTACTGTAGCTGTTTATTTTTCTACAATATGTTTTTGTTTCAACAAGGTTACTGAAATACCTACTAGGATTGATTTTGTAGCCTATATAAGTCTGAAGCGTGATGTGGCAGATGAACATAAAACAAAATGGAAAATAATAGGTTTAATATTATTATATTTACAAACATAAACCAAGACATCTCAAAACAGAATATGAGGGTTATTAAAACAAGTACATTACGTAATTGTCATTAGAAGTCTGTAAGTTTCCATCCATTTATGAAGATTGATTATTTATAAGGTTCTTGTTATTTGTAGAAAATGCACACTTTAAAAAATACAAATGAAAGAGATGCTCTGGAAAGAATGCTTGTCGCATTCAGCGATGCTCTGGTCCCTCGTGCTGTTAATGACACTGCCTCACTAGTATCGCGCGGATCCCGCGCAAACGACCCGTACTCTCATCAGCACCGCAGCACACACACACACACACACACACACACAGGGAGAACAGAGGAGTGGTACAGTCCTTGGCTCCATCACATGTGTTTCTGACACAGCTAGAACTAACGCTTCTGGACTTTGTGCCTCTGGGTTCGCCGGGTCCAGGTCGTTGTCTCGTAATTTAGAGAGAGTGTGTGTAGCTGGTCGTTTGAGGAGGAATCTCCCCGCGCTCGAGAGCACTCAGTGTGTGTGAGAGACGCGGGAAGGCGTGACTGCGGGAAATTTATCATCCTAACCGTTATTTTACCTCACCTCACAGCTGCTGCTTTTAATAAGTTTGGATACCTACTGTAAAGTTTTCATTCATCTCGTTCCACTACAATGGGGATCTAAGCCGAATTTTATGAGGTAAGAAATTATATGAGAAACATTAGGGTCAGGTTACTTTTGTTTAATGTTGTCTTGACTTGTTAGTATTGCAGTTGGTTAACGTGGACGTTGGGGAATTATACAGTGATACCACTGTTTTTTATTTATTTATTTTTTTTTTTTTAATAAATAAACGTACAGCCTTTCAAGCAGGCTAGAGAGTATTTTATTGACCCGTTTGCAGCTGTAATTTGCAAGTTGAAATACTAAGCGTCCTCACACACTTTAATGGCATTGAATTCCGCTCAGCTGCTCGGGAAATAGCCAGACACAAACTTATAGCGTTCTGCAACCTCGATTAGCATTATGATGGAAAACGTGAATAGGATAGTTTCGGAGTGGACTGAGGACCTGTTCTACGTCCCACCGCCTCTTTCTGTACTTGACATGCCATGAAAATGTTTGCAAATGTAGGCTAATCGAACACAAACAGGTAGTTAACCATTTATCTTCAGTGCATAAAAGCATGGTCCGGATTATGGGGGGTCTTTCAGGGCTTGAACTCCCCCAAAGGAAGTCAAAAGAAAAGGTCAGGGGTCTTAAGAAGATAGGCAATTTTTTTGTCCATACAAAAGTCGGTCTCGACAGAGTTTTAGTAGCCTAATGATAAAAAGTTAGACATGTGACAAGTTAATCAGAGCATGCATTTTGCCAACTGACCGTAGCGAACAAAATCGCATTCGATATTGCGGTCAGTTTCGGGCTGTAGGTCGATAAATCACGTCATATTATCTATACTTTTTACGGTACATATTACAAATACATCACGAAATATTAGGTGTTGTGTTTAAAAAGTGTTTTTTCTTTTTCTTTCTCTGATTGGCGCCACTAGCACAGTTAGCTAAACGTCAAGTTACACTGTGCGTCATAAATTCCCATTTGCGTAAAGCCTACGTAAAAAACATTCAAATATTTCCATTAAATAACCGTCTGTTTAAAAAGTTATTGTAGCTAGGTATAATTAGCACATTAAAGAAAAAGGTTACATAAATTTGGATGACCAGAAATGTTAGACTACGGCAGTTTGAATACTTACCTGTTACTTCCACGGTAGGTTATCGTATTTATTTAAATCCGTCGTTATCGTAGTTTCACCTCGCTGTGAGCTTCATCGATGAAACATGATAACGAGGTCTCAATCACAATTACACAACACGAGCATTACAACCATCGTTTTAATGTTCCCTTTGTGTATGAGACAGAAGAATTGAGAAATTATCTTCAAATCCAGATTGCACTGGTCTAGTTAATCTGATCTTGGTTTTTAGGCTCCTTAAAGGAGCCAGTCCATACGAGTGACTGAACCGTTCATTTGCGAGTCCGATTAAATGTGGTCGCAGTTACATTATTGTCTCAGATTACTTATACATGGAGATGAGCATATCACTAATTGAGCTCATTTGTCATCAAGGGCACTGGTGGCACAAAGCGATTTACAAGACAATACATTATCAAATCAGTTCAACAAGGTTTATATTAATGGACACTCATTATAGACTCAGATACAGATTATTGAACAGTTACCAAGTAAGGTATGACTAAAATCGATTTTCAAAGCTTTTTCATTAGTATTGATTCATTCAAATTGATTCCGTTTCAATTCTTTTGTAACACTGACAACTCCTTAATCCATCTCATAAAATACATATTGTGATCGAAACCTCAGTTGTTTTGATTCCACATATCCATATTTTATCCTAAAAGGCTTCTTCACGGTATGAAAAACTAGACTTCATTGTGATACAACATGGCGGAACGAAAGAAGCACAACATCGGGATTTGTTGTGACCGAAAAGGTACTCACAGTATAGGCCTGCCATTTTGATTTGTGCTCTGATGATCTCGATCGTGATACATAAACTGTAGTTGATTCTTACATTCACGTTCTCTAGATCCATAGATTCACACTCATTTGACACATTGTGAATAAGACAATGCCGCTTTGAAGCCCAACAAATTCTCAGCCAGTTCGTGTTATGATTTTACAGTTTTTGTGGCACATTTAAAATAGAGGTCACATTGTGAACATAGACGCTTGATTGCAGAGAAAACACATGGCCGGATCATCCCCTGATTAGGGAAGAGCACACACATTGCCTGGTTGGGGGCTGAAAAAGGGCAGAGAGTGAGGGAAAAAACAAAGCGAGAGATAAAAAACAAAATGAAAGGTCACCCATGTTAGTTGCTTATTTAGAAGATATTGTCTCTCTCATGTATCACATATTCAGGCAGGAAGAGAGTGTCATAGTCTTTTACCTTATATCAAATGGTTCAGATAACACCCAGGGCAACTAAAAAGACGAGAGTAGAAGCTTTAATGAAGTGGTTGGATTCAGCCCTGCTCCATGCTTCATAAATCATGTGGCGCTCTTATTTAGTGTGTTTACTGCGGAGTGAAAAACTCGAAGTTAGTGCTTTAATATGCTGCACCATCAAGGACATTTTATGACATCCTAAAATAAAATCAGATGTTTTCAAAACTAAATCATAATGATGGGCCTCTTATATGATGTTACTGTAGTAAGTCTATTCCTTCCTTGATGTTTCTCCAATCTTTCCATCTGTAAATGACAATTTTATGCATTCTGCTTGTTTTAAAAATGCTCTGAAGGGCTAGTCAATTCTACAGTGACAGATTTGGCAGTTTATTGAGTAGGAAAGCCCAGGTCACTTCTTTCAATATTTGTTTATTTGCTTGAGTATTTCTGATGAAGGTGCTTTTTTAGTCCAGCGCAGAGAGAGATAGAGTGAATAAGACTGTGTGTGTGTCTATGAAAGTAGTTCAGCACATCAGTGCCTATTTCAACAGTGCTAAGCAAACAGGCGCAGGTTAATGTACCCTGACAAACACACACTGCCAGCACGCCAGCCTTTGCGTATCACATTTACACTATATTTATTCTGCATAATCACAGTGGACAGACCCGATCTCTGTCGGCTTAACATTGTCCAGGTTATCACAGCCTGTAAAGGATTAATTAGATTTATCGTCTACGCACATTTATCGTCCCCATATGCCATATTTTTAAAATGTGGAGGATCTGAAAATTGTCTTTGGCTGAAATCCATTTATAGCATTTGCATAAGATTTATCCGTTTTTAGCCATTACATGCTTCGACTAACAAGCACACAAACAAATGCTATAACAAACAAGTAAGCCAAAAGGCAGCCACAAATACATCTTGCTCAATATTTGCTTAAAGCAACAAAGTTTAACACCCTAGAGAATTAAAGGCTAATCAATTTAAAGTCACTGTTGGAAAATCAGAGATGTTGTACTGTTTGCCGGCAGTTGTAGTTAAAGGATCCTACGGCCAAATTGACATCTGATTTCCCTCGTGAACTCCAGCACGTCAACAAGACTTTACACGTATTGATTACTCTTTAAACTGGTGTCATTTAAAATTGGCTTGCCACTTACGCTGGAGTGGAGGACAAATCAGGATTTCAAAAAATGCAGCGACACAAACACATGCAAAGTAAGACTGTTTCAGCAAGAGCAAGAGCTTTTGATGGATATATGGGCCGAATACCGATCCTTTTATGAATAAGTTGTTGCAATGAAGTCGGCGTGTAGTGTTTTAAATTGTAGGTACTTGGTTTGTTGTTAAGAACATGCTTGAAATTGAATCTATGAAATCTGTAATCCTGGAGATTTTTTTTTTTTTTTGCTAGTATTGTGTATCAAATCTACTTTTTTTTAGCTAAAAATCAGGCGCATTTCATCGTGAGACAAGCTGAAATAAATGTCAGCCAATGCCTCTTGTGCATTGTGCCTCTGTGTGCTTATTAGTACTGAATTGTGATGGATTGCTACCTGCAGCATCTGTTTTTACATGACACTTTACATGATTTTACAAGAGCCAGTGGTGTGTGATGTATTGCTATTGCAGTTGTATCTCGAAACTTTCTGTCTCTCTGTAGCATCTAGAAAGTGTCTGTGCATTTCTGGTCATGCATTTTGTTTCACCCTAAGGGATAAGAACATTGTGGATTGTGGTTGTGTGTGTGTGCGCGCACTGCTACAAGTCAGAGACATTCTCTGTGTGCTATAGATGTCCTAAAGTCCATGACAGACTTGGCTGCCTGCAGTACACTTTTCCAACCTCCATAACATCCTTGTTTCTTTTCCTATCAGTCTTAAATTCTCTCTCGTTCTCTTTTTCTCACTTTCCCCAATCTTCACCCGCCCTCCCACACCCCCCGCACCACTCTCCAATTTGCTGTGGAGCTCTCTTGCCTGCCTCCTGCTGTGTTGGAGGCAGCCTATGATTTGCCACAGGCAGGAAGTGCGCTGACCAGGCAATGAAACTCGCCAATATCCTTCTTCCAAACTGCCTCAGCTCTGGAACCAAGGGATTTACATTAATGTCCTGCAGAGATGACAGTCAAAAGCTAATGCTATATATGAGAACAAAAATTGAAGAGGAAAATGGGAACGGGTATAATATGAGAAATGAGTTAGGAGATGCGTGTGGCACAAATCATATTCTGTAATGAAATTAAATTGATGAATTTTTAAAATTCAGTTTAGGATGGAGTACATTCATTTGGATTAGGATGTCAAGTGTGGTGTGATTAGGTTTGTTTGCTGCTGAATACTTGAAAAACAGCTTAGAGGAAAAGCCAATGTCACTTTATAATTTGAGGTGAAAACCATTTCAGGTGATTACCTATAAAAATGTTCCTTAAAAAGTAATCAAGAAAATCCGCCTTGTTGAAATCAAAGTTATTTTCCCTTCAATCTTCATCTTAATATCAAGTCAAGGCAAATTGGTTTGTTCATTTGCTTTCCTCTGCTGTCCCCGCATTTGCTCAATACTGCTGAATGTTTTCACCTGAGCCTTCCCCTGTCAGTTCTGTCTTTTCATTTAACTTATCAAGTGAATGAAAACTCGGTAGGTCGTCTTTAAATTTATGTAACCACAAAATATTGCATTCTGTACAGTCTATGCATTTAGATTTACAAGACACTGTGTTTATCTGAAAACCTCCATCACCTCTCAAGGGAACACTGTTGGCCATAATGCTAGCAATCAAGATGTTTACATTCTTGTAAACATTGTTGATTTGTATTGAATGTATATGTATTGAATGTATGCGGATATGTGTGAAAGCGTGGATAAAAGTACACAGTATTTAGTGCGCAAAATGCACACATTTAGATTTGAGCTGAATGTGGGAGGCATGTGAGTCCAAGTTTATTTGTACAACACATTTTCTACACGCTGGTAGTTTCAGTTTCTCTTTAAATAAATGATTTGAGGCTTGGAATTGCCACTATAATTTATGTTTGTTTTATAGTTATATATTTCATTCCTGTTCTGTTCTGAATAGCATTAAATTTTAAGGATTTTTTGTGGAGTGAAGGGAAATAAAATACATGCAGTGTTTATATGGTTTGTAAATGGTTAATTTTTTTTTTTTTTTTACAGATATTTTGTATTATTTCTGAATGTAATAATGTGACTTATAATCAAATGTGACTGATCAGTTTTTTTCTGTCAACAATGCAGTTTTGTCCCAGTTTAACTTAAATGCATGCATACTGAATGCATGTATATATTCATAAACATGCACAAATAGTATTTTCGCCCTCCTATGATGAAACTCTTATGAATCATAAAGCTGCAGAAGCATGAGGTTATCTTCAGAACTGAGGGCGTAAGAAAAAAAAGCCCATGGCAGTGCCGTGTGAGACATTTCAGTGAAATGTTTTTTTTTTAATAAGAACCTGTGATCTCTGTATTCTGATATTGAGTGTGCTATCATGACCTATATAACCTCAGCACCCACCTCTTCAAATGCTGACATGAGAAGAATTGAAAAAGTTTTGCTTGATCATTTTAAGGCCCATGCCGAAACACGTTTTCATGCAGAAATTGCCCATTTATTTGGAAGTGCAGTAATTAAAACACTTCTTCAAAACAGCCATTGAGGACATTGTCATCTTGCAAGAAGAATTTTGTGCATTATTATGCAGTTTAAGAAAATACCGGGTGTCTCATTGGTCTTAAAACAATAATTCGGGATCACTCAAACCATTTAGTCATCTCTAAAGAAGCTGCACATCCTAGTCGATGTTTTCAGAGAGAATATCAGACATAAGCATTAATGCTCTAAATTAAATCTCACCGGCAAACCTCTTACTTCAAATGCATCCAAGAAAAGCTCAGCCTTGAGGTCATGAATACTGAAAAAGAGGAACACAAGTGGATGTGTCTTCCTTCAGGCCTGTGCACATCTGTGTCTGCTGCGTCGCATCTCCACCGTGATGCGGGGGTGGTGAAAATGACGACCCCCAGACAATAGTGGCACTATCCCAGGGTGCAGCAGGGTAGTGTGGGAACAGGCACCGGCTAATGGAAGCGTGCCCTTGTTTCCCGTCTGTATTTTTTCTTCCCGTTGTCTCACAGCAAGCGAGTGGCTGGGCTGGGCTCAGGGAGAGCAGTGCAGCGCATGAATTATGCAAAGCTGTCAAAGCAAGCTATTGTCGGTGGTGGCGGCCACACTAAAGCTCAGAACGGGCTGAGTGGGGGGCGGCGGCGTTGTCGGGGAGGGGTTCTATATTTCTTTGGGCTATGTGCACTTAGTATCCTGGAGCGAACTTTAGTGGCTGGTCGCGGACTGTGGAGGCTGATTTGAAAGATTTGGGCAGGAGGATTAAAGAAAGGCTTCCAGACGGGAGAGTAAGGCAGTGAAATGATGGAGGAGGACGCTGCTGATGCAGACATAAAAATGATTTTGATTCAATTAAAGTGTAATGCATCCTAATGAGATGTTAACGCTGGAGAAACCGACTTATATCTTCACTTTTACTGTTTGCGGAATGGTGGGTGTTAAATGAATTCTTAATCTTAATCTTAATATAGGGAGTTATAAAATTTATGCTTGTGCAGTTCTATATAATCATAGGCATAAATAAACAATGCAGCCGCCATGGATGTTAACAACAGTGCGGTGCCATCTGGGTACTCTGTCACAGAGAGATCTTACAGACTACCACCAAGAATTTATTATGTACACCGTACTAAATAATGAGCAGGATTACTCACTGTCCATATGGTGAAACCATGCCATTAATGACCACTAGAGCGTTTTCTAGAAATTGGAGAGCGAAGTAGCAACTTACCGTATCAGGTTATTTTATTTTGTGCATTTGTTCGCAGCAACCCTCTCCCAAGAGGCGACCCATTTGGAGTGATGTATGATTTGACCCATTCTTAAGTTGCATCAGGTAAATATATAAATCAGGGAATTACAGATTTAACTCTGGATGTTTGCTCCAGTCTCAGGTTTTTGTCTGACTCAGATGCTAAGGTTGTGTGGACCTGCGAGACACTGTGTTTTGTTATAGTGAGTGCTACAAAAACAGAAAATACAGATTATATGTGAGACTATTAATATATATTGAGAACATCAGATTTGTCCACTCCGTTTTGGTCCTATTTCTCCTCTGCAAAGTTGTTGAGTTGAATTTTTTTCACTTTCACATTTTTACTGTCTGTAATAAAATAAGAAATGAGTCTATAACTCTGTTACAATTACATATGACAAAAATATATTTGGATAAATTAGAGTCTTCAATAATAAGAAGTGTGCCCAAAAAACTTTACTTTACACTCTTAAAAGTAAAGGTTTAAAAAGAGAGTTTAAAAAAAGAGAACAAAGTAGCTTTCAGTGAACAGTTCTTAAAAGAACCATTTTTTTTTTTGGTCTGTGAAGAACATTTTAAAGACTCTTAAGAAACTCTTCCAACTATAAATAATGTTAAAGATTCTTAATGGAACCGTCAATGCTAATAAACATAAATAAATAAAAAATAAATAAAACATCAAAAATATTGTAAGAGTTTTCTGCAGATGAAGCCCTTTTATTCTTTGCATTTAAATTGTCTGATCTTTTTTATTCATGTTTCTTTAACCTATTTGTCATTGTTTTTGAGAAATGTTTATACAGTTACACTGCATTGCAGAATGCTTCTGAAGATACATACATCAGCCTCTTAGAAGTTTACTCAAAGTTACTTTTTACTAAGAATGATTGTGTGCAATGTTCCGGTTGAAAAGCTTGTTAGTTATCCTATCTGCTGGCACCCTGAGCTGGAGTTTTTACAGCCAGACCATCTCCCCCTTGGCCTTCTCTCACCAAGCTACCATCCCATGTCTCACTGGATGAGCAGCTTTGAAGCAAATTTATATACTCCAGAGAAGTAACTGGATACTGTTAAAGTCTGTGGTCTCTTTAAAAAGCCTATATTTTATCTATTTCCAGCAATATGTTTCCATACCAAAATAGTCGAAACAAGCAGAAGAGTCATAGTGCTGTGATGACTAACCTATTTGCCTGGAAGTTTGTTTATTAGTTTGGATACATCATTTACTTTTTCATAGTTATGTCATGAATTATTAATTAACCCTAGGTTACATCAGTTTGTATAGGAACAAAATTAGTTAACAAAACTGATAGAAGTAGAATATGGAAGTTGATGTTCAAGAAGTTCAGAGGAATGATGGCGAGAAATGACAGAGGTTAAGCAAATGAATGCATATGGGATACATACCGTAGATTAGTTCTTTTAGAAGTTTTCTTATGAAAGATGCACATAAATTGCTTTTGCTTCTAAATATGATGCAACAAAAATCAAATACTAAGGCTGAACCATAGTGTGTCCATAAAAATGCTGTGGTATCAGATGATGTAAATACATAAAAAATGCACTGCTTGTGTGGAAAAAGGTTGATACGTTGGATCTGGGGTTAACGAAGTGAGATGAAGATAGAAAGGCGGGCTCACAATATCTGGATGGTAGTACTAGGCTTGGAGGCTGACATTGCTATGATGATCATTATTTATGGAGTTTGGAGTCAGAGGTGGAATCCGATATCCGCAGCTAGTCCCAATGAAATGTAATTACCGAACAAAGAGACTTGCTGTAGATGTGCACTTTCAGCCATCAGGCCCACACTCTCACACCATCCGCAGAATACGCAATGTGTTTCAGGTAAGAAAGATGGGTCATGAAGGTTGCCACCAATTTATTTAACCATGGGTGACTGCATTGGTTGAAAGTCATGGTGCCTTATCTGGCGGTGCTCTCAGTTATTGTGAATCCATTAGGTGTGGACAAACATCACATACAGCTTTCCAAAACAGGATAAACCTAGACAGATCGTTCAGAATAATTCAGATTTTTGATTGACAACAGAATTTTTGAAAAAAACAGCAAAAAATGGATTTATGTCAAACAATACTTTTTTTAAAATCACTCTTTAACGTCTTGAGAAATTCCACCCTCTGACCTTAAACCAGTAATTAACTCCTATATTAACAAGTGGCAGATGGAATAGGATAAATGTCATTATTTATATGAAATAAATACTAGTATAAGTATAATTTTATTTATTATTATTATTTTTTGTAATTTCAAATCGTAATATGATCAGGTTGTTTTTACTAGGTGCCGTTTAGGTCACTTAAGATTTGAAAGATGATGAATCACCATCATGCCTTGTATCTTACTGGACAGCACTGATTTTAATGTAAACAGGCAACATTTTTATTCAGAGATATGTCTAATTGTTGTATTTTTTTAAAAAGTATCACCTGAATGTATTTTACTTTTTTTTATTTTGTATTCTTAAATGTGTTATAATTATATAATGTTTTGCTAATTTTATGACTTCTGTTATACACTTTGTTCTTGACATGAAAATAGCATTGCTGCTGACAAAAAGAAAAAAAAACAGTTCTGAGCTTTGTATTTTTCAAAGCTCAGAACTGTTTTTTTTTTTTTTTTGTCAGCAGCAATGCTATTTTCATGAGAGTTTTCTCTTGATTTTCATTCAAGAGAGTGAAAGATTTGTCAAAAATGAAATGTCTGTCCTCATTTCCTTAACATTTATTTTTAAGAGAAGTTTTAACATCCATGAAACCTTGCACAAAATGTACTTTATAGGGAATAAAAGGATCTTTAGATTATTAAAATGAAAAAAAAAAAAAAATCACTACAAAATTATTTGGCAAACCCAATTTTTTTCTTCTGTGGCATTGCTATGAAAACCCCCTTTTTAAATCTATATTTATAAAAATGTGGACGGCTTAACTTTGATACTTATCATTTTTGGATAAACTATCCCTTTACAATAAAAGTGATATGTTTTATTTGCTTTTCATTTGGCAGACAATTTACAATTGTAGTCTGTTTTTTTTTTTTTTTTTTTTTTTTTCTGTTTTATTGGTCATCCGTAGAGCCCAGGGTCACAATCCACTTTCATTCTCAACTTTCTTCAGTTACGCCAGATGGTCGGGCATCTGATTTAGTGAAACCGTTGCCATTAGATCATCGTAAGTGAGGTATAGCCAAGTGACATCTCCTTGCCTGGTTGCCTCTTTCTACAGTATAGTTCCCATTGGCCTCTCTGCTCACTGCTGAGTCTTTGCTTTTCATTGGCCCCATGGGTCAGTGCCCATCTGAGCATGATATGACCGCCAGAGCTGTACTGTGATTTATATCGCTGCTTCTTATTCCTTCTAAACTTTTGTAAGCGGGTGATTTCTAGCTTATAAACTCATGCCAACAAGATTTTTTTGGTGTCCTTGATGGAAAGGTTTAATATTTCTAACCAAGCTCTAGATGATTGAAGGGAATTTACAATTTCATTTTTTAAATTTATTTCAGTGCATTTGATTGCTCACTAATCAGCCATCACTCTTTTTGTCTTGGAAATTAATCCGATGGTAATCTTACAGACTGTGAGACCAGTTTTAAGGGCGTTTAAGGCTAGACCAGTATGTCTGAGCCTCCCTTGCTCCTGGCTAATCTAAATTGATCCGAATACAGGGGCCGTGTTACCCGAGGATAACTCAGTGGGTGCTGTCCAGTGCAATGAAGAATAGAGGGTTTCTGCTGGTGTGTTCAGTCGGCCCACTGCGCCTTTGTGCAACATCACACTCACACAAGAGAATCAAATGACCAGTGCTATAAAGAGAGCTACATTTAATTTATCTGGCTGAAATACTGTCTAATAAACTATAGCTCACTCTCTCTTTCTGACAGGAACATTTTGATACTGGCGCATCATTTATTTTACCCCAATCGTATCCCATTACTGTGGCCGTATGCAGTAATGCTGACCTAGTCTCCTCTGTTTCCTCCTACAGTGTTTTATTATCCTCATTGTTTCTTTTGTCCTGCTTTAAACTGACAGTGGGGTCTCTGGGCAAATGCGTTCTGCACTTGTGTCTGTGTGTCGAATATTCCACTAGATAAGATAGACGACACTCGAGAAGAAGCCCTGGAATATCCTTAAACTCGCACACCAGTGAAACTCAACCAATTCTCCAGAGCTTTGTCGAATGGTTTTGGCACAAACCTCCCAGGAAACCTACTAAAGGCTTACAAGTATGCGAGGATCTCTCATGACAAAGCCAGTGCAATGAAAGCAAGCATTTTTAGTATCACTTCGTTTGACTTTGCCTTTGCTGGAAAACACAGACTTTTTCTTTCTGTGGAGGACTGAGGTGAATTCTGTTTCAACATGCTTGAATGAAAGAAATAGTTCACCCAGTCATTAAAATTTTTACTTTCTTCTGTGGAACACGATAGAAGAAAATAGAAGATATTTTTTTAAGTTAAGTTTTTTTTTTTTTTAATAATTAAATAGTAATATAATAATACAAATATAATAAAACAATTAAATGAATTTTGGGCCCTATTGACTTTCAATGTATTGACAAAAACAGTTCTTTCCAAATGAAATGATATTTCATGAATATATATATTCAGAGAGAGAGAGAGAGGTTTAATATTAAAATACAGTACAATATACACATATAATATAATACAATATAATAATATTTTTATAATCTATTTTGGGATAAAAATATTTCTTAAAGTTTCATTTTTTTATATTGTGCTTAATAGATAAATATTGTGAATGTAAATGCAAAGAAAGTATGTGCTTACAAACTTCAAGAGATTAATTATATGGTTTAACAGTGTTATCAGAAAAATACTAGTCGCTGCGCCCCCTCTTACTTTATCTTAGTGACTAATTCTTCTTTAAAGGCTGTACAAGGAACATGATGAACTAAGCAGGAGCGACATCTCACTAGAGCTTTGTTTCAGCATCCTACTTGTCTTCTCTTTCTTCTTTTGCTGCCTTCTTTACCCGTTTCTTTCTCTCACTAAGCAGTGTTTCTTTGTGTCTCTAAGCAGGTGGGAGTGGAACTTAGAGTGGAGAAAGAGGTGCGGAGACAGACCGACAGCTGGAAAGAAGCAAACTAGAACAGACAGCAGCAAGAGAGAAGCGTAGAAGAGGAGGAACACAGCATGAATGTATCATGGAGGTGAAGGAGCGTCGGCCTTACTGCTCTCTCTCTCGGAGCAGGAGAGAACGAGGGAGAGACTGGGAGAGAGAAGGAGACAGAGAGGAGGGGGAGGGCTACAGGGAGGGTCCCGGCAACCGCCGTCATACCGGCTCATCCTCCGTCCTTACCCAGAAGTCCTATAGCTCCAGTGAGACACTGAAGGCCTTTGATCAACACCCATCCACCCAGGGGCTTTATGGGCATCGCATGCCAGACATGGTGCCAAGGGACACTGAGGAATACAGAGCTCCAGGTAAGTGCTCTTTAACATTCACCATATGGGCAGGAGACTCTGGAGTCCTTCAGGCTTGCAAATGTGATGTTTTTTTAAAACCAACAAGGAAAAGAAAAACAGGCGTTTGAAATGCTAAAACAAAACATAAAAAGTAAGAAATGCAGTATGCAGCACTCAACTGAATAAACATGTATCTATAGACATACATACATTCTAAAAAATATTTTATAGTATATAAAAATAATTTTGCGTCAAATTTTTCAGAACGCGCAATTTAATATTGTAATGAGGATCAAACTATATATTTCTAAATTAAATAAATCTATTATAGCAAACTGTGGTACATGACCGGTCAGTAACGTGACCTAACTTCACCTTGACCTCTAACCCAAACAGGAGTTAAATCTTCAGATTTAATTCAGTTTTATCCAGAAAGTAAATCCCATGTCCTTTACAAAACATTCTAGACCATAAAGACATTTTTTTCCAAGTAGATTTTAGGTCATAGATAATTTCATAAAGTTTGCCTTAATTGGATATGCAATAAAGTCCACACAGAAAAACAGCCGTTATAAAAATAATAATAATAATAATAATAATAATAATAATAATAATAATAATAATAATAATAATAATTTATAATAATAAATAAAAAAATATTTAAAGAAATTAAAACAATTTAATTTAATTAGCAGATTTTTTATTTACATTTTTTCGCTATTCAATAAACACATACAATGATATACAGGCATTATATCTACGATAAACAATAACTTTAATAACAAATATTGTTGCAAAACTGTTACCAGATATGTATGCTTTCAATCCTGGATATAAAAATTAATATTTTTTTTAATTTTTTTTGTATTTTCCCTTTCCCTTTTTTGTTAACAGCAACTACATACAATATAACATGGGCAGCTAATTCTTTATAACTCTTAAAGGAACTACATTGCAGACCATTTACTGTTCAATAAACACATTTTTCTAAATCAATAAAAGTCTGATTGTATGGGTTGCAAACAGCAATTTAACGGCTGTGTTGCACTGTGATCCAACACCTGCTTTTTATTTCTTCAATATCTTGAATACCTTTTATATACTGTAGATCCAGCCACAAAAGTAGCAGAGGTTGTTTTTTTGCAAAGCACTGATTATCTAGAAATGTAAGCCCTTTAATGAAATTTTAATTAGATTAGTTGACGAAGTTACATATATTATTTCAGCCTGTCATTGAGACAGTCTAAATGAAAGTACTTTCAATCAGCACAGAACAGTTAATCAAAACACTTTTGTTAGACAGCTGTATTCAGGTTGGGCACCTTCATTTTCATTTCATTTTGATATTTAACCCTTTAACGTTAACCCATTTAACCCTTTAACGTTACGATCACACCAGTGTGATTAGAACTTTCAGTGAGTCACGTCATCAACTGCTGAATTCAAATCTGCTTTCGCGTGTTAGCTGGCGCAGAGCCAGATCGGACCATAGGACGTCATATTATCACAAATATTCAGTGTTTTCAACCATACATTTATAGTTTGTAAAATATGCACTGATGTCTATGGAAGCAGCAATAATGATCCTTACAAATATAATCTGACGACATGTTTTATTTATATAATATACAGATTCTGTAGATAACTTTAAAGTTTACTCTACTCTTCTCCCAGTTTACCGGAGACTTACTTTAACGTGTTTCGGGAGGAGAGGATGAATTTACGTGTTGTAAATCCCACAGCTCGGATTCAGCGCGAACAAACATGGCAGCGCCCATCACCCGGTATAGATCAACTAACACAGTCATTATAAAAGTGTCTAAACTACCAAATACATTTACTTGCACGTATTTCAGAATTGGAATATCAGATATTTTATAATATAGTGAGTATGTTTGTGAATATTAATAATAAAAAAAGGAAAAACGAAATAAAAGTGATCCATGTGTCATACAGCGCTATTGTGGCTGCAGTGTGTCACATGACAAGCATGACGTGTCGCCAAAGAAACAATAAGGTTAAACGTTCTAAAATAACGGTCGCCTGAAAAAACTCATGCTGGGGGCTCAGCTAGAATATTTTAAACTCATATGTGAAAGGGTTAATAAAGCCCACCAGACACTCATTTGCTGATTATTCACAAACTATTCAAACTATTTTATAAATATTTGATGGTTTATCATGATGAGACACTTTTTAAGTGGAAGGGTAGGATACTGCTTATTCAAATTTAATTTCATTAGAAATACACTTAGTTGGTTAATTGTGCTTTATAGTGCGCTCCATAACCTTAGGCTGTTACACTTAGGGGGACATCTTTAATTAGCAGCTGTGTTTGTGCCTGATCGGCACAAAAGCTGAAGGAAAGAGATCTTGCCTGTATTCATGATACAAATGTTCTGTCATTTTATTTTAATCACAGCCTGGCTAAATCGTGGCATGCATTGGCTTCCACAGTTTGCAGTATTTCAAAATGTGTATTTCAGATAATGCCCTCATGTGGTAATTAATGTCAGCACTTGTGTTGAGTTATTTTGTTTCGTATCTATGAGTGTACTCATAATTTAAATTCCGGTGTATTCATTTTCATGTGTCACCTACTCTGTGGGCTTTTAGTCATAAAGCACTCAGCATATGCTAGCAGGTACAAGAATATGGTTTTAAAAGCAGAGCTGAAGGAAGTAGAGGGGTGGTGAGTCTCAAGGTGAATTTCAATCTGAAGTGGAACAGTTTCTATTTTGTACTGTGTAGTAAATCCTCAGATTTTCTTGTGTTGGAAGAGGTAGAGCTTACCCTCATTCAGATTCAGCTGAACAGATATTCACCTGCTGAAACAGAAAAGAAGATCTATAAATCAGAAAATGATAATTCAGTTAGTAAGTTAAATAAGCCTATACAACAAATAATGCACACTGTTAAGAATCAAATACCAATGAATTATAAAAGAAGTTTGTGTGAAAAAAAAAAAAAATGTAAATGTTCTCCATTTAATAAACAAAGTAGGTATTATTTTTTTCTTCATATTTTAATGAACATAGATGCAAACATGAATATAGTATAACAGAAATGTTAATTAAAAAAATGAAAGTATATTTCTGATGCAATGTTAAAACAAACATGTAAAATAGAGTCCCAACAAACCATTAAACTCTAACAAAAAATTATTTTTAACCCTAAAATGCGCCCATAATTAGGTAATCAATGTTATATTTTGTTCTGCCAAAACTGTCTGAATGTTACTGTTACTTATTAGGTTCTTTTAATAGTTTTCTGTTTTTCAGTTTTCATAGTTTATTCTTTGTAGTTTTACATATTTTGTGTTTTCTTAAATCAATCTTTGCATTGGTAGGGAGAACAAAAACACAAATGTGAAACAGATCTTCAAAATAAATTAAAAATATATATATATGCGTTCACTGGTTAGAAAGAATAGTCACCACAGAAATGACAAACATGAACTTGGGAACATAAAACTGTTGTTGTTTTTGCAGCATCTTTAAATATTTTAACATAAAAGTGTATATACTGCAAGAGTTTGAATGCAAGTTTAAATAATTAAATAGTGTGTGCGTGCATTTTCAGCAAGTTCACAGTTATTTGTGTACTACTTTTTATGCATACACTCTCTGTATTAAGTATGCACTTTGAATCTTGCAGGCCAGAGTCTGTCACTGAGGCAGCTTGGGATATGCGGCCCTGCTCCTCGCCGCGGTCTGAGCTTCTGCGCTGAAACCGGACTCAGTCATCATACACAGCTCAGCGGAGCAGACCCTATCCAGAACGCAGGGGGCATTTCTCCCGACTGCGCCATGCTGTGGGTTAAGGCACACAGACGGGACTCGCAGCTATCCAGCCGGTCCAACTCTGCTTTAACACTCACAGACACAGAGCAAGACAACAAATCCGATCAGGAGAATGGTAAGTCCACCTGTGTTTCATTCTCAATTTTTGCAAAATTCCTCGATAGTAAATGTTGGTGATGTAAAACTGCAAAAATGGGAAAATACCCCTGAGCAAGTCAAGGCAAAGTCACCTTGAGTTACTCAAGGGCAAGGATTTAATTGGTTAGAGCTAACAATCGGTAGCCAATGACTGGTTGAGGTGACAGTATTAATGGATCGACTGGCTACGTTTGCAGCCTAGGGGGAATGGTGGGAGTTATAGGCATTTCAGAGAAAATAACATAATTTCCTGAAGCATATGAGCAAACGGTGCAGAGAACTGGTAGACACTTCCTCTGGGCCTGTGCCGAATCGTAGATGGCATTGTTAAAGTCACTCATATTCGTGCGCTGATCCACAGGGTGTTGCTGGGCCTGTGAACAAATGCTACGGTGGATGAATAGGGGCTCATTGGTTTGAAGTGCAAATTGGTGTGCGTTGGAATCTTTAATGCCTTACGGATTAGGGAGTGCTTTGAAAAAGCAAATTGTCTATATATGAAATACATGCATGTCAAAGCACATACATCTCTATTTTAATTTAATTTTTTTTTTTTTTTTTTCTGAGGATGCATAAATAGCTTTTTTCCTGCAGTGAGCATGGTGGACTGTTTTGGACAAAGTTTATTTGCTGTTGTTGCGATGTATCTAGTTGGTTTTGCTTTCAAAGGAAAAAAAAAAAAAAAGAATGTGCCAAGCCTTTTTTTAATTCACATTCATACATTCACTACTGAGTTACTGCAGCATATGCAAGATTAGTAGGGGAAAAAAAGAAGTAAATATTTTAAAGTTGTTTGTTCTGCTATGCAGTGGATATTTTTGACAGTATGGCTATTTGTTGCAGAAAATGTTGCTTTAAAAAAGAAAAGGGAAAAAATAGAGGATTGTAATCCTACTCATTGTAGGCTAAACATTTCTAATGGAGGATCTGTAGTGTCTCATGTTCAGCATTCAGTGCATTGATCAAAGGAAACCGCATCTGAAATGCACACGCTCAATTTACATGTCACATTAGACACTATTTGCTGCTGCTGCCTCCTCGTTTGGTGTGATATAATGTTAAATATAATGCAATAATTCACTCTTGAGAAGCTCTTGTCAGATTATAGTTTATAATATATACACATGTACACTAAAGGATAAACCAAGTAATATAGCTCTATTTAAATTCACTAACATTAATATTTATATGTAAGTAGTGGGATGCAAAAGTCTGAGAACACTTTGAAAATCTGGGATATAAAATCTCATTTGATAGTGGAAATAATATGTTATTATATGTATACTTTGCAATGAAAAAATTGTTATTTTTTATTATAAAAATGACAAAAAAAGTTACTGGTAGTCTCAAACTTTTGGAGCCCACTGTGTGTGAAATTTGTTCCTTGTGTTGGGAACTTGTGTATAAGGCTAAAAAATAACCTTGTGTTTTTTAAAAAAATACTCTGGTAGAAGTTATATAAAATGTTTGATTCAGACATGCAGGTGAGCAGTAGTATTTGACCAGCATATTCGAAGCTATTTTTCTTCTTTTTCTTTGCTGTGGATTAGGTCTGGTCCGTTTGAGTCAAAATATAATGATGTAGCTGAGAGCGGGCTGTCTGCTTCACAGCACTCCATTAAGAGAATGAGGTCAAGTTTCTCTGCACAGTCGTTCAGCTTCTGTATCTCTCCCCATCTTTCCCGAAATCTCTCCAGTCTGCTATGCAAAATACGCTAAAGCTGTATTATAGCACTGTGCTCTATGTATCCAGTCTCTTCCAGAGGGACTAGTCATTATTATATAAAGTTATAGACGACTCTGGAGAGCGACTATGATTATTTAGTAGTCAGTCGGCTGTTAAAATGTAAAAAGGGCATTTTTCATCAATGATTAGTCTACATTTTGTACAGTCAGTGTTTGATATATCTAGGGTTTCACAGTATGTGGTCTTAGGGTAGAGCAACCCTTTAAAACTTTACTGGTACACAATGTTACAAATATTTTAATAAATTTTAATAAATAACTTTATAAATTTGATGCAAACAGATGTATTTGTCTGTATTCCAGGATCTCTTACAGTAGACCTCTCTTTATGAAGAATTCATGCAAATGTGAGACACTGCGTGATTTACTGTAACAATTAAGCTGCACTTTTAAAGGTGTGGGATGAGTTTCCACAGAGACCTCATTGAGGCTGACTATAAATTGTTCTGAGATGGGTCTTTGGCAACTCATATAAAGCAAAGTCTGAATTTCAGTGGATATTTTTACCTATTAAAGCAGTTTCTTTGTTCTTTGTGCAAATTATGCACTAACATAGAGGTGAAAATGACCAGATTCATCCACATAGATGAACAAATGAAAAACAGTAATTTTTAGATTAACATCTGTCATACTGTAATTCCAGAATCACTGTGGATGAATCAACAATACCATATTCTTGTTTTTCCCCTGTGTTTGCCAGCATAAAGCCAATCACTCTCATTTTAATCAACTAAACTGACTGTACCTCAACGACACTGACTGCACAACATGCCATTGCAGCGGTCTTGTTTTGTTGCATTGCATTGCACCGCTTGCTTGCGGTGTATACACAGTGTTGCACGGCATCTTTGAAAAGAAAGCAGCAGCAGTAAAAGTGCTGTGGGTAATGCTCTCAGAGCCGCTCAGCTGCAGGGTGAAAAGCACTGCTTAAAACATCATCCTTATAGCACACCTGTTACACTTCCATCTCCATCTCTCCCTAAAATGATATTTAATTTCTCTGTCTTGTGTGTCCGGTAGTTTTGCCTTTGTTTGCAATAAATTAAATAAATAGGCTATATGCAGATTCATATGTCACAGATTATTATTATCTTCATTACTCATTTAGCAGCAATGACCCTTTTCTTAGATTTTTTTTATCTGCTATGATTTATGGTGCATTCTGTCAGCTTCTGACATTTTGATTGTCCTTTACTACCTGTGTAAGTAATTATTAAAAGTCAATGTGTATCTGCAAGGTCGACCATATGAATGTAAGACAGCACATATTGCATCACACTGAGAAAAAAAAAAAAAAAAAAAAAAAAACTAACAGGAAAAAGACCATAACACTTTATGGGAGTATTTACAGAATATTATGTATTTATTCACATATATTATACATAAATAAGTAAATAGAACATATATATTTAATGCTTTTTGAGGATTTTTTAATTAACAAATTGTCTATAATTAACTATATAAATAATAATATAATAAATACATTTATTATAAATTATTATATATTATAAATTATTTATTTACAGATCTAATCATGAAAACTAAATGCATTTTGGCTGTTTAGATATGTAAACTTCACCATGTCACATATGGAGATTTGGGAGCCTTGTAATCCATGCGTGAACAAGCAATCATGGATGAAACACATGGACTGAGCAATCTCAAAACTCAAATACTAATGAGGCAGAGAGAGCATTCAACAGAATTTTACTGCCCCACTTTAGCATTGCATATAGTAGAGGAATAGTAGTTTGGATTTAGATCTTTTTTCACATATATATATGTGGCCAGTATATAAGTGAAATGTGCACATGCCCAATTGGATACCAACTGATCAAGATGCATGACGTATAAATACTCCCTTACGGGTACTTCTCCTGTTCACAGTGAATAAATACATCCTCATATTAGACATTTAAAGGGATAGTTCACCCAAAAATGAAAAGCATCATCGTTTACTCCATTTTCCCCTCATGTTGTTCCAAACCTGTATGACTTTCTTTCCTCTGAAGAACATAAAAGAAGATATTTTCTTCAGTCAGATATTTTATATCAGAAGAAGATGCTTTGAAGAATGCTGAGGTCCAAATCACATTCCACAGAATAAGGAACGTCATACAGGTTTGGAATGACTTGAGGGTGTGTAAATAATGAGAATTTTCATTTTTGGGTGAACTATCCCTTTAAGTAGGAAATCCAGCTCTCTTTTGACATAAATATAACCCCTGTAGAGGGTCATATATCAGAATCTGTTTTAGCTATAAACCATATTCATTGCTGGTATCATTTAAGATGATCCATTTTTAATGAAGCGCTTGAAGATATATCGCACAGTCTGAGATCTAGTGGCTCAGGGAACATCCAAACAAGGCTCCTTTCAAAATAGGCAATAAAACAATATTTCAGCAGTGCTGCTGCTGTAAATACGTACAATTCTTTGCTTTCTCTAAGCTTCAGCTGGATGTTCATGTGAAAGTGTTTCTCTCTGATATTCATTTGGATCTTGTACTTCATACAAACTTTTATGACGTTGGAAAAATGATATTTTCATCCAGGAACATAAAAGTGAAAAACTAAGTTCTTGTTCTGAATATAACACTTTATTATCAGACAAGGCCAGTCACTGAGTTGAAAGATTATATTCATGACTGAGTGAACATGTGTGCATATTTAAGGGAGCTATAAATGGAATTAATTAAGGTTGGAGACCATCTTATTAAGTGAACCTTCAAGCAAGACCTCCCACATACAAAAAAAATTGTCATCAAAACAATAGATCCAACGTATGAGCCAGGTTTTGTTTCAAAGTTAGAAGAACTTTTTTCTCTTAAAGGAACTTTAGCTAATTTGTATTCCTGTAAGGAATGTTAGAAGCCTCTACAGTCTGGCCAAGAAAGACATCGTGACAAAAGTCATCACTGTGAACAAAAGTTAGAGAAGCTCTTCGTTTGGCCAGGAAATAGCCTGGAAACCCAGCTGCCCCCTGCTTTTGTCTGGCCTGGTCGCTATTATCAGAGGATAAATGACCCCTATCAGGATCTTCAGCGACTGTGAAGCTTTCACTCTGTCTTTCTTTCTCTTTTCCTTGTGTGTGTGGGTGTTTGCACTGTGTTTTCACATGAGAGGAGTATATATAGGCTCCGTGTGTGTATACGTTCTCAGCCCCTAAGGCCAATGAGGGAAGCGGTCTCAGTTCTTAAACATCATTATAAGATCAGAGAGGAATCTCTGATCTTATAATGATGTTTAAGAACTGAGACCGCATTTCCCTTGTGTACTGTAATATCTGCTTCACATTTCCATTTAGCACATTGATGGATAATCCGTTGCTAATGCACGTTATCTATATCAACTATAGCGATTTGGAATGGTGGGAAATCGCTCTATTGAAATGCATATCATAACAGACTACCAGGAAAAACTTCTTCGCACTCCCAGAGGGGCAGCCAGAAGCAGGTTTGGGTATGTGCGTCCATGTAGGCCGTCCCTCGCCCGTCGGCAGGATGCTTAACCAACCATCTGTCACGTCTGAGAACATTTCCCCACCTCTCTTTATGACATCAAGGTGTTTGCTCCATTGATCATTGCAGACACCAAGGCCAGCTTGTTTTCCATATGCATTTCCACTTTTCCACAACAATGCCCAGA
The DNA here is from genome assembly GCA_039654775.1 of Spinibarbus caldwelli. Taxonomy (NCBI): domain Eukaryota; kingdom Metazoa; phylum Chordata; class Actinopteri; order Cypriniformes; family Cyprinidae; genus Spinibarbus; species Spinibarbus caldwelli. The sequence goes on from CM077247.1 coordinate 10,317,611, forward strand.
ATGTCCAGGAGTGTACAACCATCTGTGGCAGCTAAGAGATTGAATGAGTCTCTCTCGCAATGTAAATAAATTGGATACAATCTCAACATGGCCAGCAAGCCATTCAAGTGTAGTTTTTGCAGGTTTTTTTTAATTCTTTCTTTTTTTTTCTGTAGACAAACTTCAAACGGAAAGGCTGATGAGCCCTGTGTTTGATGCATTCTCTGGGTGGCAGGAGAGTTTGGTCTGATGGTCTAAGTACAGAGTGATACATGCGAAACAGGTCACATAGAGTGCCAGTGCAGCTTTAGCTTCATGAGCAGCACAAGGACTGATAGAGATAATTACTATGTGTCAAATTGTCTTTTTGTCTGTTCTGCTTTTTCTATTACAGTTCAGCAAGAGGGCTTCGCCTTAAAGGTTACAGTCTATAGCTATATATAATGCAATTGATCGGCTTATATCAGGATTAGGTTTTGATGGCCTAAAAAAAGATGCCGCGCTTGTGCGATTCTTCAAAAGGCCTTTCTGTATCCCACAGCACAGATGGAGGGTGTCTTTATCTGGGCTTTAGGGTTTTTGGAAAGTGTTGCTCTCAATTATAAATACAATATTCTTTTGGAATCAATTTGAGAAATTGACTTGGACCTTTTTTGGTATTTCTAATTGTCCAACTGTAAGCCTAGATGGCTGTGTTGTATGATGAGGGGAGAAATCTTCAAACGTCGCCATGAAAATGAAAGATTTTTTGTTTGTTTTTTTTGTTTTTTGTTTTTTTTGCCATTTTGTAATACTGATAAAAGGAACTTGGGTAGTGAAGAGAAAACAAAAATGGCATGTATTATAAAACACAAGCAACATTTTCTTGTGTTCCATTGCACAATTGCTCAAAAAAAGAAGAAGAATGAGATTAACATTGCATTTCAGGCACAAACAACAAACCATTTTCATGTTAAAATAAATTTCATTTGTTCTGAACAAAAATCAAGTAAGCATACAGAGAGATTGCATAAAAATTGTAGTTAATTATAACATGCTGTACAGTATGCTTTAGCATTTGCATTTGTCTTCAAGAGCATCGGTTTGAATAGGAACAAAATTAGATGGCATATTTACTGTAGCCTTAAATTAAATTCTCCTCTTCCACAGTTAGCATGGAAGGAGATATTGAAAAAAAACTTCAGATTATTGTAAGGAGTGTTTCCTGATAACGTTACTAATCATAATTTAACTTAATCTTAGTTTACACTGTACTGTATGTTATTTTATGATGAAGCAGCACTCCCCACCCCACACTCATTATGAAGTAGAACTTAAGGGCATCATTAAAGGAACCGTCAGGCCTAAAAGTGCTGAAATAAGGCCAAACATTTTTCAGTGGTTAGTCTCCCCAGCATATAAATTGTGCAAAATACTACACATGGAAATTGTATGTTATGTTATTAAGATATTTAAAGTTATGTTATTAAAACATTAATGAATAGGAAAAATAAGTAAGGTTTTGGTAAGAAATATTAATTATCAACACAAATTAATATTAGATATTAAATGTAGCTCAACAAAAGTGCACCTACTGTAGAATGAGTTGTTTTATGGATCTTTAAAGAGTTTCTGAAGTTATCTCTTGTCTTGTGTGTCTTGCTTGTTTTGTTGGACACTTAATCTGAAATTAAAGGCATCATTCACAAAAATGAAAACTGGCATCGTTTACTTGTCACTACATGTATGACTTACTTTCTTGTGCAGATCACAAAAAAAAATGATATTCTAAAGAATGTTGAAAACCAAATGTTTCAGTTAGCACTGACTTAAAAAATATGTTACACTTTTATGTGTTAACATTCATTTAGGGCTACATATGTACATATGTCTGAAAACAGTTGCTGGATTTAATAGTCCTTGTGAAATGTGATTTGTTAAAGGAACAGTTTGCCTTAATTTTTTTTTTTTTAACAAAGAAAGTGAATTGTTCAACTTTTATTTACAACACGTGAGTAAATGAAGACATAATTTTTATAATGAATTATGCTCACTGTTGTAGTTATCATTAGTTCTCATCTCCAATTAGTAGGACTACATAAAGTTCTATTTTGTTGTCTATAATGTATAATTCAGGCCTATCATGTAACATGACAGACTGCAGAGTACCATTTTATACCAGTGCATTTTTTATTCTTGAATGTAGTCTACAAGGGCTTTGTGATAACCAAAGTGCATGAATATTCTTTATTTTGTGTCTATTGTCTCTGATAAACTGTAAAAGCAAGCAGAAATATCCATATAAGTTAGTCTGAGGTTTAGACAACAATGCTTTTGGGAAACATGTCGTTGAGATTATGTATACTTTGCGTTCTGTTAACGTTCTGCTTACTGTTTGGGGTAACCCAGCCAAGGACAGTTGAAAAACACGTCTGAATGTTCAGATGCTCAGTCAATCACGCTTTCACTCAAGGCCGTACTAATTGCTTGTGTGATTCCTATTTGTCTAATATATGCTATATATTTTCCCTCCTTAAAAATTGCATGAGATTGCATGTGATTGCAGAGTGAGAACATCAGCTTTGTTCTTAGGGCAGATTAATATTTTGGTAGCCCAATACATCACTCTCTATCCAGCATGTCAATAATTGTCTCTCACTTTGCCAAGTGCAAACATTCTTCCTCATCAAATAAGTCGAGACTCAAGGTTTTAAATCTCCCATCACAGACAAAGTTGTGAGAAAAGAATTCGGGCCCTTCTGATGGTGTTATACAAAATCTATCATTCTTTCTCTTTCGTCTTATGAATAAAAGCTTCCACCCACTCTCACACAGGGATGTGAAATCTGGCGCTCACCACTTGAATATGTAGCGTGCACAAACCAGCCTGCCAAGACCAAACATCCAAATTCTCATTTACGGGGAGAGGAATTTGTTTATTCCTTTGTATAAACAGTTTAGGTCTATTAATAACCTTCTATGTTGTAGTAGGGCCACAGTTTATTTATTCATATTTGATTGCATGCTAATTATAATATTCATCCACTTTTCCATTCTTTTGAGACTTGGTCTGCTTTCTAGTTATTTATTTATTTATTTTAAACCAACAACAACACAACAGGCTTTAAATGTCCCTACCCACCCATGTTTCGGTCTATTGGGAACTTTTCTTCCTGTAAGATATTGATTTTTGACTCGGTGTGTGAGGTGAACGTATGCAGGTCAAGACCTCTGCTGCCCACTTCATAGGACGCAGAGATAAATCGAGGAAGTTGAGGGTCACAACTCATTCACCCTCTCCATATCCTTTTATTGCGCCCCTCATAGTGGAATTGGATATAGAGGTCATGGGTCTTCGGTGGCACTCGTCACCCGTCTCAGACTCAGGCCATTGGATCTTTCATCCTGGATTAAAAAAGCAAGACAATTTTGAGACTCTACAGCATATCGACTTCAGAACAGTCCCTTAAATCACATTAAATGTTGAAGGCACCAGCATTACATTATTTTCACGTCATTCACAATGTAATTTGGGTTCGCTGCAGCAAGGCGACTCTCAGAAAAGGCTCTTTTCATCCATCATTTCGAATCCATAAATGTCCATTATCTGGAGATGACACTGTTGGATAACAAACTAATGATGGTGGTGTGATCTTCCTGCTCTAGCCGCAGTCTATTCTTGATCCTTGCCAGCGTGTGGCTCACAATGCCATCTGGATGTTGTTTGATTGCAATGTGGCTTTCAATGCCGCCTGATTGGATATGGCTACGCTTCTTGTTCAAGAAAGGTTCACTTTAAGTTTAATTTTACCCAGAGCTGTTTCATTTATACAAACTAATTATTTCTTCACTTATCCTTCAGACTGTTAAAAGTATTTGATGCTTTGAAGCAAATAAGGTTAATCCTGTGTAAAATGGATATCAGAGCAGGTGCCTTTGGCTTCTTTCCAAATTGTGTCAGTCTAATTCCGTGAAGATGGTCTTGCAACATTGTTTAGAGACTTCAAATAAATTCTTTCGTCTGTTAAGCAATCAGGCAGCTGTACAGTTGTCTGAAAATTGGGAGCAGTATCTGCCAGATCTTTGGCACTAATGATGGGCTCAGGCCCAACTTGGCAGTGCAAACACCAGAAAACCACAAATCATATTTTTTGATGCTGTGTTGAGCAACATTCAGATTGACATGCTTTTGTTTTGCTCGGTGGCACGTTCTATTCTGAAGCACGAATCTCTTCAGAATTCTGCCACCATAATATAACAGATGGTTTTGAACAAATGCAGCAAAATATCAACAGTCTAAAGTATAGCAAAGCCATGTATCAAAATCCATATTCATTTACATTTGCATCTGCATTTATATTCTTAGCAGAAACTTTCCTGCTAAAGAGACTTTAAAAGTGTTTTAGACAGTGTCAGTGTATTTTTTTCTCTTCATTTAGACAATGTCAGTGTATTTTTTTCTCTTCATTTAGACAATGTCAATGTATTTTTTTCTCAAAAGGGATTGTTCACCAACAAATCAAAATTCTGTCATCAAAACTCACCCTCATGTCTTCCAAAATTGTATGGCTTTGTTTTTTCTGTGGAACACATAAGATATTTTATAAAACGTTTTAGTGTTGTTTTGTCTACACAGCGAAAGTCAGTGGGGCCCAGTGTTGTACAGTGAAGATGCATTTATTGTATAGACAAAAATAATTGCTTTTGCAATTGCAATATTCTGCAGATTAAAAAGAAATCCACTTAAACAACTTTGGACAAGCATGAAAGCTAAATACAATTTACACTACCAATGAAACATTTTGGGTAGGTAAGACTTTGAAAGTCTCACCAAAGCTGCATTTAATGGACCAAAATCAAGATCAAAAATTAATTTTAAATAACTGCTTTCGATTTTAATACATTTATTCCTATAATGGCAAAGCTGAATTTTCAGTAGTCATTACCTCAGTCTCCAGTGTTGCATGATCCTTCATAAATCACTCGTAACATGCTCAAGAAACATTTCTTAATATTATTAACATTGAAAACAGTTGGTTCAATTGAAATTAACCATTTTTTCCGTCATTATTTATTCATTTATTCAAACTTTTACTGATTTTGGCCCATACAAGGTATCGTAGAATTCAACACAAGCGGTCTTTGCTTAGGGAGGCCTAGGATGCTTTAAACTGCTGTCTAGGTAAACAGCAGGTGTTGTAACAGAGCTTATGTGTTAAATCCACTTCTGCTCAGTCATTATATGAGTGATGAATGTGAACGGTAGAGGTGAATGGGCTTTCAGTTCTACACAAATAATAACAAGTAGCTGTTGGCTCCATTGAATAGCAGCACATTGCTGTCCAGGTCATGTACCAAACTGTGCAGAATGAAGTCTTTTGGAAGCGCAGTACTTTTTAGTAGAGGTATACCATGCAGCCCTACTACTAGTTAGACTGTTCACTTGCTGCATTACTTTAGAAACACATTGAAGGACAGTTTGTGGTGGTGTGGGATGTTTCTTGTCTTTAAAGCCAGAGAGATGTACTCTGTAGTATTGCCGTTTGGGACTTCATTAAATTTGCTTTATGGTGAATTTGTTTTCCTTTCTCTGCTGTGTGACATACTGAATTTGCCATGTCTGAGCTTTGCTCACAAATATACCAGCACACTACATTAATCTATCTCAGTAAGTGATGAGTTTTTCTGTTTTATAGAGTATGCAAATGCACAATAAATAAAAAATGCACCAAAACAAAACACAACTGACAAAAAAAGCAGGACTTTCTAGTACAGGAAGTACTTTCAAATACTGACAGATTGTCTAACACGTCAAGCTTCTTAAAAGCTTTAAAAGCCTCTGTTTTCTGGTCACAATGAATCAGGTAAAAATAGATCTTGAACAGGTTGCCATGAGGTGAAATAACTGTAATTATATGGCATAGTCCATCAGCCACTTAAAGGGGGTGCTTTTATTCTTGTGTACTACTTTTTGTGCATTTTATGTGGCAAAAGGTTGATGGGGAATAAACCTTTGAACATTAAATATAGAAGCTATTTTCAAACAAACACAGAAACCAAAATAAGTCATCAAAGTTTTCTGGAGCACCTGGAAATATAATTTTTCTGCCTCATTGTGCTTTTGTACATCATATAGAGTAGTTTGGATTTTTAAATCATATGCATGTGTACTTATTAGTAGGTGGAATGGACAGGTGATGTTCTTATTGAGAAACTAGCATGCTGTTAGATGCATACTCTAAAACAGTCTGGTAAACAGATGTTGTGCAAAAGTTTTGAGACATTAGAACACATCGGTTTTAGACAGTGTGCAGCCATAACATCCATACAGATTATGGGTATTTTGTCAGCATTCGTCCAATTATGCTGCTCAACAAGCCTTCTTGAGATCATGTGGAGAAAACTTGCAATGGCAATCAATGAAAATAGGAAAAAATTATCCAAAATGGAAGAAGAATCTCACAAATCCTTTCAGGGCACCGGTGTTTTGAAGACAGTGCTATACATATCTGAAGCCATCATGGCAGAACCATCATTCTCAATAAAAGCTTTGCTTTGCTGGAGACGAGTCCATTTTCTACCCTTCAGTGCATCTGTAGATGTAGGTGCTGCTGTATGTTGGCCAGGTGCTCGCTGACAGCCCTGTGAATAATGTAGCAGGAAGATAGAGAGCTCTGGGAAAGAAAGTCAAGTCCCAGGACCCACCATTAAATATCACAATCCACCCTTCCCGGGGACGCGAATGACATTTTATCTCAGCTGGTAATAGAGATCCAACCTTTAAGTGCTGAGTGGGACAAACCATTATTCACTATCTTCTGCTCTCTCAATGTCCTCTCCTTACACTGTCTGCACAATGTTATTATGACAATGTGGGAATATTCTCATTTCACGCCCCCCTGCTAAAATAAAAATGTTCTGGAATTCAATCGAACCAATAAATTAGGTAAAATGTGATATGGCTTTTGACTAGTCCCAACAATTCAAGCACTATGTTTGTAGTGGTTTTAAAATGAGCATTTAAAAATGAAAAACACATGAAACTATTTCTGCATCCTCTGATATCGATATCTCTGAGGTGCAGATTGTAGCGTGTAGTGAAATCTCTTAATGCCTTAAGCCATGAGGCCATGTGCCACAGGAAAAACATTAGATCCCCGGAGTCCTTGGCAAAGCCCGCTGTCTGAGAGAAAGTTATTGTCTCAGCAAGCTGGTGTAATGATTAGCCTCAATCAGGATATTGAACATAGGTCGATCACGAAAATGGCAAGGGCTTAGAAGTCAACATGTAATGGCTTCACATCTCTGCTGAGATCGACCACACTGCGCAAAAGAAGAAAGGAATATTTGAAAAGTGCAACAATAGCTGTCACCTGCATCAGCTAATTTAGTGATACGTCGATTTAGTCTAAGTCGAAATTTCTATATGGAGAGATAACCTTGTGATTTTGCTGTTTGAATGGTCTCAGATGAATCTGGTTCTGGATGAATCTTTAATAGCAGTGGGTCTCATTCACTAATAATTGCGTAGATTATTCGTATTTATACACACATTCGAACTTCTTGTGAAAACGTTTCGCCTAATTCACAACACGTGCATATGCACATGAATTTGTTCTTAATCTCGTCCTGTTAGTGAATTTGGAGTATTCTAAATGAGTCGCCGCGTACACGAGGTTAGTTATTTGCATAAAACACGCCCAGACCATCTCCATATAAGGGCTTTCCACACATGCTTTCCTTTACAGCCTTTCGTCGTTCTCATCAAAGATACTTCACGCAACCCCATATGACGCTGTCTGCAGATTCACCGGATCATCGAGCAATGCCAAGTGCGTAGTCCTTAAAATCAGTTCATACACAATAAAACACCTTTTATACAGACCCAGTTTACAGAGCTTTCATTAGCCGGCTGTACATGCGCTGTTATTGCAGCGCGAGCTATAGTCTAACACAGCTTTTCTTACTCTTTCACTGTATATGATGAAATCATTTTAAGATGAAATATACATTTTTTCATAATTATATATAATATATAACTATTATCCTAAGATGAAACATACATTATATATAGCTTATGTGTAGATTATATAGATTATTAAGACCGGCCAGAGTGTGATTTTTGCGTACGTGCGCTTTCAGATGTTCCTATATTTTTTCTTAAATTTAAAATACATTTTAGCACGACAGTTTTATTGAATCATGATTTGTTCGTGAAAATATTTGTACGCAGGTTTTACACACAAATTTGTGCTAAGGATGCTTAGTGAATGGGACCCAATGTTGTTATTGTTGTTATATTTTAAAAGATACTTTAGATTTATTAAATTTAACATCATGTCATATTCATAGGGCTAGGCGATAAACAGTATCATATTGAGATTGCGAATAATTTATGCCGATGATGATAGGCTCTGGACATTTTTACTTAATATGGATTATTTTAACAACTAATCACACAGCAGAAATAAACGTGACAACAGCCATTTAGTGAATGTCGCTAACATGTCTGCATGTTCTTTGTGTCTCTCTGTGTGAATGAGTGGCATAGTTTTGTTTACTACACAAACTCAAACATATGTGAAGCTCATGTTTTTAGTGTCTGCTGTGTCACTATATGAGGACATGAACACATAAACTTCATCTCTAGAGCTGCTCTGAGTCACTTCACAAGCTTTTCACTGTTTCATTTGAAAACAAAACAAAATAAAACTGCTGTCAAATGCACACTGAAAAATGATCTTCATGACAAACCGCCAAAATAAAAGTTTGGTTTAACTTGAAATAATGACAGAAATATATTACTATTGTATGCTAAAATGTATTTCTCAATGTAATCATAATAATATTATTATTTTTAAGCAATATCATACAACCAAGATACTGTTTTAATTTAAACCAATACTGTTTTCATTTATACAGTTCTGTTGTGCAGCATCTTAAATTGTTATATTTGATTACATTTTAAAAGATTGATTAAATTGTTAGTGTTATTAATTCTTTTGTGTTATTAATTCTGTCTTTTAGACAGATTTTTTGATGATAAATTTGGATTACATCATAAAAAACAGATCCCAGAGGAAAAAAAAAAAAAAAAAGATTACCTGGGGCCCCAAATTAAGAGGTAACTTACCCTGTGGAGTTAAATTGTGAACAAAGTTATTTTTACATTCATTGTCAATGTCTAACAAGCATGTGGAAAGCATTTCTTTCCCCATTAATTGTGAATTAATATTATATAAATATTGATATTTTATGATATGGGAAAAAAAAAAAAAATATTGTGCTAATATTTTTTGCCATATTGCCCAACCCTTAGTAAAAGTGCATGAATAGCTGCCACCTGCATCAGCTAATTTAGCGATAAACCCTCAAAATTTCGGCACAGACAGATAAACTTGTGATTTTGTTTGACTGGTTTCAGATGAGTCTGTTCTGGATGAATCTATAATAGAAGAAATTGAGGGTGCTTAAAATGCTCTCTATGTAATTTGTAGCTGCGGATTGTTCCTTAGATTCTTTGTCATGTTCCACAACTTGAGGAGAGATATTTGTTGTGCCCAAGCTTTATTTCCTGGCCATGACCTGTTTATTAGAGAATGTAACATTCAATTTGAACGATAGAATTACTCCATGTGACTCGGTTTTGCTTGTATTCCCCTGCCAGCTTGAATTGGTTTTCCTGAGAGAGCTACCAGAAAATAAATCACAAGATGTGTAATAAATTGCAATCGCAGCCTCATCTATATTTGAAAAGATCCATTTTGCCACTGATGAAAGTCGGTCCCATAGCTGCACTGTGTCTGAGTCTAACAGGTGCTGAATAATGAGTCAGCTAGACCTAAACTACCTACTGCTGTGATGATAATTTGTGGACTATGTTGTGAAACATGTAGCTCTACAGGTGGCATTTATTCAAAATCATTCCGACTTCTTAAACATGTTGTTTTCATCATGTCTAAATGCAGGTGGTGCTCGGACCAAAATGGCAGCCCCCCTTCCTTTCCGTTACGTATGTCCAGTTGCAGTTGCTTCAGTGGGCGTGAAAACCAGGTGCAATGTAAAAGACCCCCTGGGTAGATTTTGACATGCCTCGCTGCAGGGGGTTTCATCTCTGCCGTTCCCATCCTTGTCAACTACTCGCTTCAATCCAGATTATTCTTGCACAGGAACCCCTGCTGCGACCTATAATGCAGATCAGATCAACAACAAGACAGACTCGGGCCCTCAAACACCGATACTGGCACACAGGTGCGCGAGGCACTTGAAAAAGAGCCCAAATCGACACTTGTGTTCTTCCCTGCATTTAATATAGGTGTACGTTGCACTCTGGTGCCGAGCTATATGCTGTTCTTTCTAAAGTTAATGGATGCATAATGCGCCTCTGCTTCTGTATTCCTCCCTGCCAAACCTAAATTCAAACCCTTCATCCTGACATCCATCCTGAAGTTGTTGCATCTCAAAGAGCATAGCTCATCTTGAGCTCCCTTCATTATATGTGCATCTCTCAAAACAACTGCCTCCTTTAATGGCGGGAAGGCATCTTGCAGATTTGATTACGTGTGCCCTCAGAAAAGAGGCAAGGACAAACACGCCTAAAATATGAACGCTGAATAAGGGAATGTGAGGATGAGGAGACACCTTCAAGGGGCAGTTCACAAAGGACACATTCCTGCACTTTTTTAAAATGGTTTTTCTAAGTAAACATGCGCCAGATTTTCAGTGTTTTTCTTTCCTCATTGTTATTATTATATACAGATTTTATTATTATTATACATTTTAAAATGTACTTTAAATGTACAAACTTTTTTTGTAACTGTTTTCAATATTGATAACATTTTCAGATGAGAGCAAGTTTTGTATTTCATTTGGAAACCAAGGTCCTAGAGTCTGGAGGAAGGGTGGAGAAGCTCATAGCCCAAGTTGCTTGAAGTCCAGTGTTAAGTTTCCACAGTCTGTGATGATTTGGGGTGCAATGTCATCTGCTGGGGTTGGTCCATTGTCTTTTTTGAAAACCAAAGTCACTGCACCCGTTTACCATGAAATTTTGGAGCACTTCATGCTTCCTTCTGCTGACCAGCTTTTTAAAGATGCTGATTTCATTTTCCAGCAGGATTTGGCACCTGCCCACACTGCCAAAAGAACCAAAAGTTGGTTAAATGACCATGGTGTTGGTGTACTTGACTGGCCAGCAAACTCACCAGACCTGAACCCCATAGAGAATCTATGGGGTATTTTCAAGAGGAAAATGAGAAACAAGTGACCAAAAAATGTAGATGAGCTGAAGGCCACTGTCAAAGAAACCTGGGCTTCCATACCACTTCAGCAGTGCCACAAACTGATCACCTCCATGCCACGCCGAATTGAGGCAGTAATTAAAGCAAAAGGAGCCCCTACCAAGTATTGAGTACATATACAGTAAATGAACATACTTTCCAGAAGGCCAACAATTCACTAAAAATGTTTTTTTTTTTTTTTTATTGGTCTTGTGAAGTATTCTAATTTGTTGAGATAGTGAATTGGTGGGTTTTTGTTAAATGTGAGCCAAAATCATCACAATTAAAAGAACCAAAGACATAAACTACTTCAGTCTGTGTGCATTGAATTTATTTAATACACGAGTTTCACAATTTGAGTTGAATTACTGAAATAAATGAACTTTTCCACGACATTCTAATTTATTGAGATGCACCTGTATTGTAATACTGTATGTAAAATACTAAAGCGGGTCAGTCCCCAGTATTGTTTAATATAATTGGATTATTCCACAATCTTAATCTTTCAATATTTTTCTTCTTAAAATAACATTTTAGTGCATTGTCAAGTCAAGCCAATTTAATTCATATATGATTTTCACAATGGAATTTATTTCAAAGCAGTTTTAAAGAAAGACAAAATTGTCCCCAAGATATTAAGAAAGCATTGTTTACTGCTTGTATTTTTATCTTGTCATATTTACATCAGTCTGTTTTAATTAAAGTAATTTAATTGAAATGAACTCTGATCTCACACCAAGCTTTACATTTTTTTATTTATTTATTTTTTTACAATGCAAGGACACGTCCCGTGTGAACAGCCCCTGTTTGGTTTGTTTTATTGCAGATAGATCAATGTATACAAGCCAAAGATCCACACTGCCTCTGAGCTACACTAGAAGTATATCCACAAAAAGCCCTATAAAGATGTTAGTTTACTCTAACAACATAAAGTAGATGCAAAATTCCCAACGTCTGTCTTTCACCGTCTGTCCTTCTCCGCACAATTCCCTTCGCTTAAATCAACGGTGCTTGTAATGAGGTGTGTGTCAATATGTGTGTGGTTGGCTGTCACAGTGGGCTTTCAGGAAAAGCCTGACCCGGCTGAGAGAGGATCAGCGGAGGCAAAGACATCATGCTGCCGGACCGTGCCTCTAATCTGATGCTTATCCGCCTGACAGTCCGACCCCAATCCATCTCCAGCACCGCAGCTCCAATTACAGACCTCTGGACGTGCAGCACTCATGCATTGTTTGATTGAAGCAATAACATTTGGAACATCTTAACTCTATATAAAAACAGGGCTATTTGTAATGTTGTGCTTTGAGAGTTTTTAGTGCTCTTCAGTGGAGTGATTAATGCCATATAGACTGTCTCCTGGGGTTTGTGTGCTATGAAACATATGTCCGCTTTGTTTATTGTATTCCCAATTCATCTCTGGATTGTTACGATAGGAGAGTTCTTAGTAAGGCATTTATCATATTCAAATGGCAACTATGCCCTAGATACTTGGCACTCGAGAGTGATAATGTCAGATCTTCTCTCCAGTGCTCAGTTCTTAATGTCAAAAAAAGCACCCATTTCAGTCTTGTGTTCGTCTCAAGTGAGCATTGTCGTTAGACACACTGGGATTACCATTATGAATTTATTTCTTTGATTCATTTTTTTCAGTGTTCTGTGGGCAGATGGCTGCTTTGTGATACATAATTGGTTATTATAATTATGCATTGTTGGTTCATTTTGTATGAAGCCCAGTGGAAAGTCTTATTTGCGTTGCTATTAATATTTATTCCTTTATTACATTAATAATATTTAAATCAGTATTAACAAATAGAGTACATTCCGTTTACAATTCTGAAAGCTAATGACAAACAACCTGATCTCATCTTTGTATTACAAAGCATTTCTGTTATCATAAAACATAATATTTGTCCAAGACTACTTGTTATTTTTCCATCAAAAGGTCAAATTTTATCATTTATTTCATTTTGAATCTTGAAAAGAGGTGAAATGATGTTCAGAACATCAGCCCAGTGTTGCTAAACTGAGAGGAAGGCATGTTAAATGAAAGCTGCATGTATGACTACAGTGGTCTTACAAAATTATTATGAAGTAAATATTTTGCAGTTCTTGGTTGTAACACATCAGCAGTTTTCCCGATTATAGATTAGCCAAGGGTACACACACATACACACACATATGCACACGAATAGGATTTTCAATGCACATTTGCCATTTAAAGGTGAAATTCAGCAAAGAACGAAACACACTGTTCAGTTTATTTTGTGAAATTACCAGTGGTAGAGAGAATTGCTTAGTACTTTCAAAAGCATGCTACATTATTTTAATGTTAATGCTAGGATGTTTTATAAGATTTTATTTCATAGCACCGGAAAGAAAAATGTACTTCAGATTACCCACTACTTAATGTCAAATAAATGTCCCTGCATATCTAATACATGCTTTTATAGATCACAGTGCCGTATTAAATGACCAACACTGCACAGTAAATCAGTAGTTATAACTCCAATAGATTTCAATTAGGCGTCGCTGTGTTTGCATTAGCTGAGAGCCAAATTGAATGTGACACCCTCACATTAAGCACGAATATCTAAGGGTAGACGGCGGGAAGGAAATGTGTATTGCAGAATTCCTGCTGTTAGATATTCACATTGTTTGCAGCTTGACACATTGAGGTTATGGCTATATGTGTGCTTAACAATCGAAATGCAGTGAAATTCTGAATGTTACTAACAGATTCAGATTATATGATAATTATCAGTATATGTCTTTATTTTGTGTTATACTTATAGGGATATACCAAACATACAGGCTGGGCAATCTGATTTAAAGCTTTGTATGTTTATTTATGTATTTATGTTTTTATATATATTTTTGCTGGCCATTTTACAAATGTTTTACATGCTGAAATGCTTTTACATATTATAAAACCGTAAACAATGTAGTCATGTCTAATTTTTTTCTTTAATTCTTTAATTCACTGTACACTACTGTTAAAATTTTTATAACACTGCGGTTATAAGATTTTTTTAAAATGCTTTTATTTATTTATTTATTTATTTTTTAAGTTTTAATGTTTCTGAAATAAGTCTGTTATGATCACCACAGCTGCACTGTTTTGATCATAAATATTATGAAATTTTATTCCAATTTAAAATAACTGTTTCTATTGTTTTATTTTTATGTGGAAACTGTTTTATATTGTTGTGGAAATTGATACATTTTTACAGAATTCCTTGATGAATAGAAAAAAAACTGTATTTATTATTTTTTTTATTATTATTACTTTTTTGACCAATTTAATGCATCCTTGCTGAATAAAAGTATCACTTTCTATAAATACTTAATTAAAAAAAAAATATATATATATATATATCTTAACTCCACTGTTTTCGATTATTTTCTTTTTTATTTGTAACCTGATGGACACAAACAAAATATTTGATTATTCTAACAAACAAATCAAAACTTCAGCACCAGCTGCTTCACATTGTATAATATTTGAGTTAAAATCAAACGGCTCAAAACAATAATACATTAGAAAGATTGAATAAGCCTCATTTGCAACCCTTGTAAAACATATGAACACCTGGGACCATACATAAGCTGAATTCTATGCGGTGACGTTATTTGGCAACCATAAACAATCTGCTTTTACACTTTGAGCGGTACGGTGCGTCAAACCTAATCCGCTTCCATTGTAATCGATGGAGCTGTTTATGCTGCAACACAGTTTGCATAATTGGGCTATTTTTCCCAGGCATCTCAATGGCCAAAGGTGTCCCACTTTACCTGAATTCACACTATTAGTGTCAGATTTAATGCTTGATGCCACTAGTAAAGCATAGTATAAATGGTATAGCAGGATCAGTTCCAGCTGACACATTTTCATATAGCGTCCGGCCCTCACACTCAAGGAACTGGTAAATGCAGCATTGCACTGCTGTAGTTTGCTGCTGCCCTGCTCTGCCCTGTCCTGTAGGTCTAGGTATGGAAGACTATGATTTAACAAGGGGCCTGCATCAGGGCAGGTGTGGCAATGATGGATTGAAGTGCTTAGTAGAGCACTAGCAGCAGGGACAGAGAGTAATTGGTGTGTACAGAGAGCTGGCCAGAGTAAGCAGAACAGATACATCGAGCTGAAATGCACAGCAGAGTCGAGCGGGGTCACGTGCACGCAAATCCACATATATTTACAGATGACAGAGGTCTCCATACTCAAGCACTAACACAAAGGTAACATAATCGTCCTGCTCCAAGTGTTATATAATGTTCTGTTGCCTGCACAGGGCTATTATTTGATTTATGGCTCGGGCCACAAGGTGAGGTGTGCAGCATTGTTTTTTTGTAGGATATGATGACTACATATATGTACAGTCTGCACCTGTTTGAACAATTGTGTTCATTAATTTATTGCATGTTAAAGCATTGTAATTTGCATGATTTCTTTAAGTAGGCATTTCTATTGTGCTCCTTTAATATCTCAGCTCATTTATTATATGCTGTTTTGCACTTTTATTTCTAGGCACACTAGGGAGAGGACAAGATGTGATGGGGAGAAGAGGAGAGTTGGGCATGGCTCCCAGCTTTTGACAATTTTTTTTAGTGCATCCCACTGATTTTTTTGTGTTTTTCAGACAATGCTCAAGTTGCATCAGAATAGATGGCACATTAATGCAGAGAGAGACAGAAGTCCTCATCTTAAAAGCCTATAATGTTGTTTATGGTGTTTTCACTATAACAGCACCAACGAGTTTGAAGCGTCCCGTAAAGCTACAGAATGCCAAAGTATGAATGAGGCTGCCAAGTAATAACTAAAAAGCCATTACACAACTTTGTAGTGTAGTTTGGAAATGTTAACTTGGTTTTTCAAAGTGAAGTGTGTACATGAATACCTTCTCCTCTGCCAGTTTAATGTGCAAAGACAAGCCATTTGTTGGTAGACTGAGTATAAACAATGGGCGAATTCACTGAATATTTTAGTGTCATATATTCACCATATTTGAGAACTATCTGCAATCCATCCTAACCCGGCACTAAATGCACTTAAATAGCACTGCTCCAATATTTAAATTGTCTTTTGAGCCTAAAATGCCTCCTTACAATGTAAATTAGAGTTATTATTGATTCACTAGTTAAAGCTGGTATAAATATTGAGCAATATTTTTTGGGTGCATTACTGCACTCAGTGCTAAAACAATGCAAAAAAGGTCCCACTTCATTAGGTGGCTTTAACTACTATGCACTTAAATTTCAATTAATCATTTGATACAATGCACTCATATATGTTTTTTCATTGTACTTATATTTAAAAAAAATACTTGCATGTAATTACATATGTAATTAATTTCTGTAATTACATTTGTAATTACACTGTTGACCCATCCCTTACATTTTATCCTACCCATACCACCAAACGTGTCCCTAACTTTACCCATATCCCACCTTAATAGCAGCAAAAGTGTTTTGCAATACAATATGAACACAATAGGTACATTGTACATATTTTTTGATGTACTGTAAATACATAGTAGTTAAGGCCACCTAATATAAAGTGGGACCAAATAAATAAATAAATACATAAAAAACATTTTAAAAAATATTTAAATTGAATTTATTCATTTCTTGTGGCTCATTCCTTGTTGAAAAGGAATAAAGTAAAAATAGTAATATTGTGAAAAATTATTACAATTTAAAATATCTGTTTTCCATTTTAATATATTTTAAAGTATAATTTATTTTTGTAATGACAAAGCTGGATTTTCAGCAGCTATTACTCCATGACATTCAAGACTGTACTGATAAAAGTTAAGGCTGGCATGAGTTCAGAGAAGGACTATGTCATGAATCTGGTCCATGGACTTCCATCTGCTTGCCACCAGAGTTCACTCTTCCGTTACACTGACTCTCACACTACACAGACTGTTACATGTCACTCCGGACTGCATTTCCCATCATCCATTGCACTGAGTACATACAGCTGTCACCAATCTCTCGCTCACCTGAAAGCTATTTCACCCACTATATAATACTCACCCATATCCTGTTCAAGTCGCCGAGTATTGTTCTGCGTTTTTCGCTCTCCTAGTGATAGCTGCGATACGGAGCCTTTCCATGTTTTCTTAGTCTAGTTTATCCTGTTTATTACCTGAGTCATTCGTGTTCTGATCCTAGCCTGTGTATCTTGTTTCTTGTCTGTTCTCTGCCTGCCCTGAAGTTTATAGCCTGCCTTGGATATATCTCTCTCTCATCTTGTCGTTCGGACTCTGTTTGCCCCTGCCTGGACTATTGCTCGTGTTTCTGGATTACCCCTCTTGTTAAGCCCTCTGGATACTGTTCAGCATCGATCTACCCAAACCTGATTACTGGACTACTCTTGTGTTTTGCCCGTGCCATACCTGTTTGCTGGTGTTTCGACCCTGCCTGTATTTTTGACCACGTCTCTGCTCAATAAAGCTTGCAAATGGATCCCCACGTCTCTCGTCTCAGTTGCCCCGTTACAGACTATCTGTTTGGAAGACATTTGCAAGTTTGTTTGTTTCATCTAATAGCACTGAAATTACTTACAAAACTTTAGCATACATTTATACGTCAATGCAAATCAAAAGGTTTGTCTGTCTGTTCAAGCAAGCTAAACTATTATGGAAATGATGTTTCAATAATGAATGTTCTCTGTCTGTCTTTCAATCAGAGGCTTTCCGTAACTAACACCTGGGCTGACAAAGACTGAATAAAATCACTTTATTGCTCTAACAGTGGAATTTTATTAATCTGTTAAATAACTTGTATATAATTGAAGTGTTTTGAGGCTTTGAATGATTAGCCACTCAACACGATCAAGCTAATCTGGGATGTGTCAGCCTCTGCAGCGACTGAATGTTCGCTCACCCTGACCCATTTCCTTTGAATTAATCCCAGCTATAGTTGGGGGAAAAAAGAGCCTCTTTGATCTTCTAATGAAGGGACACTCATCCCGATATTTCTGTTCTGAGTTTGTCTGCTCACTTTGGTGTGTCTGTGAGCTCTCACCAAGGAATTCCTGGAATAGGGTGAAACAGTTTGAATAATTAGGCCTTGCTTTAAATCTCAGTCTCCTCCTCCGTCCTGCTTCCTCCTTTTACTGTCATCCATCATTCAGCGCTCAGAGCTGCCATTGGTCATTACTATGCCTGCTCACTTTGCACGGTGGCGTTCAAAGAAAGTCTGCTACCCTACTTTGATCCTGTTTTTTCTCTTTCTTTAAGGATGATAAGAACACCTAAAACTTTCTGCGTATAACCTGATGGCTGATGCGATTGAGCGCAAATCTGCATGCTTGTTGGAGTGCGGCGCAGTGCTTATGTGTTTTCTGGTATTAGAGAGAGGGTTAAAGGCTAGCTCAGCAGTGAGGTTTTTTAGATTGGATGGCTGTGGAGCTATTTCCAGACTGCTCTGCTAGAGGATGACTAGAAGAAGCACTGGATTCATTATTCAGAAGGCAGCGGAGTAGTACACAGCGGCACAGTCTGTCAGGCCAAGATTACTTTTGTGCATTCCTCCGACATGCGAAGAGAGCTTAAGGTTTGAGTCTCTACCCCGAGGCATGAAACCAACCTGACTAAAAGTAGGGTTGTACAGGCCGTCTGAAAGTTATCAGGCAGTCTGCGGAGTTGTGAAGTGCGAGAACATGGAGCACAGGCTTAGATTACAAGTGATCGTTGAGAATGTAGGGTATGCTTTACATTAAAAAAGGATCAGATGATCTTTTTGAGGCATGTTGAAGCTGAGTTTTGAGGCTGTGGGCCTGTGGCCACATTTAACTGCCATTTCCCCATATGGCAATAGAATATAGTTTTGTGTATACATTTAAAATATATTTTAAATATATGCATAAAATACCCCAAAATATATTGCTAATATTCATTTTAGAAACATTTTAGTCAGTCATATTTTCACACACACACACACACACACACACGCACACGCACACGCACACACACGCACACACACATACATAAGCATGTAGTGTGGAAAACATGCCTTTTTATTTCCGTACAGGTTAATACAGATGTCAGCGAATGTAATATTTGTTTTTTATTTGTGGCATCTTAATTTGTTTGAACAGGAATATTAGATGGATGAATGCATACCTTATGAAGCAAAGAGAATAATGAATTAGGTCCACCGGAGTGCAAAAAGATCTGTCAATACTAACTCAATTTAAAGACTCCGAGTCTGTGAAACTAAATGGACTAACAATGTTTAAGGATGAAACTGTTTCTTAAGGCCAGACAGACAGCAGAATCTCCGTTACTCCAGCCCAGACACAATACACCTTAACATTAGGGTCATTCAATTTCCCACTCCGCTCTTCAAAATGGACCAAGTGATTTGTTTTCAGTGTGTATTTAAGAAGAAGCTTCAATCTCCCCCGGAGAAGTTTAGCATTTAAATTGGTTGATCCAAGCACATTTTACCACAGCTGTTTTTGAAGCATCGTGCTGATGAAAAATCAAAGGTAACGTGCAAATGCATGACCTTTCCCCGGCTGAAAAGCAGACAGTGTGTGAAGAGCTTGTTTTTGCTGACATTCATCTTTCTTTTATACTGTTTGTAAATCTTTGGTGCTTGGTGAGATGAAACATCAAATTATTTTTAGACAATAATAAAAACCTCACCACAGGTCTATAGGTGAAATAAAAAAAAAAGAGAGATCTGGAGGAAAGTTTTCACCAGTGCTAGTTTACAAACCTTTGTAGTGATTGTTTAATTTTGAGCAGGAGCACATTGTTTTTTCATATTCATGACAAATTAGTTATTCATGACAAATTATTATTGATATCGTCGCTGTGGTGCGGAATCCTCGTATCTCCAAAACCATTATTTTTCAGGAAATTAAAAAAACGGCATATTTTTTGAGTTATTAAACATTGTATCGTTAAAGTTGGTATTATAACTTATATTGCTATCATATACTGTTGTGTACCAACATTAACACAACATTTCCCCAAAATCATGTTTAATCGGAGATACGAGATTTATGACTTGGGAGCAGGGAGATACGAGATTACGCTGTCATTGATAAGAATGATACAGACACAGACGCCGCTGCTGCCAGCAGTGTTCATCAAAGTCTGCGGTCGCGTTGAGCCTTTTGACAAGAGACAAGGCTTTAAGAGCTAATCAGAGCTAATGATTGTGGTTACATACATCTTCCTAAACTCTATTTTAAACGTTAGAGCTATGAGTGATGCAATACCAAAATAAAACGATAAACTAACTAGGCTGTCTAATAGGCGGAAATTAATCTGCACACAAACAAAGTCGGCGGTCGCGTTGAGCCTTTTGACAAGAGAAAAGGCTTCAGTAGTTAACCAAAGCTAACGACTGTGGTTACATACTTCTTCCTAAACTCATTTACCTCAGAGGACGTGTTGCTCGACGAGGACTTGTTGCGACTTTCAATCTTGAGGAGCAGGGACGTGCAGAGAGTTCCTCAGGGGCAGGGGCTCAGATGTAAAATAGGGGCAATGTAAAATAAAAAAAAAAACAAATAAATATATATATATATATATATATATATATATATATATATATATATATATATATATATATATATATATAGGTCAAAAGTTTGGATACATTACTATTTTATATTTTTGTAAGAAGTCATTTATGGTCATCAAGCCTGCATTTATTTGATCAAATTTTTAATATACTTTCAAATACATTTTATGCAAGTCTGATTTATTATCAATATTGGAAACCTGTGATACTTTTTTCAGGATTCTTTGATTAATAAAAAGTTTAAAAAGCACAGCATTTATTTAAAATATATATTTTGTAACAATATACATTGAAAAGCTTGAGGTTTTGAATAAATGCTGTTCTTTTTATTTTTTTATTTATCAATGAACCCCAAAAAAGGTTCTAAAAATAAATAAATAAATTTATAAATTTATAAATAAATAAATAAATAAATAAGCAGCACAACTGTTTCCAATATTGATAATAAATCAGCATATTATATCTGAAGGATCATGCACTGAAGACTGGAGTAATGATGCTGAAAATTCAGCTTTGATCACAGAAATAAATGATATTTTAAAGTATATTAAAATAGATAAACATTCTTTTAAATTGTAATAATATTTCACAATATTACAGTTTTTCTGTATTTTTGATAAAATAAATGCAGGTTTGATGAGCATAAGACACGTTCATAATGCTGCATAATTATCAAAAATGGTAATATGATAAAATCCTTTCATGTCACCATTTCGCCAGCCTACACTTCACATAATAGGCCTGTAGGTGGCACTTGGGCTTCATTAATTATGATAGTTTCATGAAATAGTAAACGGTGCTTCATACACAAGCATCCATTTTCTCAGCGATGCAATTTGATTTATAAAATGAGACAAACCGCAGATCCAGATCGCTCTGCAAATAAGCTTGTCTGCCCCATGTCATTTTCAACCGATTTATGAATAAGAACGGAAAATGTCTGCTCCAATTCACATTATTGTCCAATGAAATGTGTCAGATCATGATTGGTTGGTGTATTATACATGACAAACGGGCATTGATGAATTATGTAATATTCTCTAAACTATATAATATATGGATTTTTTATGAAATCGACACACTAACTTTGATTACTGATGGAAAAAAAAAAGTTTAAAATATTGTTTGGTTTATTTTCTTTCCTTCCTGTCGATCTATTCACTGAAAGAACCATATATGCTTGAGAGCCTAGGTTTCTGAACAGACTGTGGAATATCAGTCAGTCGAGCAAAACACACGCAACCCATAACAGCCTCAGATTGACAGATATCTAAAAATAAACAGGAATTTTCCGACTTTTGAGCGATTAGTTACCGTTTTGTGCACATTGTCATGTTAATTATAATTCAAATTCATTTTGTTTTATTGACTACAATATCATTGCTATTTGTCTGAGAGGGGCACTTTTGAATAATTTTGATAAAGGGCAGGGGCTTGAGCCCCCAAAGCCCCCCTTCTGCACGTGCCTGTTGAGGAGACATAATGCAGCGAGGCGCGGAGTGAAGAAGAGGCGGAGTTACGAGGATTCTCAGACAGTTTAAGTGTCCAATGGAGTTAAGAGATTTGCGCTCAAGCTATTTTCAACACTTTAGATTGGTTATTAATTTGTAAAAATAACAGACCCACGTGGGGACTGACCAATAGTATAGATTTGTGAAAAAATATGAAATTGACAAAATTTGGACATACGAGGTTTCTGCCCGACAGCGACGATATAATATTATGCATGGAGCCCTGCTCATGACATGCAGGAAAAATATATTGTGGACAAGAATTAAGAATTCAACTTAATAACTGAGCATGTTTTATTAATTGATTCTTTCGTTTTAATTAAATCCTGGGTACATTTTAATTATTTGTTTCCTCATTTTAGGTAAATTGTTAGATGTGTCCAGTTTGTTCATTCATTTTTTAAGGTCCATTACACAAAATATCAAAGCTATAACAATAACTATCTTGGAGTTCACACCAAAGGATTATAATATTGTATTTATTCTAAGCAAGCACTGCAGTTATGGTCTGCACAGAAATTGATTATTGAGCAAAGTTTTAATATCATGCAGAACTGTAAAGAATGACTGATGCATTATCAAATGCAGAAGAACTCATGGGGAACAGTGGTGAAGTGCTTAAATAGATTTTTTTTTAGTTATTTATGTGTTTATTTTTTTCCATTACACTGGTGAAACAATATAGTTATTGACAACAGTTGGCGGGAAACCAAAATCATGTTGAATTAGCTTGTTAAATGCCAATCTTTCCTCAATCATTATTCAACCAGACGTGAAATCACAGTGAATTTAGATCATATGGTAACATGACTGACAGCAACTTGCCTTAGTAAGGCAGAGTAAATTAAGAAGCATAACAGCCGAGGGGGAAAAAAATAAGTAAAAGTACATGGCAGTGCACAAGGGACATGTCAGTGGTTGGTTACAGTGTTCAACCCTTGCAAAAACATGTTAGGGTTAACCGCGATGGGATTCACAAGTGTAATCTTGATTATTTAGTTGATTCAATTATGCAGTCCTAATATACAGTATGGTGCTTTTTGTTTCAGTGTTTTCTGTGTAAGACCAGTATGGATTTTAGGAGATTTTATTCGTTAGATAATTAAATCTGAATAAAAATAAATAAATTACAAATTGTTGTAGAGATTAAAACTTTGCAATTTATTTCCAAGTAATTATTATTTATGTAATTATTTATTAGTGTTGTTAAACAAGGTGGCAGAAAAAAAACAGAATTACTGAACAGATGTTTTTCTAAGAAATTGCACGTCATTATCAGCATACTTTTTTTTTTCCTTTGCCATAACCCTACAAATTTATGTGGATATTTTTTTGGTAGTATTTTTGGGAAGAAGGTAAATGATATTTGCACATGCAACATGCAATATAGTAAAGTTGCCATGCATTCTGATAGATAAAATAAATAAATATTTTCAGATTATTTAACTTGAAAATTTGATTACATATTGTGAATGATTTTGGTGATTGCTCTCTTTGAGGAAGAGAATTAAAATCGATTACTGACAAAAGCTGAACCCTGCCTCTCAGTAGCGTCATGACAGATGTGGTGTAGGTATGATTTGTCTTTACTAGGGTCTTGGTGAAGCTTTACATTGGAAACAGATTGCAGATGTCAGTTTCAGATAGAATGGCTTGAGGGTGATCGTGTCACAGGAAACAGCTCTCCTTTTAGTCTAAAGTTCCTGTCTGACAGAAAATTCTGAAAAAGTTATGTCACCATGTTACTGACAAATAACTACCATTCAAATCTGAGAGAATTCTACCTATAGAGCACATTCAGATATTAACAAGTAGAAATCAGACTGAAGGAAAACACCAAGAGGGACTGAAATTTTTCCCTGTTAGGTTTTAGTCCCAGGGAACACTTTCAGCTCTGCAGTGGTGTGACTTTGATTAAATGCTTGTGCTCTGCTTTACACTGGACTCTGAATGCCTCCTGAATAGCCTGTCATGCCAGGTAGACAAGTTTCACTATTATGCTAGATTTATAGTCTTATACTGCCAACTCCTCCACAACTCTTACTCTCATCATGGGAGGGCTCTGCCCCACTGCTACATCTCTTCAATACTTCCCATAAAGTGAGCTCAAACTAAAAGCCTGAAAAGCAGAGATAACTGTCGGCTTGCGATATTTTTTTATTTTTTATTTTTTATATTCTTTTATCCCAGCCTATGTGGTAATTGAGTTTACAGATGGCCATAATATTGCACTTGCCATAATAATGCACTCTTCTGTGCTGTGTCTGGGGCAGTGCCCTTTTAAAAGTTGTACCATTTAGTTGCTAATATGTACACTTTAGCTAATATGTAGCTTTTAAGGTATGTACCGTTTAGGGGGTAAATAAGGTACGAAGGTACGAGAGCATTTCATACTGAAACTGAATAACCATATCAGACACTTTCCTGCGGTTATGTTTCTTGTTTTGATTGGAGAGCTTGTTTAAACACTTCAGTTAAGTTTGATTTTGAAAATAAGAGGTTTAAGAAATTCTTTCATATTTCACATAAAATTTTGGGTTGTTTTGGAAGATGTGGCAGTGGCTCATGAAGACTGAACTTGAAGTAAAATACAATTATAGTCCACTTGTAACTTTTCGGTTATTCCATGCTACGGAGGGTTATTCCAACTGTGACATTTTCTCTCAAGTGATTGGATGTGATACCGACTAGCAAAGTCAATGGAAGAAGAACTAAGGAGGGATGTCTAAATATAGGGTAGTGCTCAGCGCAGAATAATCAAGAATGGTGTTATAATCTGTCTTAGGAGCAGGAGCGAGAGCAGTGCAAAAGCTCTTCAAGACAGCAAAAATATTCAGCAGAAATTACATGCTCAAATAATGTGTATTCAATATTAATGCATCATTTTCATTGCCTTCAAATGTGCCTGTGTTCTTACTATTAGCATTTGTGTTTTAAAGATATTTTATGTTCTGTTTTTCAACTATTTGTGTTGAGATTGAATAATATTTTAATAGCTCCTTTCAGGCATGCACAGACTATTATGTGTGTTTCACATTCATCTGTTACTGTAACATGCTCATGGTGTCTCAAAGGGTCATCTGTTTACCACAGAATTCATGAATGCAATTTTATTTTCATTATTTACAGAAATGTAATACCAAACCCCCTTTTCTGGTACTATTTAGTCTCATTTATCAAATATGACAGTTTATGTTATACTCTTGTCATGGGCAAGGTGATCTATTTTTTATTTCTTTTTGATAAATGATAGATTGTTGTTGTGAGAACAGCTATTTACTCAAAGGGTTTTTGAGCTGATTTTGAGACCGTAAAAGACTAGAAAAGACTAATTGTTTGCATTCTCTGTTGAAAGAAAACAATAGCCTACATAAATTATTTATTTGTCTTACTATTACTGGAAAACATAGTTTGATATGTGGCAACCAGAAAAGATAATGGTTTGTTTGATCTGTCATATTTGTCCAAACGAAAGAATATATTTATGTTTGTCAGCATACATTTGTATCAGTGCAGGTTCATGGAATATATTCATGTTTATGCCTTACTTAGCTCTTCGTCATGAGAGAGGAAAATGTAGATAACCAGATAACTCAGCAGTGTTTTATGCAGACATTAGCAGTAGCATTAACAGTAAGATGGGATGTCATTTCAGTCGCTCCATCCAATATTAATGAAAACGGCCCACTAAAGCATCTTGTTAAATCATAGAAGAACAACTTGACATTGAGAAATTTCGTGCCAGCTGTATCTGTCTTTCCCAGATTGCGAATGAAAACGTTTATGAAAAAAACATAAAGGAATTTCCTTTCTTACCTGCTTCATTTTTTTTCAGGATGTGCCAGGGGAAGTCAATGTAAAGGTGAACATAAACTTACAAAGGATAGAAATGCACATTCAAGAGAAATCTATGTACAGCATATGTATGTCCAATCAAGAGAGAGAGAATTGTATTTTATTGCTCAGGGAGTTTGATTAAAGGAAGCTGATTGCCTCAGATCTGGATGGAAAGCCTGCTGAATGCCTTAACATTCTGCTCATGCTGTGTGTAATCATTTGTTAGTATGTGGAGTCTAGCGGCGCTCAGATTGAATCAGAGCGGCGCCTCCTTATCTAGATTGAAGGAAATAATTTGTTGCAATTTTCCATTAAGTCGCATTCAAAAAGGCATGAGTTACCTTAAGGGCACATTTAAGGCAAATTGTGCCGCCGCAGAAGTTCACTGTCTCTTAAGATTGCTGGGTGTTTCATTTCCAACCACTGTCTCGGGCCGTTTGATGTATTTGCGAATGCAAACAACATGAAAGTGTAATGGTGTACGCCGTGTCTGGGCATTACACAACATCGCCGTCTTTGCACCGGATGACCTCTTTGTGTCAGGCACACAGAGTGGAGGGTGTACCGTGTTTCCTCTCCAACACTTTGTCTAATGCACCTGTCACAGAGGCCTATTTTAACCCTGTCTTGAATGTGGCAAGACACCTGTCATAATGATTCCTGTTCTTTCCTCACTTCAACCTCTGTCCGTTTAGAATTAGTTGGTGTTTCATAGTTCTTGACATGACTGGTGCTACTATGGCATATATGGACCTTTGTTTTTACTTTATTTCTTTAGGGTTACTGTTATTAACTGAGACTGAATGATCATGGTTTAACTCAGAGTCGGTGCATGCACAATGTCTGAGGATAAATTCTGATTTAAAACATGAAATATTAAGGGCCAAATTTACTAACAGCTTGCATCAGCGCAAACCGTCTTTTGGCATTAAAGTAGTACTGTCAGGATTTACTAAAGACGCAAAGTGAAGAATTAGCGCTGAAAAGGCAAGGACACAGTTATTTTTGCGCCTGACCTTATTGAATATGCATTTGTAGGAGTTTCCCTTTCAGACGCAAAATTTATGGGAGGAGAGTATTAAAATGAATCACACAAGATGATTTACTAACGTTTGCACTCGTTAAATTACTTGTATTTGTACCATTATTTAATGCCCAAAAAAAGCGCTGCTCTTGGTAGATTGTGCTGGTCATTATGGAAATGATCTGGCTGTGATCTGGCAGTAAATCACATGCAGAATTTTCCTCTCCCATTGGCGCTTTTATGGAATTGCGCTCTAACGCTAATTTGCCCTGTTTAGTACATCTAGCCCTAAATGTGTATGATTTAAAACATCAATAATAAACTGCAGTGAATTAAACAAAGAACATAGATGCAAATTCAAACCTGAGAATAATTGATGTGACATGAACACCAGCAGTCATACTGCACGTGTTTTGTTACAGTAGTTTGTGCACACATGCACGTTCTTAGTCTCACTCACTGACTTCAGAGTCACTTGTCACAGAGCTAGTCTGTGACAGGCCCATTTTAAGAGCTCGCCAGAGATGTATGTTCACCATAATAACAGCAATAACAGTTTGTCCTGCAGTAACTGTTCTGAGTTGCTTCTCGCAAATGCTTAGATACTGTGTTACTTAACCTGAACAAAACTTAAAATAATGTATTAAAATAAGTGACTCTAATGATTATTTACTTAGTAGTTTTAGTACTGGAAATGTTTTGTTTTTGAACACTTCCTTGATGTGTGTGATACTGAAATATCACAGTGTGTTGTAGTGTAACATTTTTACATCTTTGACACTGACAACAGAACTGTTTAAATTAATATTCCAAATATGACCAAATAATATTACAAAATAAATTGCCAAATTGCTGTCTGTAGACAAACAGCATGGTGCATTTCGCTAAAGCATATGGCTTCCTGCTTGTAAAAAAAAAATAATAATAATAAATGAAACAAATGTCCTAATTAGTGCATCCCTATTAACTGAAGACAAAAAAGAAAGAAAAAAGAACACTATTCCCTTGCGTTTTGTATCCGGATAATATTTTGATATTCTTTAGCTGAATTGCATTTGCACTTTGCATTCTCCAATGTGACTGTATAGAGATCCGATCACTCTCATCTGCACAAAATGGCAAACGCCACTTACATTGCAACTGAGGTTGTGTTAATCGAAACATTTTTCATCATTTACTCAATTTGAAAAACATTGAGGGATAATTCCAAATGCTTTCCATCATTTTGACAGATAAAAATAATATGTCTGGTCTACTGCGTTTCCCTACTTTATAAACATTCCCAGTAAAGGATGCTAATAAGGATTAGAAGCAAAGAAAAGGGAAGAAAATAAAGTTTTAAAAGGCCCCGTGGAAACAGCCTGGGAGAGACACGTGAGTGAGGATCTGGGGAGAAAAACGAGAGAGAGAATAAAAGAAGAACCTGTCCTCAAGTACAGAGCGCTTGGTAAGACTAAAGAAGCTCTTTTTACAGAAGCTCTTGTGACATAAATGTCACATTAAAAATGCCAAGAGTTACAATATTTTATTTATGGATAAAGTAGAGCATGATGGAAGATTTACAACCAAGTCTGTCAAAGTGATGCATTATGATTATTTGTAACGCAGCGTCTGTATTACAAATCACTTGTATAGTTGATAATGAAAACACATTAGTGTTTACACCTCATTGAATGAGCTCAGAATGTCCTTTCGTCTCATCACACTGCATTTTTTAATAAAAATAATTTTATAATGATCAGGTGCTATCTGATTGTGATTGTCCATAGTTAATGTGATGCTATTTAATATGTTTTTATCTAGGCTAATAAATTGTTCCAATATTTTTGAAGCCGTTGTATATTATAACAAACAGTATGATACATAAAATGCTATGTTGAAAAAAGAAATCGGGCTTGTCATTTTGTGACTGATGCATTTGAAATGTTAATAATAGATTATAAAGTACGTTTTGATCATTGCCAGTACCATTTTGACATTTAAATGATTGAACTTAAAAGAAGAGAAAAAAGGGACAAAAGGCAAAGCTCATAACAAATTATTCCACCACGTACACTTTATTCTTCATGGTGCTTTCGCATTAGAATAAAGGCAAATATTGAATTTTTTTGGCTTGCCTGCACAGTACGTCCCTGTCACAGTCTAGTGTGTGACAGCATATATTTGGACACCCGTAGTCAGATGGAAACAGACCTGTCAGCACGGCGGCAGGATGGGACAGTGAGATAATCACACAGTGTCATTTTGGGGGGCAATTACCCAGCTTGGAGTGAAATGAGAAAACCTGTTTTTTTCCTGCTGTCCTAATGGAGGTTCCGGTCATTAGTTAAACGAGAGTCTCTCTCTCTGGCTGTAATCAAACGTGAAGCGTTCAGTTTAAGAGTCCATTATAAAACATCTGCTCCCCAGCAACGGCCTGCGGAGACTTACGTTTGCTCAGTCGTAAAAGTCGGTGAGCACCATGTCACTATTGCTACTCAATTTCATGTCTTTGTAAGTTGTACAGTTACACACTGCTTCGATTCATTCTAAGAGTCATGTTCACCTTTCCAGGCCATATCTGCTCTCTTTTAATTGTAAGCAAGTACTACTATTACCAGTGTTGGGAAGGTTACTTTGGAAATGTAATAGGTTACAGATTACAAGTTACCCTATCTAAAATGTAATAAGTAGTGTAACTGTTTCAATTACTTTATTAAAGTAATGTAACTGATTACATTTGATTACTTACTTTTCTAAATTTCTGATGTTTTCAACTGTTTATCATGTTTTTCAAACATGTAAACCAGGCAGGGTTAACCTTACAGTTGTATTCAACACTGATTACTGTCACTTTCAAAATCCTTTATCCCTTGAATTAAGATTATAATAATTTAATTTTAATGCACAGCCACCACAAAATCAGACTTACTTTGAGATCATTCTGAGGTTAAATACAGATTTAAAACCATAACAAGAAATAGTTTAGTAGCTATGATACTGTTTTTGAAATCAAATCTTTGCACAGGAAACACTGGCATCTAACAATGTCTTGAAAAACAGTTAATCTTAAAAAATAAAGCATATACATGAACCCAAATAGGAAATAAAACAGTTATCGAATAAGCATGCATCCTATTCTGTCTACTAAACTCCTGAAAGATTGGTGTCTCATATTTTAGAGCAGTCACTGCAATTTATGAAAGAAATCAATTAAATCTGTATGTGGG
The DNA here is from genome assembly GCA_039654775.1 of Spinibarbus caldwelli. Taxonomy (NCBI): domain Eukaryota; kingdom Metazoa; phylum Chordata; class Actinopteri; order Cypriniformes; family Cyprinidae; genus Spinibarbus; species Spinibarbus caldwelli. The sequence goes on from CM077247.1 coordinate 10,347,972, forward strand.
TGTGTGAAAAAAACATAACTGTAATTTCATAACTGTAATTTAATTACATTTTTTTTCTCAGTAACTGTAACTGATTACAGTTACATTTATTTTGTAATTAAATTATGTAATTTAGTTAAATGTAACTAGTTACTTCCCAACGCTTTACTATCCCAATGCTTTACAATTACTACTACTACTAATAATTTTGTAATAATACAGTAAATACATTTTCTACATTTTGAATTTTAAGTTGTTTCTGCTAAACTTCTGTTAAATACATAAATGTATATGTAAATAAAATTTTTTAAAGAAATTATAATTTTCTCCCCTCACATATTTTCACAAATAATCAGACTGGTAACATTACCGGCAATACTCAACAACACTACATTTAGTAGTATGCTAAATAGTGATTTTTTTTTTAAAAATGTAATTCACAAATTAAATCACATTGCAGTAAACCGTGTTATTCTCATAATGTAGTGTTTAGTGTCTCTTCTGTCTCTCTTAAATGAAGCTGGACGGAGTGAAGTGAAGATTTGAAGGTGTTCATAGGACCAAATCATCCTGTAAAGAATCCCATTTAACCCAATCCAATCTGGAACAGGCACACAATCCGCCTGCGCTTTGTGTAAAGCAGAATTCTGTAACAAGCTCCACTAATACCTCTGCCTCTCCTCTTCCAATAGACCAGCTTCCCAGCCAAGCAGGACCGCCTCCTCTGCCACCTGCTCCACATCAACACAAGCAGCATCCGTCAGTCACCTCCCTCAACCAATCACTGGCCAATCAGCCAACAGAGCTTCAGAGCGCATCTGAATGTGTGCAGCTGCAAGAAAACTGGGTTCTGGGTGGCAACGTGGGCTTGGAGAACAGGTACGTGTTTTTACACAGTCATATGCCGCGTTTGAATTTGCTCACTCGTCACTTACTGTTTTCAGTGTTCTATATGTAGTCAATGACTATATGGGGAAGGAGTGAAAGAAAATAAGCGAGTGAATTCTGATGCTGATTTAAGAACAAACAACATTATACTGTAAGTATACAGCACATTTGTGACCATGGACCACAAAACCAGTTTTGTGCACCCTCAGATTCCAGATTTTCAAATAGTTGTATCTCGGCCAAATATTCTCCTATTCCAACAAACCTTACATTAATGGAAAGCTTATTTATTCAGCTTTCATGTGATGTATAAATCTCAATTTTGAAAAATTGACACTTATGACTGGTTTTGTGGTCCATGGTCACATATACTGTATGCATTTTATCTTAAACGTTTTGATTAATTTCTCTATGGTTTTTATATTTTTGCTTTATGGTTTTACAGAGAAATTATTGAAAATAAACACATAAAAAGCAATGTTCACAATTGTATAAAACTAGATAATTTTACACAATGAAGGAAAAAAACAGGACAGAAAGGAAGGGATTTTATTTTATTTTATTTTATTTTATTTTATTTTATTTTATTTCTGCAGGTGATGCTAGAATATTTCTCCACCAAATTTTCAGTTCCTCTCTGTACAGTTTTAACATTAGATTTAGAGTTAACATTAATTTTTTTTAAATGATTTAGTGAAGAAACATAAAATGATTGTTTTCATAGTTGTTGATAAACTGAACTATTTGCTACTAATCTTTAAAATATTTTTTAATCAAATGACTGATTATGACTGAAATGACTGAAAAGTGAAAGAGATGTACCAAGGCAATATTATAGAAGTACAATCAACTTTAGACAAGCATTTTTTTTTTTTTTTTGTATGTGTGAGATTTGGTGAGTGTACATCAGTTAATTCAGAGTGCATTATGGGTAAAGGAGTAAATTATATATGGAAATTCACTATATAGGGCATTAAGACAACACTACAAAATGGCTGATATAATGCACTATGGGAATAGGGACACAGCTTATGTCACTTTTACAATCTTTTGAACTTTGTGTATCATGAATCTCTGTGTTGTATATAAATATTAAAATTACACTTATGTAACCGAATATAATCAGTTACATTTGTGCCAAAAATACTCTATATAGTCATTCATTTTCCATTAAGTTTCCATCAGTTATTTATCACTACTCATTTTTGAGAAAATATTGTGGAAAACCTACCAAGACAAGCCTTTATATAATGCACCTTGCTGTCACTACAGATATCTTGAAATGTACTACTCAAGCTGAGGGCTGCCTACCCAGCATCCACCTGACAGAATGAATTTATGTATGCATGACATGAGTATCATATCAAGCATAAATAAATACACATCATGTTAGTCTCACCCTCTTCAGATATGTATATACACGCATCATTTGGGTCACAAAGGCATTTGTATACACGCATTTGTTCTTATTATAGTAATGCAAAAAATGTTTTATTGTAATAGTACACGCAGTCTCTTAACCTGTTTATTGTTTAATTATAAGACAGTGTTTTTGAATTAAGGATTAAAAGTGCAAAACAAGTCTTTATAAATGGATATCTTCCTTTACAAAATTCAGCCTTTGTTCATAACCGACTCACAGAGTAAATAGTAATGTACTGCATCATAGATTTTCCACACCCATATGCAGATTTCTAAATGCTACAATCAGCATTTTCACTTCAAAAGGCTGAAGGGAAGGGTCCCGGTAGACTGGGTCCAGAAGAGGCCGAATATGAATGCAAAAACATTAGAAATAGACTAAATTAACCAAAACAGAAGTCACCATGAGCGCGCCAACATTTCTATTATGTATCTGTGCAATTTTATGCAAACTCATATTATTAAATGACCAAGTAGTGGACACAAAGATGTTGTTCACCATAAAATAATATTAGTAGTTCAATCAATTCATGAAATTTGTTTGGCCTATATTTAGACTAAGTGGATGAAACATCAAAAACAATATGTTTATTTTTCCTTGATCTTTTGAAATAAAAGACAATTTGGATTGTGAAAACATACTGTCGGTTTCAGATCTGAAAACTTCTTTCACAGTCCAAAAAGATCTTACTGAAAGCTAAAAGCTAAAAATAAAAGCTAAAAATAATTGGATTTTTGACATGATAAACCCAAAAAACACGAACACATGATTGACAATTTTACATATCAGGTGCCTGTTCAGTGTTACTCATATATAGTGTATATATTTAGAAAGAGAGATAGAGAGAGAGCGAGAAAAAAAAAAAGGAAACTTTTTTTAACAGCATGAAGGAGTTAAATTCTTCCTGGATGATATATTGCATAATGTCATAATGGCACAGATTGTATAACCCTGAATTGTTGCATGTACCCTGAGGAGCCTGAGCTGCCACCCACTCAAAAGGTTAAACAAGATCAATAACACATTTAAACTGTTCATAGTATCATTCCACAACAAAAAAAAACATGTGTGCCATTAAATGCCTATCTCAGGATTGTGACTAAATGTGTTGAGAAATAGCTACTAGATGGCCATCATTTTTATCCAAAAATACCATAAATGTCATTTTCAGTTTTCAGCCAAAAGAGAAGACAACATGTTATTTTATCTCTGACATGGACAAAAAGCAGTATGCATGTGAAAAAATTTAGGTTACATTGGATCTCATTTAAATGTAAATCATGATGGATGATATATTGAAACTTTTTTTATATTTATATAATTTTTAAAAGTTGTTGAAGGCTAGATGTTATGCCGCCTGAAGGAACAAGTCTAGTGCAATTGAAATATTTCTAACAATCATAAAGCAATTTCATACTCTATTTCAAATTGCCTTATGCACCATTGTATCTAAAGCAATGTATTCACTGTTGCTTTCTGTCATAAAATGATTGCAATGTGTGTAGGCTAGAATACACTAAATTAATCAATTAATTTATAACCTATGTATAAAATAGCCGTGTGAGTGTAGAGTATATGGAGGAATGGGATGTCATTATAAAAACAAGTGTGGAGTAGATCATCTTGAATGAATGAATCAAATTTAATTTCAGTCTAAAATCAGCCTGGCCTGCAATTTAGTGTGGCTTTTCTTTCCCTGGTATTTCAACATAATGTCTGTGTTTTTTTTTTTTTCTTTAACGCTTTTCATTAACTTCCAAAAAAAAAAAAAAAAAAAGTGGCACCTTCACCTCTGGAAATCTCTACTTAACATGAAATAGCCTATTTTTCATCAGCACTGGAATATATGTGACCCTGGACCACAAAACCAGTCTTAAGTGTCAATTTTTCGAAAGCTTTCCATTGATGTATGGTTTGTTAGGATCGGACAATATTTGGCCGAGATACAACTATTTGAAAATCTGGAATCTGAGGGTGCAAAAAAATAAAAAAAATTTAGAAAATCGCCTTTAAAGTTGTCCAAATGAAGTTCTTAGCAATGCATACTACTAATCAAAAATTAAGTTTTGATATATATACGGTAAGAAATTTACAAAATATCTTCATGGAAGATGATCTTTACTTAATATCCTAATGATTTTTGGCATAAAAGAAAAAATGATAATTTTGACCCATACAATGTATTTTTGGCTATTGCTACAAATATACCCCAGCGACTTAAGACTGGTTTTGTGGTCCAGGGTCACATATGCAGAACAAGAAGGATTGTAAGTGTTAATCTTTCATAAATCATTTAAATTGGTCACTAAATTGTTTTTTTTTTTTTGGTTTTTTTTTTTCATGAAATGGCATTTAATGAAGAATCCGCTCTGCAGTCGAACTGTACACATTCATTCCCAACAGAAGTGTTGGCAATGCTACGCGTCAGGTTTTTGATCTTTTGCGGGCCACAGCTGTTGTGCTCCATTGTGGAGAGGAAAAAACAACAACAAAAAGAAGGAAAACAAAGGACTCTTGTGATAGCGTACTTCTTATGGATATGAGAAGGGGAGATGTTTTGTAATCACATCAAGTGAAGAATCTTTGTTGTGTGTCTAGATCTAGGCAGAGAACACAGGCTTCTCCTGTTATTAATGATCCCAGTAGAATTCCTCTACTACCTCTCTCTCTCTCTTCAGCTTCCTCTCATTCCTCCTCGCAGTATGCCGATCCATCACCATCTCCTTTTCTCACTACTCTACCTTTCTCAGAGTGTTATCTTGAAAACTTTCCACTCCGCTGTCTGTCACAAAGACTCTGATCTTTACATGTCAACAGAAAGGGACTGTCCTAAAATGGCAGTGGCGCAGAAACCTCCAGGGAGCGTCTTAAAATACCGCCACTCTGCTGAGTGCTGGAGAGGCACCTGCTGCTCCGAGACCCCTACTGAGGTGGCAGATGCTTCCGCCTCAAAGAGGATGCTTGAATCCTAGTTTGAGTTGAGAGGATACGTGCAAGTCCTCCTTGTCCCCCCCCCCCATTTAACTTAAAGTGCCCCTATTATGGATTTTTGAAAATTACCTTTCATGCAGTGTGTAACACAGTTCTAAGTGAATGAAAACATCCTTCAAAGTTTTAAATTTGAAAGTGCACCGTGTATAAAGTTGTTGTCTCTCAAAAGAAAGTCAAGAGTCGACTCTGAATCATTGAAACGAGTCATTTTTAAAACAAATCCCAAGCGTTTCATTTTGACGTCAACATGAAACATTAGCATATTGCCCGCCCACTTGTCACATGCGCAGACCTGGGAAAAACTGATTTTCACGTTGGTCTGAATGAAAATGCAAATTTATTCTTTGCCACTAGGTTCCGCTTTTGGAGCTGAAAAAATAGCCGTTTCTCCGGTAACAGCTGTACACAAAGCAGCACTGCGCTCACAAACGCTGTTTTATCAGACATTACAGGCATGATCAAATGTAAATGAAATTGACCAATCGGACCAATCACTGCAGATTAGCGTCACGCAAAGGAGGGGTTTGAAAAAATTAATCATTGAGCGAGTCATTTAGGAGTCGTTGAGCAAATAAGGTAAAAATAAATGCATATTATAAGACAATGAAAGTGTTTTTTGACATTGCATGCATGCCAACCTGTTGTTGGGGACTCCCAAAACCAAAATATGTACCTTTCATAATCCATAATAGGGGCACTTTAACTCTTACATGCACATTTGTCAGAAAGAGGCCTTCTCTTCGCGTTAAACTTGTGGTCGCATACTCTTTTCGCATATAGACTCAGTCGTTTTAACACTTTAAGTCAACAAGTAGTCCTTTGAACAGCCCACTCTTTTCTTTAGCCATGTTAATGCGGCAGTCATTATATATCAGATTATGCCAGGAAAGGACTTTTATTCTTTTGTTTGCCATTTCTCTTTCAACCTCCAAATCCTCCCTTTTTCTTCTGTAGGGCCTCTTCTTTCGCACCGCAGCATTCCAAGCGTCAACCTGATGACAAGGAAAGGTGGGACGTTGACAGGGAATCACATTGTACAAGAGCAAAAAAAAAACTCTTTGGGGTGAAGTTACTTCTTAGTCGTCCTAATGCGAACAACACTCTCACACCCTACAAAAAGGGACGATGAGGATTAGCTTAGTCATTTTCTCTGCCTGGCGTCACACTCCCGCTAATCAATTATGGATTGTTTGGCCTCAAAACGGCACACTGGCAGTGTATTTGTTAATCGTTTGTGAAGGCTTTTAAATGTGCCTCATTCAGTGCGCAGTGGCCCGGAACCTATCCGAGCCCTTGTGAAAAATGTGTGTGTGCCTGTGTGTTTGGAGTCGTGGCAGCAGCTCATAACCGTGCAGATTATAAAGTAGAAGTTTTACAATGGAGTCCTTCTGAATGAAAAGCAGGCATCTTAAACCAGGCCTGTATTGAAATTTCCACAAAAGAACAAGCGTCTGAGTGCTGCTTGACCGTTGAAGTTTGAACTTTTAAAGAGTAATGCTGTTTGTAGCTGGCAAGTTTTAAATGTTTCCTCTTCTGAAATTTTACACAGTCAAGGATTGAAGGTGGCATCAGGTATCTTTCTTCATCTTAAAAAAAATCACACTAAAAATGAATGGCATGTTTGACAAAAATTATAAAATAATGTACAGATGAGATGAAGACTAGTCTAATAATAACTGTTGTATTCTCGTTGGGGCCACGACGAGACATCAGTTTTGTCTGAAAATTTTTGTTTTGTGTAATGCTTTTTCTAATGTTATTTTCAAAAAAAAAAAAAAAAAAATTAAATAAAAGTAAATCTAAACAGTATGTATATATTCTGAACAATAAAAGCCATTATAACAGTATAGGCATAATGTTTATTATACTTATATAATGTATACATTTGTACAACTGGAAAAAAGACAAGCAAGCAATTTGGTCAAAAGTATAAAGGCAGCGCTCTAGTCCAGCGAAAAAGTAAAAAAAATAAAATAATTAAAAATAAATAAATAAAATAATGAAACTTAATTTGAACCCTCAGCCCAATTTATTTGCCAAGGAGCAAATAATAGATTGATTATAATTTGAGTTTTTAATGAGCTCAAAACATTTTTTTTTTCCATTTCATTTTTTTCCTAATCACATTTAAATCAAACCATAAATGTAAATGAAAAATAAAATGGCCAAAAAAACAGGCCCTACATCTACAGCCATGAGGAGGACCGATGCCATACCAACCGTAAAATGCCTCCAGGACACAAGACTGTACGCAGCAGCCAGTGTGAGGCAGGCAGGGAGCGAGCTTGCAGTAGAACGGCAATGTAACAGCCAGCCACTGTGAACAGGAACCACCAACAACACATGGAATTTTACTGGAAATGAATCTGACAATGTCTGTTTTATTGATGTGTGTAGTATGATTGAGATAAACAACAAAAGGGAGCAAATCAAAAAATAAGCAAACTGCCCTGTTTTGAAGCAGAATTACAGCGAGCAAAACAACAAAAAATCCTTATTCTAAAATATTTAGTTTTTAGAAACTGTTAAAGTAGAATATCCTAAGCTCCTGTATACTGTATTCAAGCAAAACATATTCTACCTAATTGTATACAATGTGTTTTATATACATATATGCATGTATGTAGTGAGTGTGTTTGTGTTTGTATTACATAAATAACCACACTATTAATATGCATATTAATAGGATTGAATTTTCCAGTTTAAAGAATTTGGGAAAAAAATAGTGATATTCAAGGTTTTTTTTTTTTTATTATTATTATATGTATGCACTACATTCAACCTTTTGGTTGCAGAAAAATCTTTTAAATGTTTTTTTGAAAGAATGCTCGCCAAGGATGTATTTATATGATCAAAAATGCACTGAAAAAGCATATATTGTAAAATTTTATTGCAACCGTTTTCTATCTTAATATATTTTAAAATGTAATCTATTCCTCTGATGCCAAGCTGAATTTTCAGCAGCCATTACTCCAGTCTTCAGTGTCACATGATCCTTAATAAATCATTCTAATATACAGATCTGCTGCTCAATAAACATTTTTTATTATTACCAATGTTGAAAACACGTGTCCTGCTTTTTGTTTTAAAAGTATTAAAAGAAAAAAAAAAATGTTCCTGTCTTTTGAACTGGATGCTGTTTCACAAAATGTAAGTATTGTAGGAAGGCTGTCAGCAAAAGTCATTCAGTGTTCATTCAGTGAAGGATTCATCAGACTGATTCAAACTGTAAAGTTTGTGAGTTTTTATGAGCTCCAAACTTTTCTTGTCATTATTTTGTGGTTTGTGTTTTTCTCATCACATTTAAATCAGACAGCAGACTTAACATTAACAACTCAGGTAAAAAATGATTTATTTTGCTGTGGCGTTGAAGATTCAGCAGCGGTGGAGCGCCACTGATGAAAAGCAGAGCAGAAAACACTGCCATCAGATGCTGATGCATACACATCATTATGGGTTTTGTTTCTCATCATAAAATCTAGAGTTCAGTTAACCGCAGTTCACTTTGACTTGACTTTGTGTGGTTCTTTCCATCACAGTCCATCGTTAGAGACATTCATTTCATACAAGTACAGGCACTGATCCAATGACAGCCCTCTAAATCAATGAAGCTATTAGGATTTTAATGGCAGCTTATTAAATTTCAGCTTTTGTTACATACAAAACCTTGTATCTACAATAAAGAAATTGCTAAGCTATAACTGCAGTTTCCATGGTGATTAAAATAGTGATACATCAATGAAAAAGGTTTAACTTTAAAATTCTCAATAGGTCAGACATTTTAATAACTTTTAAAAAAGACATTGCTACATTTCCTCGTTTTTTGTTCACAGCTCGCTCTGAAAGTTTTCAGCAAGGTTATTGTTTTTATATTTCACCTCATATCTTATCTCCCTTTCCCTAGGCACTTCCTGCTTAAGACTGGAACAGGCACTACGTCTCTCTTCACAACTCCCAATCCCGGTTATACCATGGCGACCGGAGCTGTCTACTCTCCACCAGCCCGTCCCTTAACCCGCAACACGCTATCAAGAGGTGCATTCAAATTTAACAAGTCGCCTAAACGGTGTTCATGGAAATGCACCGCTCTCAGTGCTGTAGGCGTGGCCACCCTGCTGTCAGTTCTGCTCTGCTACTGTATAGGTAAGTGTGTGTGTGTGTGTGTGTGTGTGTGTGTGTGTGTGTTTGCTCGCCCTTATGTGACCATGAGGTACTCAGGTGCGAGCTGTTTTATCCAGCCTGCCCCCGTAAGAGATAGCGAAATAGCTCATCAGGTGGAGTTTTTCCTTCCTCAGCCTTCATCTGTGGCCAAAACACCTGGTGCTCTGCTCTAAATAGTCGCCCTATCTCTAGGAAGTCATACACACAGATATACTGGACATAAAGACATCAGTTTAGTGATTAATATCTGGAGGAAGCAAAAGCTGCATGAACTGATCCTATTGTCCACAGCAACCTTTATTCACTCCGTTAGCCCACAGAAACATTATAACCTCCATTTTTTTTATTCTCTCAGATTTTTTAACATTGTTTCCCCACTGTGAGTTATTTGCCGCAGTTGGAGCCTCCTCCTCCCCTGCTGAAGGCCTGTTAGAAACATTCATCCCTCCAAAGATCAAACCGAGAGGAAGAGAGGTGTGTGAAGCGCAGCCTCCTCAGCAAGCTCCCTCGCTGTGAACTTTGAAGGAGACTTTTCCCAAGCTGTTTTCACATAGATCGAACAGTTAAAAAAAGCAACTAGAAAGTGTTTGCCTAAGATTTAACGGCAGCGCATGAAGAAGAAAATGTTTTGAAGAGAGAATGGGGGAAAGAGGAGAGACAGCAAGAGAGAAGGGAGAATGGGAGAAACTCCTGTATTATATAATGGAGACATGTTTTGATCTTCAGGCTTTTGATTTTCGCATTTTTTCCTCTTTTTTCTTTTTAATCACTGGAATCTAATTCCATTTTCTCGGCAATAAATTTTTTTAGTGTCAAGCTAAAGACTAATCTGGAGTATATTCAAAACAGTTTGTGTCAAGGCCCCATTCCACGATAATTCAAAGAACATGTTTTCGAACAGGAAAAAAAGACAATGGTGCACTATTTAGAGAGTCTAATGAGGGAGAGGTTTTTTTTTTTATATGTGCTGCGCTTGTGTCCAACACATCCGTAAAGGAGACTGCAAATCACCTTTCAGAGTGGCTTTCAACAGCTTTTAAACTATATCCTTTTGCAAATGAGAATGTCTCATGACATGATATGTGCTTGCTGTTCCGTTTCATGATCTTAATTGCCTTCTCTCGCAGCCATGCATGTACTTGGCCTGAACTGGAAACTGAAGGATGTGGATAATCACGCCTTTGAGAATGGACGAGCCAAACCAGTGACGTTCCCGACCAACACTGTGACTGCTATTTCTGCAGATGGTAACATTTCAAGGCCGAAATCAATGACCTTTCAGTCACAGAGGACCACATTTTCATATCTCTTTGAGATATTTTAGATACGTCTTTTTATGTAGATTGCGGTTATTTCTTTCAAGCTGCATATTCATTTATAAAGCAGTGTTTTCTTTTCAGTTTCTTTTTTGTTCTTAGTGCAGTATAGTACCCAACTGCAAAACGATTACAAGAATCAATGTTGCAATTTAGAGACATAGTCACCTTATAAGATAAAGTCACAATTATAAGAAACTATGTTGCAATTGAGAGATATAAAGGACAGCTAACCACATTGGTCCATTTTGGTATGCAACAGTCGTTTTTCTCAATCCAGTCAATTCCCAATGGATAAAATAAGTGGAAAGGGTCCTGAATGTTGTTTCTTGTTGACTTTAAAGATTGCTAAAGTACTACAGAGAAACAATAGTGATAGTATCTTTCACTGGAGAGTGACAGTCTCCAAAGAATAGCACCCACTGTGCTAGGTTTTTCCTAATTACCATGTCTAGAAAGCATCAGTTTGAAACAAGTCAATAAAAGACGATTTCCTCACTCCAAGTGCGAACCTGCCATGTTATATTGTGTTCTTTTAAATGAGTTACTGCCTCTTTCTGAAGTGCGATATAAAGATGTTTGCCTGTGTTGTATAAACTCTGTCAACTGTCATCTGAATGATAGCCTTTGGAGAGTATGAAAGAGCATGGAAAATGCCTATTGCAAGTTTTAGGGTAATGTTTGACATTTAGAGGCTCTCATCAGAAAAATCAGTGAAGAGGCCATTTATCTCTGAGCGTACTGTATGGAGAGACGTATTAAAAATTCTTTTAATTTAATTTTCTTTTGAAATTTTAGGCTTGGAATAAGACCAGACCAACTTTTTTATCCAACTAGGCTAAAATGAAGCTGTCTTGACTGGATTGATGGGAATTAGTATTTGACTGGGTTTGCTACAGTGAATAAACTTTGGGCAAACAAATAATAAATAGAAAATGAAATATGCTTGAGTGCCCAACAATAAAGACCCTTGCTTAGTATCTAATATATGTACATTCAAGTCTTATATGTGAATTGTGAGTAAACTTCAAATATTATAATAATAAAATTGTGACAGTTTCTGGGTATGAAACACTGTATGAGATACTTATTTAGTCTATATTGTTTTAATATGTGTCTGCTCACAGGAAGAGTAGGAGTGATGCTGCAGTATAACTCCACATTGGACACAGGGCAGGTGGAGTTGGGTCAGCAGGTAGCACATGCCGTTCCACCAGGAGTTTTCTGGAGGTCCAGACTTCTCATTGAGCAGCCCCACTTTCTCAAGTTTAATATTTCCATCCAGAAAAACGCCCTGATTGGAGTCTATGGGAGGAGGGGACTTCCACCCTCACATACCCAGGTGATACAGTATCAAAGTCTTCTAGTTTAATTGTCCCAAATAAGTGGCTACAATTAGTTCATTATTAAGTTATTTAAAAAGAAGGTCAATGGACTTTTTTAATATTCCAAAATGAATGAGTTAGCTTCATTATTTTGTGTTTATTAAACTACAGATAAAACTGTTGTCTTTCAAGTATCCAATACTCCTGTTGACAGAAGCTATTCAATATAAAAAAAAATCAATAAAAAAAGTTGAAGGAATCAGATATCCAAGGTTATTCACCAGAAAGAACAAATCCTTCTTTAATCATAACAAAACAAAACAAACTGCTCCAACAGAAAGACATCTTCTCTCTGTCTCAGTGATTGGCTGAGTGTTTAACACTCACAGCTGTCAATAAAAGCAGCATCTTTCGTAAGTGCTGAGGAAAACTGTCCAACTTATTGTAGATGTTCAATCAATGTGTCCCCAAAGCCATCACAATAAACCAAAGCAAGCTTATTGAGTGCTGCTTCCAATTTGCCATGTGTCTTCTTATTGCTTTTTGTAGCTGACCAGTAGGAAATCAATTGGAGAAACTTTAATTTAGAGTCTTCAGTTAGTGGGTCTATCTATTTATTTCAATGTTCTGCTTGAAGTAGGGGAAGTTCTAGTGAATAACACACTCTGTGATGCCAAATGAATGAAAAATAGACATCTGTTTTCCTTTGTGTTGTAAAAGATTTCTTGGGATGATATTTTAGGACCAGACAGGGTAATGGCAGCCTAAATGTCATGGTGTCTGGATATTAAATTTGCCTTTTTATTTTGTTGTAACACATTTGACAACAGCTGAGTAATAGCGGTCAATGTAATTGTGTTTGTTTCAGTACGACTTTGTGGAGCTTCTAGATGGCAGTAGGCTCATCTCACGAGAGCACGTTCAGTTGGATCCGGAGCTCAGGGACCGACTGGAGAATCCGGTCAGCGTTCAGCAGGCAGGCTTCATTCAGTACCTGCACACCGGTGTGTGGCACCTGGCCTTTTACAATGATGGCCGCACCGTAGAGCCTGTCTCGTACAGCACCATAGTACTAGGTGAGCTAGCACATGTAATACAACCGTGTAATGTCATGTGATTGAGTGCATACGTGTTTGTATTTGTTTATGCACAACAGTGAGTAGCTGGTTATTTTGAGTTTCCTGCTTATTTATGCATCAAAGGTGAAAATGTAATTTCATACCCAACATTATGTAATGTGACGCTTGACAGAGCAACTGGGCTGTTGTAACAAGCTTTTATAGGTGCCTTCAGATGGCCTTTTTATATTTCTGTCTTGCACCCAAGTGCCTGAGATAGCGCAGCAGTGATAATGAGAGTTGTTGGCTAATCAATAAGTTTGATTCTGCTGCTATCTCCTTCTGTCAGGCCAGGGAATATGGAGGCCAAAAGACTAAATCTCTAAGCCTTGAGCTGCTGAGCTGTTTGTTTTTATCTTCAAATATGATTTTTACGTGGCCATGAGGAGAATCTGCTTTTATTTACAGGAAAAAAAGGAAAGGAAAGTACTTGCTTTTTAAATAATTTATGCATTTATTTATTAAGTGGGAATTCAGTATTTGGCAGCTTCCATAGAGCCTCCTTATAATTTTTGATTTAAATATAGTCTAGTAGTGTGTTTAACCCTGTTACTTTGTACTATGCCTTGTTAGACCACAAATATGAAGCAGTGTAAAAATGCAGTTAATATGCCACAGATAAAATGTAATTTTATTATCTGAACTTTGTGCAGAGTCGGTGATGGAATGCCCGCACAATTGCTATGGCAATGGAGAATGTGTCTCAGGCACATGTAATTGCTTCCCAGGATTCCTTGGGCCATATTGCTCGAGAGGTGTGTGTGGTGTTCTAATGATATAGTTTTCGCTGTCAGGATGAATCTCACGAAACCTGTGAAGAACCTGTCCATATATATATATATATATATATGGACCCTGTATTTAATTTGTGGGCCTCTGCCTGGAAAACTAACTGTGTTTGAAAAGGATGACTTTTATCACAGTCTAATAATAACATCCTGGACATGTTTTGTGAGATTCTCCCATCCGTGGTCCTCCTTTATTCTCCTAGGTTTAATTTATTTCCTTCTGTTAGCGGCATGTCCAGTGCTGTGCAGTGGCAATGGCCAGTACAACGGCGGGCGCTGTCAGTGCTACAGCGGATGGAAAGGGATTGAATGCGACGTGCCCAGTGGTCAGTGTGTGGACGCCCAGTGTGGGGGTCGCGGCCTGTGTGTTACAGGCTCCTGCATATGTAACCCTGGCTTCAAAGGTGACAACTGTGACCAAGGTAACTGGACAGATTTCAGCAGCTATGCAAAGAAAAAACACATGTAGCTCATTGTAGTGGAGGAGAGCACTTTTTCAACACCACCGAGCAGCTAATTACATGGATGAGTGTACTGACTTAAAGACTGGTTTTTGTTGTGATAAATTAGCCACACCATTTAGCAGCATCCACTGACTGAAATGGATTCCACATATGGGATTGAGATAAGGCAGACAGCCAAGAAAATACCCCTTACATGCACACAAAATATTTCCTGTCTTTTGATTTTTTTTCCTCCTGTTCTCTCTGGGTAAAACCAATTGAGTCTATTGATCCACATTCAATAGGCTTGGGAATGAACTCTTTAGATGTCTATGTTTGGGTCACTTGAACAATGTTATAATTGTCATTGAACTGAATGAGTTACTCACCTTAAGATCGAGATGAGAGTTGACCTAGTGAGTTGCCTGAAAAGAGAGACTTGCTAGCAAAAGATTGTTTAAAAAGCAAATGAATATAAATTTTTCTTATGCTACAGTTATTTATAAAGTTGCACAAAACACCTTTTGATAAAAATGCTTGACTTTAGAAGTAAGCAAATTACAATTAATAATGTAACAGCAGTGGTCACAATAAGTTGATTGCCAATTAAAACCTACAAAGAGGTCTGACATTTGTTAGCCATTTGATATGTGTTTTTCAAAACCAGCTTTAGCTTTTATATAAACTGTTGACTTTAACAGATATTAAAGAGATAGTTCACCCAAAAATTAAACGTCTGTCATCATTTACTCACCCTAATGTCATTCTAAACCTTTATTACTTTCTTTCTTCTGTGGAACATAGAAGATATTTTGAAACATGTTCGTGTTTTCCTGTCCATGCAATGAAAGTTAGTGTAGTCTAATGGTGTTTTAGACCTAACTAACTTCTAAAACAGTTCTAAAAATTCTTAAAAAATATCTTCTTTTGCATTCAAAAATATTTGAAATGACTGAGTAAATGATGACCAAATTTCCATACTCTAGCAACAGCATTTGCAGTTTGGCACCTACAGTGACACACAGACAAGATAGCTGTCAAATTCCCCAAAACTGCAACCTCAAGAATTAGCGCAGAATTAAATTAGTACCTCTCTCCCAGTCTCAACAAGAACTGTACATCATGCTTCCTTCGGCAGTAATTTATGGCCAGTGCACAGAGCCTTGAAAACAAAACAAAAAACAAAAAAACCCAACAACTCATGGGATCAGAGAAGTCATCTTTAAACTTGTTTCTGATACCTGCATGGGTTTATTTTTTGGGAAAGCCTAATGATACCTTAAACCCACATTGTCTGTTGCTGTAAAACATGATGATGGATTTGTCATGGTATGTGCTTCCTTCTCATGTGCATCATTTGGTCCAGAGATTACGCTGCATGATCATAGAACTGTATGGCATGAATATAAAAGCCATTTTACTAGATCAGACATATCCCATGGTGCAGACATTGTTCCCTCAATGTGTTTCTATATTCCATGATGGTAAAACCTCAAATTCAAGAGTGATTTCTTGAATAGCCGCAGAAAGCTGAAATAGCATATCTAAGCATCATTGAGTCTTTATACAGTAGGATGTTCTGGAGTGCGGTCTTGTAACTGTCAAAGAAATAGACTTTTCTTTAAAAAAAAAGGTAAGGTGTGATATAATCACAAAGATTGTTTGAGAAAAAAAGAAACTGTTTAGAAGGCATAAAGACAGTGGCCTGAGAAAAATTTGAACACCAAAGCCACATTTACAACTGTATTAGATAAAAATATTTTAAGTAAAATATAAATTCAAAATTTGTGGTCAATTCAATTTTTTTTTCAACATAGATGCATTAAAGCAATCAAATCCTGAAAGAATGTTTCCGCAAAAATACTAAGCAGCACAACTGCTTTCAACATTGACAATTATAAATGTTTCTTGAGCAACAAATCAGCATATTAGAATGATTTCTGGAGGATCATGAGACATTGAAGACTGGAGTACTGGCTGATGAAAATTCAGCTTCGCCATCACAGGAATAAATTACATTTTAAAATATATTCAAACAGAAAATAGTTATTTTAAATTGTAATAACATTTCGCAGTTATACTGTTTTAATGTATTTCTGATCAAATAAATGCAGCCTTTTACCAACCTTTGAGGGAACTGGGTAACTGATTTCATACAGCCACAAAACATTACTGATTGACCTGTTGGTTAAAATCATTGAAAAAATGTGAAGGTAATTCTAAGAAAATGGTCTGAAAACACTGCTGTTTTCCACAGTGGACTGTGTGGACCCATCCTGTTCGGGCCATGGCTCCTGTCTCCATGGTCAGTGCCACTGTACCTCAGGCTGGACCGGATCGAACTGTGAGACGCAGCTCTCTATGTGTCCAGAACACTGCTCTGGCCATGGTACATTCCAGAGTGAGACCAGCTCCTGCATCTGTGACACCAACTGGACCGGTCCTGACTGCTCTACAGGTACTACTGATTCCCTGATTATGTCATGCACTATCTGGCTTGATTTGGCATTGGGAGGCTTATTTGAAAACCCCCAAACAATTTTTCTGTCCAGGTTTAAATTCTATTTTGAAATTTTCAGTGTGGTCTCTGACTTTTGCACCCCACTGTAGGTAATTGAATCATTACTATAGGAAATGGTCTGTGCTCTGACATGCTGCCCACACTGGGTGCTGTTAGGGACACTAATGTTTATGTTTCTAGTTTGATTAGCCTGTTGAGAGTAACCTTTCGATCACATCAGCATTTCCTGTGGCCATGACGCACATACTGCACACTAATCTTACAGAAGTAGCTATAACTTACATTCCCCTTGTGATGCCTGTAAGTAATTGGTGAAAAGAAACAGAAATGTAGCTGTCAGGCTGTTTCTTCAGAGAATGTTGTGGGAATTATGCCATCATAAGTGCCTGTGGTTTTGTAGTAAGGGAATTTGTGAAATGTAAATGTGAAAAAAAAAACAAAAAAAACAATAAATGTGCTGCCGCAGTTATCAAAAAGTGTTATAGTAAAATAGAGATCACCCCAGATTCAATTTTATGTGCTCTGTTACAGTATGAAAGAGAAAAAAATCTTCTGTTCATATGTGAACTGAAGTTAGATTAACACTTGCACTACTGTTCAAATGTTTTGGGATTTTTGAATGTTTTATGCTCACCATGAGTGCATTTATTTTTATCAAAACAGTAACGATATGACATATTGTTACAGTTTTAAATAGCTGTTTAATTTTAATATATTTGAAAATGTAATTTATTCCTGTGATGTCAAAGCTGGATCACATGATTCTTCAGAAATCATTTTAATATGCTGATTTGGTGCTTAAGAAACATTATTCATTATTCTATTTATTTTTTCAGGATTCATAGAAAGTTCAAAATAACAATACTTATTTGAAATAGAAATGTTCTGTGACATTATCAGTCTCTTTACAGTCAGTTTTGACCAATATAATACATTGTTGCTGAATAAAAGTATTCATTTCTTTCTTAAAAAAAAAATAAACAAAATAAAAATACTGACCCATACTGTTGAAAGGTAGTGTGTAGTGTGTGTGTAGTGTTTGTTTACTTATGTATTCCCGTACAAATTGTAGTCATTTGTTAAGCCTCTATTTAATATATATTAGCCATTTAATATATTAGCAATGAAATATAACAATAATGCTATACAGAAGTGTTCTATTTACTGAATATAAAATATATAAAACTACTAAGCCCTTAGTTTCATCTGAGTGTTCTTGAGCTTAACGTCGGGCCACTTCTAGCTGCAGCTCTGGCCATGGGAGCAATGGGACTCCACTTGCTTGCACAGTTGGGGTTTTGTCTCTTCATTACCTCCACTGTTCCACCTCAATTAAATAAACTTTAATTAACGGGTGTATGGCGTGGATCGACCCGCCTCCCGCTGGAACCTGGAAGTGCTAAAAACAGATAAACACCTTGCCACTAATGAAAAATTGATTACATCGACTGGTGTGGAAAAAGAAGGCCGTTAAAAAAAAAGAGAGAGATTGAATGAATCAACCAACCCTTCACCTTTTTAGAGCAATTTAATATTCCAGAGAGCCAGCACGACCTAATCAGACCTTCCAAGGTCTTGCGATTGAAGAAAAAACTCTTGAGAGGGACAGCAAAAGGGCTCCCCTGTACAAACATCAGAGAGACTTTACTTACGTTTCACTCAATTTTAGGTTTTATGTGTTATTTATTTGTCAGGAGTACTTCTTCCCACTCTAAAAGTTGCTTGACAAAGAAATGGCTTAACGGAAGACCAATTCTGTACTTGCCTGAGAGGTTGCCTTGGGCAGCGGTGGAGAACTTTGAAAAAGTCACCGGTGTAATTTCTCTGCGATGATAAATTAGATCCAGCATGGCCTTATAAAATCAAAATTGCCCATGGCAGTGTTATTTGGTGGGTTTTTAGGAGTCGTTGAGGTGATAGTTCTAAGGACATAATGATTAGTTGAAATGAGGGTGGATGGGGCCAAGCCAGGTCTAAGTTGACCTTGTTATCTAGCATCAGGCGTGTTTAGATGCACAGTGCTGCCTGGTTTCAGCCTTGAACTCAATTCTCTTTCAATAGCTGGATCTCTAACTCAAGACAGACAATATCTGAATTGAGTTAACATGCATACAGAAAAAGTTAACGCATTTGAAATGGAGAAGAAAAACTTGAGATTTCAAGCTATTGGCCATATTTTACTTCACTTTACTGTATCGACATTAGAGCATAATGATTAGTTGAAATGAAGGTGGACGGGGGCAATCCAAGTCTAAGCTTCTCTCATTATCTGTCATCAGACACATTTAGATGGTCCTCCACATTTCTGTCTGGTTGCAGCATGTCTGAAAACCGAATCTCTAGCCTTAATACTTTTATATCTGAATCTCTAGCTCAATGCAGACAATTCCTGATTTATATGAATTTATGCAGAAAATACATGCTGAAAATTTAAATGTCTTGTGCCGTCTGACGCATACAGATGTAATCTTACAATCTTGTCTTGACCTGTAGGTTGTTTTAATACATGCAGATCGGTGTTGGACTGGAAACAGACATGCAGATGTAATTCTACAGTGTGCATGTTAATTCATTTAGATTAATAGTTTACAGCCCACTGGGAAATTTTAAGGTGAATGTAAATTGAATGTATAATAAAAACTGAGTAATGAAGTTGCTATAGCACCATCTATGGACCCAAGTCTTCCTAATTTGAGATGTCTCTCTAGAATAACAGAGTGCACAATATTTGCTGACACCTGCAGAATATGGTTATGCCTTATGGAAGTAATTATCTATTAAATATACCCTCCAAAAACTGGCTTTGGCATGTGGCCATATTTTTAAATTCAAACAATTTTTTTATTATTTATTTATTTATATTTTTTTTCTTGAAAAACCTTGAACTTTAACCTTAAACCAAATAACTTTTTTTTTTTTTTTTTGGCTACATTTTCTCCTAGATGAAATAGAGAGAATTCTCTTATACAAAGATAAAATTTATTTTTTAAGGCAATAAATGTTACAATAAACACAGAAAAACAACACAGTGTGATTCTGTAAAAGAGATGTTTGTCCTTGAAAATGTGCACAAGACAGTCTTGTGTGAATGTGTGTGTGTGTGAATGTTTTTGTTGATGGATGCTCTGGAGAGCTCCAGAAATGTTAGCAGTCACAGCTTGCAGGATGACAAGTTCAGAGCCATTGTGCATTGGCTTTAGCACAAAACTATCAAAGGATTACTGCCAATTTTGTTCCCCAACATTCAAATACAATCCAGCAGTGAGAATTAGAGTGCCAAAGATGCATTCAGACAGCAGTTATAATTCAGCATGGTGCTGTTGTAAAGGAGATGAAATTTCTTATTTGTTTTGCCAAAGCATATGAGACAACATGTAGATCAGGGGTCTTCAACAGGGGATCTGCAAAAGTACTGCATGGGTCCACAAATTATTGATCTCAAATTAATTTTTGTGGAAAATAAATAAATAAATAAATATGTGTTAAACAAAAGTAAAATATTAAGTTAAATTCAACTAAAGCTCAAGTTAAAGGGATAGTCCACCCAGAATATTGTTTTTATTTATTGTTCCAAACCTGTATGAATTTCTTTCTTCTGTTGAACATAAAAGAATATATTTTGAAGATTTTTGTGGAAAAAAAAAAAAAAAACAGTTGCCGGTAACCATTGACTTCCATATTATTGAAAAAATACTATGTAAGTCAATGGCTACCGGCAATTGCTGGGTTACCAACGTTCTTCAAAATATATTCTTACATGTTCAACTGAAGAAAGAAAGGTTGAGGAAAAGTAAATGATGACAGAATTTTCATTTTTTGGTGAACTATCCTTTTAAGAAGCTACAATTCAAATAAATGATTCATTTTCTGTCCCACATTAAAATGCATAATGTATAAGTATCTGACTCTGTATATCCATAATGGTTATTTTAATGGCATACATTATTATATTAATGCAAGTTATGTGACTTTATACAAAAAAAAATTCTTAATTTGTATAGTTGTTTTATAAACTGCATTTTTATGACTGCATTTTTAACACTGTTTGTTTCAGAAATGTGTGCTACAGATTGCACTCCTCACGGAGTGTGTGTTGGAGGTGTGTGTCGGTGTGCGGACGGCTGGTCGGGGGCAGGGTGTGAACAGGAGGAGTGTCAGGCACACTGTGGGGAGCACGGCATGTGTCGAAAGGGGAAGTGTGAGTGTCATCAAGGTTGGACTGGAGAAAACTGCAATATCGGTGAGTTCACCCTGTTGTGAACCTTGTATTTTGTTATATTAGCTTGAAAAAGTATCCTATTCAGTGTTCCCACAGTAAAAATTCAGACACATCACAAATAAAATTGTGTTTTACAGGTCAGATAAAAAGTAATGAAACCCTAGATTTCAGTAATAAATATACAGTACGGTTCAAAAAATTTGGGGCCGGTAGGATTTTTAATTTTTTTATTTTAAATGAAATTATTTTTATTCAGCATGGATGCGTTAAATCTTTTCATTCATCAAATAATCTATATAAATACTTAGTATGGTTTCCACAAAAATAATAAGCAGCAGTGTTTTCAACATTGATAATGTATAATGTTTCTTGATTAGCAAACTAGCATATTAGAATGATTTCTGAAGGATCATTTGACACTGAAGACTGGAGTAATGGTTGCTGAAAATCCAGCTTTGCCATCACAGGAATAAATTACGTTTGAAAATATATTAAAATAGAAAACATCTATTTTAAATTCTATTAATATTCACAATAGTACTCCTTTACTGTATTTTTTGATCCAATAAATGCAGTCTTGGTGAGATAGTTAGAAGATAGTTTTTTCAAAAACATTAAGAAATCTTACCCACCTCAAACTTTTGAATGGTAGAATGATTTTTTTTGCACTACAATAGTTCATAAGCTAAATGTTGTTCTTGATTACAAATTGTGTAGAGCAAAAGTCCATTTTGTGAACAAATAATTATTTTTAGTCACATTTTTTAACTACTGGTTCACAAATCTGAAAAATTCATTTGATTTCGAAAGCATCCTTATCCAGTAATCAAAAATGACTGGAAAGTTCATGGAAATGTATTGTTTGGAGTGCAGGAGCCCTGCATATTGAAAAAATGTCAGATTATTCATGCAGTTCTTGAGAGTAATTTTAAAATCAAACACATTGTCAGCACATCAATATACTGTGGCATATTCAAATTCTACTTATGAGAGCTCACAGGTTGCCACTTGGCTGAATAGGTGCATTTATAGCATGGTTTGCATTGCACAAAAATTAATATTTTGCATCTGAATGAATTTTTTCATTCTTTCCCTTTCATTCATTTTATCACTCCAGCTCACTTTTTGGACAGCAAAATAAAAGGTACAGTGCTTTCTTTCATCAACCATTTTCTGCTTTCTTTGTGATATCTAGAATAAAAATTTATCTCTTTTTTTTAATAATTGTTTTCTTAAATTCCTCCTTAATGATATTCTTAGTGAATGCAAACGTTTATAAAATCAAAAATCAGATTCACAGATGTAGACCTTGCTTCGTCAAAAAAGAAAAAGAAAAAAAGAAGCAAATTTCAAAAGCATTCGTGCCTTCCTCTAATCGAGCGCTTCAACAGTACAATGCAAATATCATGAAATGTCATATTTACTGAGGAGAGGGTAAGCCGCAGCATATTAGGTGTGTGTAACCAGCGGAGGCTGCTTGGGCTGTCTGTAGAAATGACACTAAATCACTGCATACCGCAGTATAACACCCCATGTTTAATTCTTTTCCCTGAATGTCTCTTCATGATAGCAGACTGGATAGGATATAGAGGTAAAGGTCATGCTGCCCTGAAGAGAGCATGTGGCTCTGACCCCTCTGTCTCTCAAGCATGACTTTCATTATGTCTATGTACCGTGTATTAATGTGTCCCCACATGTGTTTGGTTTCAGGTTTCCTGTTTGATACAGTGTAACTGTAGGCATACAAAGACACACACAAAATCATCAGTCAGTCCATGCACATATACATATTCGCATTACCCAAATCCCTATTGTTGTACATCTCACTGTCTCTTAATGTAATATTTAGCAGCTGCTAAGCTCCTTAATTTACCATTTCCTCTGTAATTTCCTTTGACTTCACACATTTCTGTGACAAAGGATATGATGGAGCACTTCAGTATACTTTCTGATAAACTCTCTCTGCACTTGTGCTGTTCAACTCAGCATGCTGTTAATTCACATGGACACTGCTAGATGTGTAATGTGATAGTATTTTTCACAAGAACGTTCTTTTAACTTTATAAGCTGCTCAGATACCTCATAAATGTTTTATTTTATGTATTTATTTTTTTTTTTTTGCAAATCACTTTGTCTAGCTGCTATTTAGCTGAATTTATCAATCTATTCTCCTAGAAATGGAGAACAGAAAATAATGAGCAATAAAAAACCTTTTTCATTTTCTACAATACTAAAGCAGCACATATTTTGTCCAGCTGTTTCATGTGAAATTACAGCTGTCCCTGAGTCCTGTCCGATGTCTTTAAAATGTCAAGTTTCAAACGTTTGATTGACTTAAACACATTCACCGTGTTTTCCCCTGTATGTTTATGCAGTTCTTTATGGTGAGTTCTTCACCCCTTTGACACATCCTAGGCTGCTGATTGGTCGGTATGTATAACTGATGAATTTGTCTCGGTAGATAGCTGTCCAGGGCTGTGTAACAACAACGGCAGGTGCATTCTGGACCAGAACGGATGGCACTGCCTCTGCCAGTCGGGATGGAGAGGAGTGGGGTGCGATGTCGCCATGGAAACTCTTTGCTCTGATGGCAAGGACAATGAGGGAGGTGAGAAAATGATGAGAAGTTGGGGGCTAAACAATTGATGCTCCCACTTCTGTACTAAAAATGTCTACATAACTTTAAAAGCACTGAATATGTAGTCTAAAGTCTCTTGCTGTTATTTTAGATGGTTTGGTGGACTGCATGGACCCAGACTGTTGCATTCACAGCACCTGTCAGGGTCAGACGTATTGCCGCGGGGCTCCAGATCCCAGTACAATGCAACACCTCGGCTCACCTACTCCAGACGCTCAGGGCTTCTATCAGCGCGTCAGCTTTCTGGTAGCTCCGGGGGGCACACATACCCTACCAGGGGAAAACACATTCAACAGCAGGTTAGGAGATCTTGAACTGCTGAAGAACAGTCAACTAGATTTGGATTTAGGAAGAGTATTGGGACCTATCCTACAGTGAACTAAAAATGTAGCTTGAAGGGATACTTCACCCAAAAATGGATATTACCACAAAAAGAAAATGTCTTTTTATGTTGTTGGACACCAATGTTGTTTTAGACCCCACTAACTTTTATTGTAGGAAAAACCATGTATCTTCAAAATATCTTCTTTTGTGTTCCTAAAGAGGTTTGAGTAAATGATCTCAGACTTGCCATTTGTGAGTGGACTATCCCTTTAATACTTACAGTGTAGCTTAGAAAGCTGCATGTTTTATAAGCTGTATTTTTATGACTTTTTAATAATGTTAAAACATATTTTATGATGTCGTAAAATTGCTAGTTTCACTGCTTTTGGAAATTAACGTTATTTAAAAATGATTTTAACCATCGAAACTGTTTAATATATATCATTCTAAGCTTCTCACTGACTGAGACACATGGCTTATTATCCTAATAATGCCTCTATTTCATGTTTTATTTATCAGTGGCATAACATATTAAAATGTATATGCATATAAAGCCTTCTGGCTATGCAAGTAATTGTGATGCCGTTTGATGTGTTGCACAAAATTTCCCACAATCTTAAAGTGTTTGTAACGTTTTGCGGTTGTAGATCTAACAGCATGGGAAAATAGAGCAAGCCACACTCAAACAGAATAAACAATAGGGTTTTCCTTTTTGATAGGAATTCAGAACTTCAGTTTCCCTTTTTGAAGCCTCCGTGTAATTTCTGCCACTTTCATATTGCAGATAGAAAAGCTATCCACCATTGGTATGATTTGTACCATAAGCTAGCGTACTATGTACTTTAGAAAATGATTACTTTTCCAGTGAAAAAATTGAGCGCCTCACCTTTGCACCTCTTCAATTTGGAATCTTGAGCGAATATGTTCTTTGCCCTTTGGTGTTTTTGGACAAAGTTAACAATATGAACATTGCTGCTTGTCTTCACTGCCTTAGAATAGGAGCAGTCAAGAAAAACTTGTTAGAATCTCTTGATATTTGGCTGATGAAGCTTTTGATTATGCCTTGATGAGGAAACTTCTCATCCCGCCCATCTGCCCTGAGGTTTCTTTTGTTCGCACAGTGAGAAATTATCACACAATTAGTGTAAAGATGCGAGATTGTAGGTCAGCCACTAAATGGTGCTTGGTAAAATAATTTGTGCTGTAATTACGTCTGTTAAGATTATCAAAATAGAACGGCAGAGGAAGGTCAGGTGCGATGGATTGAGACATTTTATAGTAGATATGGACATTTTATGTATAAAATCTATGAATTTTATATATAAAATAGCAAATTTAATGCTGCTTATTGTTGTTGTTTTTTTAACAGCCTGCTGACCTTCAAATTCAACGCTATGAACAGCTGGTTAATCTACCTTTGTTTTCACTCAGAGCCATATTCACGAGTTTTTGAATGTGTGTTTTTTTAATAGCCTGGTGTCCGTAGTGCGAGGACAGGTGGTGACCAGTGATGGCACTCCACTGATTGGGGTGAATGTGTCCCTTCTGCATTACCCCCAGCAGGGTTATACCATCACCAGACAGGACGGCATGTACGTACAAATATGTTTTACTCAGACACAGACAAGCACGTATATAAACACATAATTATGCTAATACCTATCCTTAAGATAGTCAGTGAAAAACCATTTTGCATAGTTTTATGCAAATTCATATTTACATCTCACTGCTTCCCACACAAGTCAAGTCAAATCAACAAACAGGCACATTCTCAACCCTATATCAGTGTTACTGTCACTCAAAGGCAACACATTACAATTTGACCCATGAATGTCATTTTATGATCCTTTTATGACCCAAAAAGTTCAATTTACAGATCACATTTGCATATATTGTTTTTTTTTTTGCATAACACACAAAATACCCATAAATTATACTTGTATAATTAGACAAATTATTCAAATTATAATATTTACAAAATATATAATATATGTACATTCTATATAATACATAATATTTATATAACGTATAATTTAAAATTTTAACATTTTTAAAACCACATTTAAACCATATTTATTTAATAAAATACAATAATAATATGTATACATATAGTAATGTTTTAATTAAACCGACATTTATCACAAAAAAGATTAATAAAATATATATTGTAACACATTAAACTGGCACTAATTATACTGTTTTCATTATGAAACATAAGTACATAAAACAGTTGCTTCATTTTAAGTCTGAAAAATAATGATTTACATGAATTAGATGGTAATTTATTAAGTTAGTGAAGGATGTAAAACTGATCTAAACCCATAAAGCAGTGTAAAAATCTGATCTCCACACACATACAGTAAAAAAAAGATGAAAATGTTCACTTATGAGCCCAATTTTAACTCTAGTTATACAACATGAAAGCAGTCTGCAGAGTTTAACTTTCAGTTCTGAGCTTATTCTGGGGCTGTCTGACCTTCTGGTACCTTTATAATAATCCCTTTAGTCATTATCCATCATTATCAAGAATCACTCAGATCAGCAGGTAATGTGAGTCATCTACTCAAGGGTCACATGTGTGGGAGTTTGCATGCGTATGTGTGGAGACCGTATGCCTTTAACTGAGGTATGACCGTAATGCATTAAAAACTTTATCTTCTCTTCAATAGAGTTTAATGAAAGAAAAAATACTCAAGAGATGGATCTTCATCTCTAAAGAAGGAAGGCTGATGTTGGGGATTATCCGATATATCCAGATCCGTACTAAAAACCTGAACACAGGGGAACGGGCTTCAGATAATCATGCTTGTTCAGTGCTGGTGTCTGCTCATGGTTAGCAAGCGTGTCCAAGGGGAAACAGAGGCAAAGAAACAGCTTTAAAGGCCGATGGTCTGGAACAGTGGTCCAGCCATGCCAGGATTGAAAAAAGGGACAGGAGCAGTTAGGGAGAATTTCAAGGCAGTGGCACTGCAAGGATGTGTATGTTTGTGTGTAAAGTCGCCGCACCGTTCATCTCTCCCCTTCCGGGCAGGGGAGTCAGCAGCTCATATAGAGCACGACTTCAAAGAGACGCCCCTTCATTTCCAAATCTGCGCCTACCTCCTCGCTATAGCACGCTAATTAAAATAGGTCCTGCTCTAACTGCTACCTCCAGATCTCTCATCCAAATCCCTCAAACGTAAAAAAGTTACATCACATCTCTACCCCTACTCTCATCAACTAATAGAACATCTTAAGCGTGCCAGCGAACTACTTATAAAAGACAGTGAAGTCTGCCATGTTATTTAGCTCTTATTTTCATTGGATTTATGAATCAGATACATTTTTAGACGAGGATATGAAACGTGGAAGACATCAGTAACTAAGCGCTTTGATGAGGCTAACAAACCATGTAATTTGGAGGACCCATGCGCTTATGAGTTTGATAACAGGAAATTATGAATCACACTTAGCCTTCATATGCCCTCTGCCCCCATACAAACAATGTGAGATTCTGGCACAAACTGTATCTTTCATAAAAATAGTGAAATATTAAGTAAATATACACTTCTGTTCCAAAGTTTGGAGACGTTTTAATGTTTTTGAAATTAGTCTCTTCCAAGGCTACATTCAGTATTTGATAAAAAAAAAAAAAAACTGTAGAACAATAATATTGTGAAATATTATTACAATTTAAGTGTTAATGTCTATGTTAATGTATTTTAAAGTGTAATTTATTTCTGTGAAAAACAGCTGAATTTTAGCAGCCATTACTCCAGTCTTCAGTGTCACATGATCCTTTAGAAATCATTCTAATATGCTGATTTGCTGCTTAAGAAACTTCTCCTATTATCAATGTTGAAGACAGTTGTGGTGCTTACTATTTTTATGAAACACAATAATACTTTTTTTCCCAGAATTCTTTTGTCTGTTTAGAAAGTTCTCAAGAACAGCATATATTTGAAATAGAAATATTTTGTAACATTATTAATGTCACTTTTTATCAATGCATCCTTGCTGAATAACATTATAGATTTCTTAAAAAAAAATTAGCAGTGTATATTACATAACAATACATACATTTTTCATTTTATACATTCTCATGCATACAACATTACAATGTTTTATTTTTGACATGGCACTATGATAATAATGACATGAACCATATTTTTTGACATCTACTCTAGCAATACCATATTATTAATATCTATTACTATTTCTGTACCATAGTACTTTCTCAGGAGAGTCCAATGTGTTTTAAAAAAAAAGCATGCATGAGTTCTGTTCTGAAGACTGTGTTTTTATCCACCTGCAGGTTTGATTTATTGGTGAACGGAGGCACAGCATTGACGTTGCGTTTCGTGCGTGCTCCATACTCTGCTGTGTATCGCACGGTGTGGTTGTCATGGAGAGTTTTCCATGTGATGGACACACTGGTAATGAGAAAAGAGGAAAGAGACACACCAACATGTGAATTTAGTGGCCTTGACAGACCCTCGCCCCGAATCACGGCGTCACCACTCTCCACCTTCTACCGCTCCAGCCCCGAGGCCAGCCCCATCATTCCTGAGACACAGGTGAGTCATACCGCATCACATCTGGGCGTAAAATGAGTCTCGGTTCATTTTTCCTTAAAATCAAAATAAATTTGACTATGTGCCTCAAGCTCATTTGAGCTGTATGATTTAATGACACTACAAAATAAGAGAGAATCAGGTGATTTTTACTTACAGAACATACTGTGCGGTCAGGAAAACCAGATATTCTTCAGACCACCGCGCAGATATTGCTACTGAATTAATGATGACAGTGGTGTACTATATCATGTTCCTGTGACAGAAATAATTCACATTTCATGCTTGTAACATAAATCACTTTTAAGGCTATAAGTGGAAGTCAGCAGGGATCAGACGTAATTAAAATAGATATTTTTTGTGGAAATGCATTATGTTATATGATTGTCATTCGGTGTGATGCTGCTTGAAAATTGCATTGGTTGTCTTTTTAACCCTTTAAAAAGCTTCAATCTGAATGTGAACAAAGACACTATTTTTTTTTAACTCCTGACATTAAGGTTTGCCATACTCTACCATTAAAAGATTTGGGATCAATTATATTGTTTTAATATTTCTGAAATAAGTATCTTATGCTCACCAAGGCAGCGTTTATTTGATCTACGGTAGAAAATACAGTAAAACTCAGTCTTGCTGAATAAAAGTGTAAATATTTTCCTAAAAAAAAAACAAAAAAATCTTACTGACACCAAACGTTGAATGGTAGTATACATCCACTCCAGAGTAAGAGAAGAATGAATTCATAATTTACAAAGCAGTGCATTTTGTTTTAAATGTCTGACAATTTTAATAAAAATGATAATAAGCCACAAGGAAATTTACACTACAGGCAATTAACTTCCTCTCTCATGCACATTTTTAATCACAGGTTCTTCACGAGCACACGGCCATTCCTGGAAGTGATTTAGACTTGATTTACTTGAGTTCACGTGCTTCAGCCTACAAACCTGTTCTGAAGGTCATCTTGACCCAGTCCAGCGTGCCCTTCGGCTTGGCTCGGGTCCACCTCATGGTGGCTGTGGAGGGCAGAATGTTTCAGAAGCAGTTCCCAGCTTCACCCCGGCTCTCTTACAGCTTTATCTGGGACAAGACAGATGCGTACAGCCAGAGAGTCTATGGACTCGCAGAGGCTGTAGGTAGGTAGTGGAACAATGGGAGGAAACAGATCTATATAAAGCCCTCTGTGTATGAATATATTATTAACTTGGACTGATTTAAACCAGGAGCAAATTAATCTTTTTTTCACCCAGATATTTCAGTGGTGAGATGAATCTCCCTAAACTGATAGTACAAGTCAAACTGATTATTAAACAGACCAGAAGGTTGAACGTAATATTCTCTGAACCCTAAATGACTGGTTGGGATTTAGGACAGAGAATACAGGACAATAATATGGATTCATTTTAACACCGGCGCAAAACATATGATTTAAACCTTGCTGAAAATACACAGTTCAAAAGCCAATCTCATTTTGTTGAATTTGCAGCATATGCTTAAACGTTATCCTAACCATCTTTTGCTAAACTGACACTGGGTTATGTTCTAGCAATAAATAAAAGGATTAAGCAGCTGCATTTTTCTAGTCCTTCTATGTATTGCTGACTGCTCTTTGCATGTGTAATTAGTCTGCAAATGAAGCGCACTGAGAAACACCAGCTTTCAGAAGGTCACAGGCTCATTTGGAAAATGTTGCTATGACTGGACTCGTTGTAATCATGCTATTTGCTGAAGTATTTTTTTCCTTAACAAGGTTGTGGCTGCTTTGAAATAGTTGCTGCACCAATTTTCCATGTGCATAAACAGTAAATTGTCAGTGCCACATATATTTTGCTGGTACTACATACATTCAATACACAAGTGAGTCACCTATAGAATAAAAAAGTATATCTATTTAAAATATTTGCATGTAAATGTATGCTGAAAATCTTGGCTTTAATTGATTATTTTAAACATGAAACATATAATAAATTAGGTAGAAAAACATTTAAGGATAATAGATACCTTTTTTCCTCCTATACTTCAGTATCCGTGGGCTTTGAGTATGAATCATGCCTGAATGTGATCCTGTGGGAAAAGCGGACAGCCATGCTGCAAGGATATGAGCTGGAGGCCTCCAGCATGGGTGGATGGACCCTGGATAAGCATCACATCTTGGATGTGGCAAACGGTAGGAATCACATATTAAACCCCACCGGAACCACCTCACGTGAAATGTCCCCTCACCAATTCAGGGGTCAGTGCCTCTACCTGGACTCATTGTCATAAATATTCATCTTAACATGAAATATGGTTCATTGCCTCATTTGCACATAATAAAGCAGAGTTTGAAAGGGCTAATCGCTCAAAGTGATGACAGATTAAATCGGAATCATTAACACAGCGTGCCAAGTCAGAGCTGTGCTCTCCAACATTATGGGGGACATGATTTGGCTGAATGAACTTTATCCAGTTTTCAGGCGCAGAATGCATACTTATAGCTTAATTCAATAAAAGTGCCATTAAAACACAAGCGTGAATATGGAAATGTGGCATTATTCCACCAGACATTCCCTGTTCCTTTGTCTTCATAATGAAACAGGGTGACAGGGAAGCTCATTCTGTCAGCTTAAATCTCCATATTCACACACATAATGGCATCTTTTTATTCTTGATAAATGACGATGTGTGCACAGTTTGAACCAGATCCAGCAGCCATACTTAATGGCACATTTTGGGAAAAGAAGTCGGCTCTGCAGCACATCCTGATGCCCTAAATGAAAACACAAGATTAGACTGACACTTTTCAGGTGCGGTTGTCTCGAGTTGTTTCTCCAGAGTTAGTTAGTGTGACAACATCTGATTGTTCCTCGCCTGAACCAAAGATTTTAAGCCTCTTTTTGATTGCTGGCTAAATGCCCAGTTGGCCTTGGGATTTCCACATCCTTTAATCCGACGACCTGCCGAACAAATGGTCATGGCCGTCTGCTCAACCCTTATTTTTGCACCTCTAGACAGTTTATCTAGTTTAAGCAGTGTTTCTGCCAATAAGTCTTAAATTCTCATTTTACACCTCAAGCGCCAGAGTGGATTAAACCAATTGCAGATTTTCAGAGATATAGACATGGCTTATATCATTATCTTGTTTAGATTAGACCATTATTACAGAAATTCTTTGGTGTTCGAATTTTATAATTTCATAGTTAATACTGATTAGTTAATAGTGCACTTAATTGATTTGTCTTTTTATAATTATTTTCAATGCATGGAGATGATATCATGGCATATTTTTATCTGTTATGGTAAATTTTTATATTGCTTAGATTTGTTTTAGCTGCTGAAGTTCATAGACTTTGAATTGAAGATTAACCGCATTGTTTTTGCTGTTTTTGTGAACTAAATCTGTCAAAAACCTCACAGACAAAGTTGAAAGCGATGGAACAAAAAGCCCGGGAACTGCATATTCTGATGGAAAGCACTGAGGCATAGAGCATCTGTCCTAGAGCTCTCAGCTCTGTTAAATATAAATCCATAACATGATCGCCTGTTCTTCGTAACTCAGTTAGCAGGTTTCTGGTTAGGTGAGTTTTACACTGAGTTACTCATTATTTATCTACACGCTCATAATCTTCTTAGGCATCGACTTATAAGTTTACTCTGAGAAGAATAGTGCTTAAAAGAGCTTAACACATAAATCTGGCTCACCCTGTTTAATCTTGAGTTTTGTAAATCAGATGAAAGCTTTGCACATTTGGGCATGTCACCTCTACAATCTTTTCGATTAGTGCGTCTCTGTACATCAGAAGCGATGCATGGGAAGTGATGGAGATGGGAAAACATTTTGTCCTGAAGAACATGTCACAAATGTAATCAATTTGCCAAAGGGAGATCTTCTCTTTGACAGTCCCATTTGTCTCACTGATTGATAATGCAGAGCCTCTCATATCTATGGCTTACAGGTCTGATCAGCAGTCAGCCGCGGTGCAAACTGTGTGCCTGGGCATATGTGTATGTGTGTGAGCAAGAGCTACATCCCATTGCTGAGCTTTTCCTTATAACACAACCATACTCTTTTGTTAATTTTAAATATTTATCATAGTCTTTATCTTCAATATTTATCATATCGTCCAAAAGGCTATTGTACTTTTTAACAAAGCAAGAATAACTAACCATCAGTACAAATGAATTCACATCATAAGTGTTACTATGTTGCTTATGTGATTAGTGATTCTTCTTTTTGTCTTCTTCATTTTAAATATTTTTTAAATTTCTAATGTTTTGTTTGAACTATGTTTGAATGGGAAAAATATGTTTAATGAAGAAGAAATATTAAAAATGTTTCACTATTTCCTCATTTTATTTGTTCCATAGAAATATTGAAGATATTTCTTATTCGTTTTATGATGTTTTAATGTTAAATTCTAAGGGCCAGATTTACTAAACAGGGCGAATTAGCATTAGAGCGCAATTCCATAAAAGCGCTGATGGGAAGGGAAAATTCTGCATGTGATTTACTGACAATGCGCACATTAAAGAACACAGATGCAGCCAGATTATTTCCATAATGACGAGCACAATCTACCAAGAGCAGCACAAATTAGCGCCAGACATGATTTTTTGGGTGTTAAATAATGGCGCAAATACCAGAAATTTGACGAGCGCAAACGTTAGTAAATCGCGTTGCGATTCATTTTAATACTCTCCTCTCATAAATTTTGCATCTGAAAGGGAAACTCCTACAAATACATATTCAATAAGGTCAGGCGCAAAAATAACTGTGTCCATGCCTTTTCAGCACTAATTCTTCACTGCGCGTCTTTAGTAAATCCTGACAGTACTATTTTAACACCAAAAGATGGTTTGCGCTGCCGCAAACTGTTAGTAAAGCTGGCCATAAAAATTTAATTTTAGGAAAATAAAGTTCAATGTTGTCTCAGACTTTTGGACCTCACTATAGGTGTCAATCCTTAACCTTTTTGGTGAATTTTTCCAATATGGCAGACTGCTTAGCCTGACGCCTCTTTATGAATGCTGCAGAACACCTAGAAGATTTGATATTCAGCTTGTTTGCTTGACATTTACAAAATAGTTTTATTTATCCCATTGCTATTTGATCAGCATATTTGCTCAGTGAATAATCAATAAGCATAAGCATTGCATTACTGTAATGACATTGAATGAAATTTCCATTTATAGAGTTTGTTGTACTTCATAGACATTAACATGTAGCTGAGAGTGGCCAAAACAAATCGACTGCTTTTCACCTAAAGGTCTAGTCATAAAGTCACAAGTTAATCAGCCCACAATTTACAGCATCCATGCCTCATGGTAATGACAAACACTAATGTAATTATTTTGTGATGCTACATGCAATTAGAAGTTCTTGCCATGCTTGCACACAGTTTGTGTTATGGATATCTTAAATTGTGTGGCTTGTTGAGGACAGCAAATGGTTTTATTGTTCCTTGAGGATGATGAAAAAGCAAAAAAATCCCATAGACCAGTGCTGAGGGAGCTGAGCTGAAACATATCTACGGAATAAAGTATCACAAAGACATTGAACATTGTTAGTAAGAAACCATACAGAATACAGTGTCCTGGCAACCACCCACAATGCCTTTGTGGCAGCGATGTCGATTATTCCAATCAATATATGAGTTATTGTTAACGTTGTTCTTGTTGCACAGGGTTTGCACAAGACTTACAGTCAAATCATTATTTTCTTGCTAGTATTTGAACAGTGGTTCATAAGTAGTGTGCGTAGTGCATAATGAGATTAGGGCAATGCAATGCAGCAATCGCACAGTTTGAGTAACTGAGAAATGTCATTGGTTTGTCTTGCTGTCAAGGTCAGTGGCTTTGTTGAGTCACACTTAAAAGCAGCCACTCAGACCAATTCATCTTACTTAATGGTACATTGTAGACCTCTGAATAAGAACAGCGGCTTCTATTGGGCCGGGTGTTCTCAAGATCCCCTCTGACTGTGTCTTCATTCCAGTCCTCCTCTCAATCAATTAATCAATGGCAGGGCCTAATCAAGCAGGAACAAATTGCTATGCACCCTGCTTAGCTGCACATGGGAAGACATTAGCCATGATTCACATGCAGTTCAGAATTGCAGAGGGTTTTGGGTCATTTAAGCACTCTGTGAATTAACAGCTGATATCAGCCAATGACAGTTTACCACGCTTGCTGCTAAAGTGACAGTCATCACACTAAAGAGGAATGCCCGATGAGACTTGGCACTGGATGCACTTGATTTGTCTCCTCAGTGACACAGTGCATTCAGGATAGGCACAAATCTACATATTTTGAAAATCATCTAGTTGGCCTGTATAATTAAGCTGTTTTCAGGTTCACATTTCTTCAGCTTTCTCTTGTTACCAGCTATACAGAGTGCAACTGAATGATATGGTTTTGACATGTTTTTCAAAGACTTTTTTTGCATGACATGCCATTTTAAAAACACAATGCTCATGGCAGGACGCTCAAAAACAGCACAAGATGCAATGCAACAGCAAAAGATTTCTTTAATGGCTGGTGCTTTAACGGGATGTAGCTGAAGATGCAGCTTTTTAATTTTTATTTATTCATTTTTTATTCAATCTCATATTGTTTAATCAAAATGTCATACCTCGATCTTTCAGTGAAAATGACAGACATTACTTCAGTTTTGTGACTTTACATTCACTCAGTTGTCTAATATATCTGCTACACAAAATAAATAAAATATGGCTAGATCTAAATGCAGAGATCATATAACCGTTGTTATATCGTCATATAATCCAGTCCTAAAACCACTCTATGTTAAGGAATTCTATACATAAAAGTATGAATGTAAAATGCTATACAAACGAATTTGACTGATTTGACTAACAGCTAAAGCACACTATGCTGAATGTGTGCTAATTAATGCACCTCTGCTAAAAATATCCAAAAAATCATGAACTAGTCTATTTTCTGTATTTCCATGATCGGAGTAGACCACCCTCCATTAGAAGACAGTCAAAAAGGTCTCTCTGCTCTGCTTCTGACACTTTGGTTTGTCTTGCACAAAATAAGAAAAAAATAAAAATAAAATAATAATAATCATCTCAAAGAAACAGGACTGAAGAGCTTTAGCCTTGACAAAGCATTTGAAACTGAACAGTTTCAGACTCCTATAGTTTTAATGAAACTCGGCCTCTGAACCAATTACAAAGCAAAGGCGATGGTGTGTAGCCACTGAGGTAGCTAGTTACTGAACTTGAGTTGTAGTGGCCAGCCAACAGGAGTGTAGTTCAGTGCAGCGTTATTGATGTGATTAATAGGCCAAAGCAAGTGTTGGAAGTCTAACATGTTGCTCAGTATGAATAATTTATGGCCCTGGGCATGGCACTTCCCTTTGAAGTTCCTCTTTGAAGCCAACCCCAAAAAGAAACAAGTTAAATTTTCACAGGACTGAAATATTTATCTGTAATGACCCAAGCTCCTCGCTCAGTCTTGGACTGAAAGTGGTGTTAAAATGATTGAAACGATCAAAGGTTTTAGAAGCTGAGATCTATAGGGACTAGAAAATAAAGCACACAGCTGAGTAGACAATCACCTCTCAGGTGATCGAAATGTCTCTGGTTGGTACATTTAATGCCTGAGGACCGTATTCTTTTTTTTGGATATTGCACATTTGAGACAGATTCTCTCTGATTCGACAGCACAAACAACACAAAATCCTTAAAAAATTCAATCATAGTTTTGCCAGCAGAACTGCTATTGTGTGGAATAAGCTTTTCTCTGAACATGTTATAAAATAGTTGCTGGAAAACAAAGTGAGAAAAAATGAGACAAATGCATTTATGTGCTAAAATAATCTGACTAATAAGTAGATTATTTTAAATGTAGAAAATTAATATAAGTGAATTGAAACATTATAGCATAGCTTGTATCGTGCAAATGCAATATATTTCTCCTTCTGCTCATTTTCATTTCAAATTGCATTGAAAGGAAAATAATGCTAAACCAAAATAACAAAGACCATCATCAAATAAAAAAAAGATATAATTCTGCTTAAAACTAGACTGCTCAAGAAGTGCTCAATTTATTTCAAAAGTTGCAGTCTAATCATCCATATTAATGAAAATGTTCATTATGGTAGCTCTGATGCCTTTAACAGCTTAATTCTTTTTGGAGCTTCCTCATCAAAGTGCTGCTTCAATGTCCACATTAATGGAGTTTCTAACAGAAGTTCGGGAAGATCACAGCGCTAAGTGCCCCCTTTTCATTGTGATGTCCAGGGTAGGAACTTTCATCTTTAGTTGAGTTATATGCTCAGGCCTTTCCATTACAGCCAGAAAAAAAAAAAAAAAGTCTGCTCTTTTTTCATCCCTCTTATAGATTACAACAGCATTTGAGGTTGTGAAGTCAGATAAGAATAGCATTTCTCTGCTTGTCTGTATAAAACAAATTAATCAAGTTCATGCATAATGTTTTTTTTTTAGTTGCAATAGCAATAGAATTTTTATTAGTATTATTATTAGTAGTAGTAGTAGTAATAATAATAATAATACTCTCTTCTTGGGTCTATGTGATTTTGGAATATGTTTTTGTTTTTTTTGAGAAATAAAAAAAAAAAAACATCTTTTTTTTCTCCCACTCTCTGGTGTCTCAGGGATCCTGTATAAGGGAAATGGTGAGAACGTCTTCCTCTCCCAGCTTCCTCCCATCATCAGCACCATAATGGGGAATGGCAGACGCCGAAGCATCTCCTGTCCGAGCTGTAATGGGCAGGCAGAGGGAAACAAACTGCTGGCTCCTGTTGCTCTTGCATGGGGCATCGATGGGAGCTTGTATGTTGGTGACTTCAATTACATCAGACACATATATCCGTCAGGCAATGTCACCAGTGTCATGGAGCTCAGGTGAGTGAGCACAACTGGATGGGTAATTCAGCAGCACGGTAATATGGCAGAATATTTGAGGAGACATTTTGTGAAAAATCACAGCATGCTGAGAGGCAGCGTCTAGACATTGTCTTTCTACAAAACATTTAAAAGCACAACTATTTTTAATCCACAAAACTTTATAGTCCTCACACAAAGGAGGCCTTGAAATTCTGCATAATAGTGACACCAATTCTCACAGCAGGGGATTTTTGAAGTCCAACAGTAATTGTCTTGAAAGTTATTGTTGAATGCTGTGAATTTGTAAGCAGTGCTTTGATAGCTGTAGCAGCAGTGGTTGAAAGGGGATGAATTTAGAGACGTTTAGATTTTAGTGTGCTGACAAAGTGTTGTGCTTTAGCCTGTTAGAAAGGTAAACTCTGTCAAAGATGTTATTTTATTTCAAATCTCTTTGAAATACACAGAATTTTAGAATAGACAGATAATTTTATTTCAACATGTTGTTACATACAGTGTTAAGAATCAATGTTTTTTGTTATTAAAATACTTTATTTCATTAACTAAAGTAAAGCTGAAATTAAAAAAAATTAATATCAGAAGAAAAACGTAAAAAAAAGTTGAAGTTCTAAAATAACTAAAATGAAAACTAAAATAAAAAGGTAAATAGAAATATTAAAAAAACTAAAAAAACAAGATTACTAAAACTTAACATGAAATAATTAAAAGGAAGATGCAAAATATTAAAACATTATATAACATAATTCAAAAAAATTAATTCAAAATATTAATAAATACTAAAATACTATATAAATAAAATTAAAATAACACTGTTAAGGATTAATTTTAGAGGTATTGTAACCTCAGTATAGAATTGTGGAGAATAAAAAGAGTAGTCACCAGTGGGGTCCTGAAGTCAATAGAATAAGTGTAGACTATTTTACATAAACTTGTCATACTACATGTTCTTACTATATTTTTCCCTCCTTTTTAAACTACCCAAAGAAATAAGGATTTCAGACACAGGTAAGTTACGTGTAGTAAATATCACACAATGTTGATGTGTTTTAAAAGACATGCATGTATTATGTACAAAATTTCAGATGGGTAACTTTTTTTTAAATCAGCAATCATCACTCATTGTGGCCCTTTTGGACACTTTTTTTTAAAATGGAATTAAATGTCCAAAGTGTGTCTGTAGAAAACTAACCCACGTTTGTTACTAATCCCAGAAGATATCAAGGCACATTTTATGAGAGATGTTTGCACATCACCTTTTTTTGACTGTCTAAAAGATTTACCGAAGCCATGAAGAGGACTTTGGATTATGATGCAGTGGCCAACACTCTGGGACTTTAGCTGAAAGAAGTACCACTGTTTCACATTTTCACATTTGGATTTTACACAGGCCAGTGCTTCTGAGTGTGAATTGGTTTCCAAACAATCCAGGATATCGATCAAATAGAGAACGCTCAGCGTGCAAGAATACCTCTAAAACCGCTTTTGATAAAACGTGAAAAGATTTACCTGATGCCAGAGGAGAAGGTCACAGATCTCCATGCCATCAAGCACAAAGTCTTGACTCAACTGGTCATTTAACCACTAATGGCACGTCTGGAGGGGCCGCACTAACTCATTCAGAAAGGAGCAGGCTGATTGGGAAACAGAATTAATGAATGCAAATAAGCGTAGAGTTCTGAAAAGCCATCAGTTGTTGACAGTCATTAAGATATGCATATCATCACCGCATCGCAGAGAACCTTTCCCCGCAAGGGAACAGGAATGATTGAAATGATCTGGCAGTCTTGAAGTCATCATCACAGCCTCCGCAAATACGTTCCAGTCACATCACATTTACTTCCCTTTCACACATTTTTTTTTTTCTTCTTCCCATCTGTCAGGAGCTCACACCCTTTTGATAGATGCGAAAAAACATGCCGCGATTCTCTCAACGTCTTTAATTATATTAATATTCTAATCAATCTCTCATTTCATCTGCCATCTCCAATTGCAATGTCAGACCAATAATTTATGAGTTGCACTGGCTCGGCTTGACAGCAGACTAATGTCTTGCTCATAACTCCTATTGTTTATGTGTCTCTCCCCAAGTAACAATCCCGCTCACCGCTACTACCTGACCACGGATCCTGTGACGGGCCGGCTGTATGTGTCCGACACCAACTCCAGACGCATCTACAGCCCGCAGGCGCTCCTGGCCGCCTCGGAGCCCCAGCAGAACGTGGAGGTGGTGGCGGGAACAGGAGATCACTGCCTGCCTTTTGACGAAACTCAGTGTGGAGACGGAGGGCCGGCCACTGAGGCTCTCCTCACAGGACCCAAAGGTATTATTAAAGAATCATTAAAACTGACAATCAAAAGGGTCGCGCATTCTTCTCAAGGAAGGAGTTGAGAAACATGGGTTCTTCAGACTTCCAAAACGACTGCGATGAATCTTCTGAGGCGTACGACACACTTTGATTGACATGAAAGTTCATCCCAGAGCTCTGTGAGCTTTTAACACTGTATTATGTAGTGAGGTTTTTGATTGACGCTTCGACGAGGGAAATGAGAACTGACAGCCCCGGGATAGGTACTAAATTATTTGACTGAGCCAGACACAACGGATTGATGAAGCTGCTTTGAACGATTTGTGACTTCATAGACATAAATTATAAAACGTCACACTTGTCTGGTGAATATAGACAACCTATTTCGGCATATAATCTCGTCATACAGAAAAAGAGATATTTTCATTGTTTTTCAATAAAATGTAATTCACACACGAATGCACGCACTGAATGATGGATACATTAGGTATCATATTTCCTGTGTGGACGGGTATGTAATGTGTTGAATTGATGGGATGTGTGCAGAGATCTACATTCTGGCTGTCGTAACCATAAAAAAGTCAGAGGCATTGATGCATACATGCGTTTTCCTCGGCTGGGACTGAGATTTCTGCCATAACGTCAGTTCACTTCACTGTTTGCATCAGGCACACAAACTCTCCGTTCTACCACTCAGCTAGGCATGCATTTACCAAGTGGCAGTTACTATAGCAACCCACACTTTCATAATTTGGCTTTAAAAGTGGGTTTGATGCTTTCCCACTCCATGCTTTTGTCAAATACCCTGAGCAGACTTACGGACCGACTGAGACGGAGTGAGAGAGAGAGATAGGCTGAAATGCTAGAGGGAGGGAGGGATGTTCTAATACATCCTATTCCACTTTCTCCTTAAGAAATAATTCAGCAGTGGGAGGCAAGATGTGAATAATTGAGGTGCGATGCTTTCTGCAGTGACCTGAATAATGGGAAGCCAAACACGACACATGTACCCACTGCCTGGATCAAGCAAGCATAGAGCACAGCTGTGTGACCCGCACATTTCGTTCCTTCCTCTCTTCTCTCCAGGGATCGCCGTTGACAAGAACGGACTGATCTACTTTGTGGATGGCACCGTGATCCGGAAGGTGGATCAGAACGGCATCATCTCCACCCTGCTGGGGTCCAATGACCTTGCCTCTGCTCGACCCCTGAGCTGCGACACGGTTATGGATGTCCATCAGGTGAAAAGTGAAAATGGCTCAAATCAACACACTCAAGTCATTTATCATGACCCATGGAGAGACCTAAATGAGTTTTGGTCTTGGTACATGTTTCAGATTTAATTTCACTTTTTTTGTAACACAAAACCACAAATGCATCAGTATCATGAACTAACAATGAACAAGAATTAAACATTAGAAATGAGTAAAAATAATTTAATTTATTGTTCTATATTAATATTATTTTATAAATATAGTATTGTTGATGGTTCATTCATGTTTGTTACAATCAAATAATTAATAATTTACTGTTCTAGGTGAATATTTATAAATAAATATAGTTCAGTCATGTTTGTTCAGTTATACAACTTTGTATTTTAATGTATTAAAATATTATGTAGAAAATACCATTAATCCACTAATCTACTGTGCTCGTAGCACGTGCTCTTCAATCGCATGCACAAATACGGCGGTGTGCGCTGTAGCCTGTATTATTTCATATTAAAGTGCGAATGAAGCTACAAGCATGCATGTCAGATCCGCGTCACATTCAGCAGCGGCAGCTCTTAAAGTAATAGCAGCCAAATAACCCAGCTGCTGTGATGTCTGTTAATCAAAGAACAAAAGAAAAAAGAGGAAATCAAACAACTTTTGTAGCTTTAAGGATTCATCTATATTTAATTTAGAATTTAGTGTCTGATAACTTCATTCAATTTCTATATATTTCCTACTTGCTGAAGGGCACAAATAAATATGAAATTTATTATAATGGGTTTATGTGACGATTGTTTTAAATTCACTTAAATTAGTTATTTTTTAAAGTCTAATAAATGTTAAAATTGATAGCTCTCAATTATACTGTAATGTTAGTATAGCCAACATTACATAGTCAGTGGTTAAATATTAGAAAAAAAAAATTCATAGAGACATCAGAAGTGTTGATATCAGTTATACTCACCTTCAGATGCCATTAAACAAATACTACAAATATACTATCTTTGTTATTTCTACATTAATTTGAAGATTGAATGTGAAATTACTGCAATATAAAAGTATATTTAAAAACTTTAATGCTAGGTGGGAATAATCGCGATTAATTTCAGAAAAAATGTGTGATTAGTTCATTTTTTTAATCGATTGATAGCACTAATTAAAAACTTATGTATGCGGTTAGGGTTAAATATCTAATATTTACTAATATCTGTTTATCACAAAATGGAAGTGGAGTTATATAAACTATAACTTTTTTCTTATTCATCTGCTGTAGGTGTCTTTAGAATGGCCGACAGATCTGGCTGTTAGTCCGATGGATAACTCATTGTTTGTGCTGGATGGCAGTGTGGTTTTGCGGATCACTGAGGAGGGGCAGGTCAGCGTAGCAGCGGGCAGACCCCTTCACTGCCCAATGCCTTCTACAGACATCTTGGTGACAGAAACACAGCGAGCCACGCATACCCATCTGGAATCCCCAAGTGCCATCGCTGTCTCCTTCAATGGAGTGCTGCACATCGCCGAGACAGACGAGAGGAAGATGAGCCGCATACGCAGTGTGGCAGCAGATGGTGAGATCACTCACCTGGCGGGGGCGCCTTCAGATTGTGACTGCAAGACCGACGTCAACTGTGATTGTTACCTAACAGGAGATGGCTTCGCTAAAGACGCCCGGCTGAACGGGCCGTCCTCTCTCGTGGCAGCTCCGGATGGAACCCTGTATGTAGCCGACCTGGGAAACATTCGCATTCGAGTGATTGGAAAAAACAAGCCTGCGCTCAACAGCATGGGCTTGTATGAAGTGGCATCGTCCGCAGAGCAGGAAGTGTACATGTTTGACAGTAATGGCACGCACCAGCACACGGCCAACCTGATCACTGGAGATTTCAAATATAACTTTAGCTATAGCAATGAGGGAGATCTGACCTCAGTGGCTGACAGTCATGGGAACACGCTACGGATTCGCCGGGACGCCAGCCGCCTTCCTGTCCGCATCGTTGCACCTGACAACCAGGTTATTTGGCTAACTGTAGGCTCGAGTGGTGGGCTGAAGACCCTTGGCACACAGGGGCGTGAACAGGTGCTGCTAACTTACCATGGCAACAGTGGTCTCCTGGCAACCAAGAGCACTGCCAATGGATGGACAACATTCTATGAGTAAGAGTGTTTGAGCGTTTCTGCTTGCTACACTTTGCTTGCCAGGGCAAACATTGGTATTACTGCTCAAATTTAGGGTTTGAGCAATTTGCAAATTTGAGTTTTAAATTGGCTCATATTCATCCAACGCCATTTGGGCAACAGGCAGAGCTGGGTAGATTACTTAAAAATTGTTACTGATTCCAAATTACATGACAAAAATTGTTGTTAGTAACATTATCCATTACATTACACATTTTAAGCAATATAATCAGATTACTTTATTGATTACTTTTAACCCAATTTGTTTATCACACAGATTTAAATAGGATAATCTTGCACTATATCGATATAAAAACACAAAGTATAAGAAAATATATTCCATTTGTTGCAATTAACAACATGAAGTGCATAAAACATTACATTACATTATCGAGGTTTCCCAAACTGGGGTTCGCGAAGAAATTGCAGGGGGTTTGTGAGTTTAATGACAAGATAATAATTAATTAAATCAAATGTAACATTTAAATAACATCAATCAAATTAAAACCCTAATACAAAAATAAATATTTGTTTACCTGCATGTCATGTGATCATTAACCAACATCAGGGAATCGTGAACATGCAAATGTGATAAATATTTATAAAATATTTATTTTAATATTTAATCTCAGGGGTACTTCAAGTAAATATATTTGGTGAAAGATTTTCAGATGACAAAGTCTGGGAATTCCTGCATTACATCTATTTTATGCATACTGGTCGATAAATGTGAAAGAGAAGTCAGTTCTGGCCCAGAACAATCTTTTCTGCAGTGGAATCGCACGGACCGGTCGGGACACAGGTCGGGAACCCGCATCGGGACCGCTGTCAAAGCCGCTGTTCTCTGTGTTTGCGCTTCAGATGTGTGCACTGCACGTAAACAGTGCACAAGTTCTTTCCCTTCCTGCGCTTAAATAGTTTA
The DNA here is from genome assembly GCA_039654775.1 of Spinibarbus caldwelli. Lineage (NCBI taxonomy): Eukaryota > Metazoa > Chordata > Actinopteri > Cypriniformes > Cyprinidae > Spinibarbus > Spinibarbus caldwelli. Next base: position 10,392,146 of record CM077247.1, read on the forward strand.
AAGTCACATTAAAATGCGAACGCAGGAATCGTTAAGTGGATTCGAAACGCACGTGTCTTATCGAATACCCGGTTATTGAAAAATTGGAACCAGTTCTAAAATGGAACCAGTTCTCGATACCCAACCCTATTGATGACTGGTCTTTGTGTGAATGTTCACAAAACATTTAAAAGATAAAAAAGAGCAATTAGGGAGAATCAATAAATTGACTTATTTATTGCTATTGTGTGAATAATATGTCATCATGTAATCAATAAAAAAGTAACTGTAGCCTGATTCTGAGTATTTTAATATGCAATTACAAGTACTTCATTTTTTGGAATCTGATTACGTAATCTAGATTACATGTAATCAGTTTCTACCCAGCTCTGGCTACAGACATGAGTGATATCTAAAATCATGCTGGCTATTATGGAGAGGTGTACTGCTGTTACTAACACACAAGTACTCAAACACCTGGTGTATGATAAATTGGAAAAAAACAACATATCAACACAAAAGTAATCTAGACTTTACAACCGATAGAGCAGTAGAAAAGTGCTTATTCATATGGAGTGCATTAAATGCAGCTTTTTAACATCCCTCTCTCTCTTTCAGCTATGACACAGAGGGACGACTGACCAATGTAACTTTTCCTACTGGAGTGGTGACCAGTCTGGCCTATGACATGGACACTGTCTCTACAGTAGAAAAAGAAAGTTTTGAACGAGATGATGCTGCAACTATAACTACAAACCAGTCAGCAATACAAAATGTCCTCACATTACACCAAGGTAACCCTTGTGTTCTGTTTTTTTTTTTTTTCCCTTTGGCCTTTCTGCTTTTATGCATTTATGTTGTCTTTTTTATTTTGCAGATCAGCTGAAGAACAACTACGTGATTGGTTACGACCATTCCTTGTGGATTCTGTATGCCAATGGAATGAACACTCACTACCAGACTGAGCCACACATTCTAGCTGGCGCATCTTCCCCTACTCTGGCACGAAGAAACATGACCCTACCCGATGACAGCGGGCAAAACTTGGTGGAATGGCGCTTTCGTAAAGAGCAGACGAGGACGAAGGTCACAGTGTTTGGACGCAAGTTACGAGTAAGTAATGAAGTCTAATTATAGAGGACAAAGAAATGGTTTAAAAAAGCCTGAGATTGAATCTATTGTTTGTTGAAAGAAACCACAGGACAATTTTGTTCTTAAATCTATTAGGCTTAGTAGAATACAAAGCACTTGACATCTGGCTTGAGGTTCAAATGACCTCAGGCAATTTAAAAATCACACAAGATTTCTTGCTATACTTTTGTGTAGTGTGAATTCTTGCTAATTAAATTTGCCATGAAAATTGCACCTGGCATAATACGCAATTTAAAAATCATGCACGTTTTCTTGCTATATTTTTTTTAATTATTTATTTAGATGTGAATTCTTACAAATTAGATCTATTAAGTAAATTTGGCATGAAGATCTAGGTGGTGGTTAAACAAATCTATTCTAAAACTGATGTTGCCTACACTGGAAGATGATTTAATAGCTTGAACGTGCCACTGAGCTGCTTAGTTTTATAAAGTTAAGGTATTAATCATGAGACTCATTTTCACACAAAGATTCAAGTCAAACTTTCTGACGGAAACCAAGGCAACACTGACAGATGAAAAATTCTGCCAATTTTCAAGTCAATTTTCTGCCATTTTACTGTTGCCATACCAATTTTGTGTCTCTCCTTCGCCTGCACTTCAAGGTAAATGGACGGAACATTTTGTCTGTTGATTATGACCGAGCGCTGAGGATTGAAAAGATCTATGATGATCACCGTAAATTCCTTCTGAAGATTGGTTATGACACAGCAGGTCAGCCTACTCTCTGGATGCCAAGTAGCAAGCTGCTGCCTGTCAACCTCACTCGCAATAGCAATGGGCAGTTGAGTGCCATACACTGGGGCTCTGTCTCAGAGAGGGCCGAGTATGATGGACAAGGCCGTCTGCTTTCCAGAACATTTCCTGATGGGAAGACCTGGAGCTACACTTATCTGGAGAAGGTACAGGCCAGTGGAAATTGCTTTTAGTGATGTATGCGATATGCAATAGACATCAAGAGTTTTGTCAGTAGACTCTGCCACATATAAACTCCTTACCACCAATGTAAAAATGAAAATTTGTTCCAAACCTATAAGACCTTTATTCATCTTCGGAACACAAATTAAGGTATTTTTGATGAAATCCAAGAGCTTTCTGACCCTCCATAGACAGCAAGGGAGCTATCACGGTCAAGGCACAGAAAGGTAGTAAGAAAATCGTTAAAATAGTCCATGTGACATCAATGGTTCAACCTTAATTTTATGAAGCTATGAGAATACTTTTTGTGAAGAAGAAATCTGTAAAGTCATTTTTGTTTTTGTGCACAAAAAGTATTCTTGTAGCTTCATGACATTACATTTGAACCATTGATGTGATGGACTATTTTATTGATGTCCTTACTACCTTTCTGTGCCTTGACCGTGGTAGTTCCCTTGCTGTCAATGGAGGGTCCAAAAATGCTCGTATGTCATCAAAAACACCTTAATTTGTTCATAAGATGAAAGAAAGTCTAATGGGTTTGGAACGACATGAGTAATTAATGACAGAATTTTCATTTTTGGGTGAACTATAAAGGGTGAACCCTTCAACTCAATAACTCAATGCTCAATGCATCCTTTAATATAAATAAAATCAAATCTTACTGACCCCAAACTTTTGAACAGTACAGGTGCATCTCAATAAATTAGAATGTCATGGAAAAGTTTATTTATTTCAGTAATTCAACTCAAATTGTGAAACTCATGTATTAAATAAATTCAGTGCACACAGACTGAAGTAGTTTAAGTCTTTGGTTCTTTTAATTGTGATGATTTTGGCTCACATTTAACAAAAACCCACCAATTCACTATCTCAACAAATTAGAATACTTCAGCAATAAAAAAAAAAAAACATTTTTAGTGAATTGTTGGCCTTCTGGAAAGTATGTTCATTTACTGTATATGTACTCAATACTTGGTAGGGGCTCCTTTTGCTTTAATTACTGCCTCAATTCGGCGTGGCATGGAGGTGATCAGTTTGTGGCACTGCTGAGGTGGTATGGAAGCCCAGGTTTCTTTGACAGTGGCCTTCAGCTCATCTGCATTTTTTGGTCTCTTGTTTCTCATTTTCCTCTTGACAATACCCCATAGATTCTCTATGGGGTTCAGGTCTGGTGAGTTTGCTGGCCAGTCAAGCACACCAACACCATGGTCATTTAACCAACTTTTGGTGCTGAAATCAGCATCTTTAAAAAGCTGGTCAGCAAAAGGAAGCATGAAGTGCTCCAAAATTTCTTGGTAAACGAGTGCAGTGACTTTGGTTTTCAAAAAACACAATAGACCAACACCAGCAGATGACATTGCACCCCAAATCATCACAGACTGTGGAAACTTAACACTGGACTTCAAGCAACTTGGGCTATGAGTTTCTCCACCATTCCTCCAGACTCTAGGACCGTGGTTTCCAAATGAAATACAAAACTTGCTCTCATCTGAAAAGAGGACTTTGGACCACTGGGCAACAGTCCAGTTCTTCTTCTCCTTAGCCCAGGTAAGACGCCTCTGACGTTGTCTGTGGTTCAGGAGTGGCTTAACAAGAGGAATATGACAACTGTAGCCAAATTCCTTGACACGTCTGTGTGTGGTGGCTCTTGATGCCTTGACCCCAGCCTCAGTCCATTCCTTGTGAAGTTCACCCAAATTCTTGAATCGGTTTTGCTTGACAATCCTCATAAGGCTGCGGTTCTCTCGGTTGGTTGTGCATCTTTTTCTTCCACACTTTTTCCTTCCACTCAACTTTCTGTTAACATGCTTGGATACAGCACTCTGTGAACAGCCAGCTTCTTTGGCAATGAATGTTTGTGGCTTACTCTCCTTGTGAAGGGTGTCAATGATTGTCTTCTGGACAACTGTCAGATCAGCAGTCTTCCCCCTGATTGTGTAGCCTAGTGAACCAAACTGAGAGACCATTTTGAAGGCTCAGGAAACCTTTGCAGGTGTTTTGAGTTGATTAGCTGATTGGCATGTCACCATATTCTAATTTGTTGAGATAGTGAATTGGTGGGTTTTTGTTAAATGTGAGCCAAAATCATCACAATTAAAAGAACCAAAGACTTAAACAACTTCAGTCTGTGCATTGAATTTATTTAACACACGAGTTTTACAATTTGAGTTGAATTGCTGAAATAAATGAACTTTTCCACGACATTCTAATTTATTGAGATGCACCTGTATATACCCCAAAAAAATCTTCTCATAATTTACACACCCTACACATGATTTTTTTTCTTCCATGAAAACATTTTGCATCTATGTCCAAGCTGTTTTTTTTGTTTTTGTTTTTTTTGTTTTTTTTTTTTTCCTGTTCCTGGTCACCAATGGCTAAGAGCAGCTTGGATATGCAAAAAAAACAAAAAAAACAAAATACACCTTTATATATATAAGTAAGTTTTATGCACTTGTGTAAAAATGCTGTAAAATGTGGATTCTGTCAAAAATAATGTCATAGGTTTTCTTTATCAATTAACTTCTATTAACTAAATTAAATCAACATTTGGTGTGACTATCCTTTGCATTTAAAGCAGCTTTTGCCCTAGGTGCACTTGCGCATAGTTTTTCAGGTAGCTCTTCAGGTAGGTCTCTGAAGCATCTTGGAGATGTTACCACAGTTCTTCTGGATTTAGTCTGTCTCACTTTGTTCTGTTTCTTCATGTCATTCCAGACAGACTGGATGATGATGAGATTTCTGTGTGGAGCACTGGCTGTTGTCAGACTCCTTGTGCAAACAAAAATCTCACTGGATTATTACAGTTAATGGCAAAATGAATGTTTGGAAATGTAATCTGATATTTCCTATGACACACTACAGCAAAAGATAGAAATAACTGACTTAAAACCATTTTTAGCTGGTGAAAATACTAGTGTTCTAATAATTTTGGTCACCACTGTGTGTGTGTGTGTGTGTGTGTGTGTGTGTATTATATATATATATATATATATATATATATATATATATATATATATATATATATATATATATATATATATAATTTATTTATTTATTTATTTATTTATTTTTATATGCCTTTTATATAGCAAAAACTCTTGTATCCTAATAAGATTAATCAACTAGTGTGACAACTGACATGAAATAGACTATTTTAATTCCCCCTGGTTTATGTAAGTTGTTTTCTTCTCGTTCTAGTCCACTGTCCTGATACTGGCGAGTCAGCGGCAGTACGTTTTTGAATATGACCCTCAGGGAGGCCTTTCTGCAGTCACTATGCCTAGTGTGGCACGATACACTATGGAGACCATACGCTCGGTGTCTTACTACCGCAACCTTTACCATATGCCTGAGAGCAACGCTTCCGTCGCTGTAGACTACAGTGAAGATGGGAGGCTCCTGAGAGTGGCACAGCTGGGCACGGGACGGAGAGTCCTTTACCGGTACCGCTGGCACAACAAACTCTCGGAGGTTCTGTACGACAGCACTCGCGTCAGCTTCACCTATGATGAGACGGCAGGTGTGCTGAAGACGGTCAATCTGCAGAGTGAGGGTTTTATATGCACCATTAGATACAGGCAACTCGGCCCGCTGGTAGACCGGCAGATCTACCGCTTCAGCGAGGACGGGATGGTAAATGCCCGTTTCGACTACGCTTATGACAGTAGTCTGCGTGTGACGAGTATTCAGGGGGTCATCAATGAAACCCCGCTGCCTATTGACCTTTATCAGTATGATGACATCTCAGGGAAGGTGGAACAGTTCGGCAAATTTGGCGTCATCTATTATGACATTAACCAGATCATCTCTACCTCTGTCATGACTTACACCAAACACTTCGATGGGCATGGACGGGTTCGAGAGATTCAGTATGAGCTCTTCCGTTCTCTGCTCTTCTGGATCACAGTCCAGTATGATGATATGGGCCGAGTCACCAAGCGGGAGATGAAGATTGGCCCATTCGCCAATGCCACCAAGTATAGCTATGAATATGACGTGGACGGGCAGTTGCAGACGGTCTACCTCAATGAGAAAATGACATGGCGCTACAGCTATGACTTAAACGGGAACATACACCTGCTGAGTCCAGCAAACAGTGCGCGAATCATGCCTCTACGTTATGATCTACGAGACCGTATAACTCGTCTTGGAGACCTGCAGTACGAGTTGGACGAAGATGGGTTTCTTCGGCAGAGAGGCTCTGAGATCTTCCGATACAACTCTAATGGTCACCTAGAACGTGTCTACAGTAAATCCAGCGGCTGGTCTGTCCAGTACCGTTACGATGGTTTGGGAAGAAGAGTCTCCACAAAGTCCAGCATGGGACAACATCTCCAGTTCTTCTATGCTGATCTGAGCTACCCAAGCAGGATAACTCATGTCTACAACCATTCCAGCTCACAGATTACCTCTCTATACTATGACCTACAGGGACACCTGTTTGCAATGGAGATCAGCAGTGGAGCGGAGTTCTACATCGCCTGTGATAATATAGGAACACCATTGGCTGTCTTTGGCAGCGATGGCGCTCTCCTCAAGCAGATTCATTATACGGCCTATGGCGAGGTCTATTCAGACTCCAATCCTGACATCCAGTTGGTGATTGGGTTTCATGGAGGACTTTATGACCCTCTAACAAAACTGCTTCATTTTGGAGTGCGGGATTATGACATCATGTTGGGTCGCTGGACTGCACCTGACTTCATGCAGTGGGAGAAAATCAGCAAGAACCCAGGCCCTTTCAATCTCTATATGTTCCGAAACAACAACCCAATAAGTAAAGTGCAGAAAGTTAGAGACTACTTAACAGGTATGGCATGGATTCACTGCTGTATCCGCATATTGAAATAAGTTCTGAAAGTAATATACTGTATCTGCTATACGTTCCACATTCCCCGCATTGCAAATTATGATTTTAAATTTATTCATTGATATTTGCTACAGATGTGAACAGCTGGCTGGTCACATTTGGATTTCATCTCCATAATAGTATCCCTGGTTTCCCTATCCCCATTTCTGAGATGACACAAGCCTCCTATGAACTGGCCAAAAGTCAAGTGTGGGATGACCTGACAGTAAGTTTATTTTGGATGAATATCTTTACATTATAGCATGAATGGTTACTGTAGTTAACTAAAACTAAAACCATAAAAAATCAATACTTGGAATAAAAATAATGTCAACTGAAATGCAATAAAATATATATATTTTTTATCTATTTTATTTCAGCTAGATGCCAAGGCAACATTTCTCATTTTTGTTTAGTTTAACTTGATGTACTAAAATAACTGAAACTGAAATAAAAATAAATAAAAATTAATAAAAGCTACAAAAACATAAAAACTGTGACAAAAATAAAAAAATATTAAAACTTTTAGTAAAATTAAGATGAAAAATAAACATAAAAACTAACTCAAAATATTAATAAAAATTTAACAATAGAGTGTGAATCCTTGAACAGAATTAGAAATTTGGGTAACACTTTAAGTACCAATTCTCACTATTAACAAGTTGCTTATTAGCATGCATATTACTAGCATATTGGCTATTGCTTTATTAGTGATTATAAAGCACATATTAATGTCTTATTCTGCATAACCATATTTTAGATCCCTTAATGCTAGCCCATACCTAAACTGAACAGCTACCTTACTACCTATTAATAAGCAACAAATTAGGAGTTTGTTCAGGGAAAACTCTTCATTAATAGTCAATACGTGTTCCCTATTCTAAAGTTTTACTGAAATTTGTTTTGGATTATTATATTATATTATATTATATTATAATAACCTGACAGTAAGTTTTTTTAACAGTAATCTGACAGTATCTTCAAAAATATCTTCAATTAATATCAGGTATCAGGATTTCTATAATAATAATAATAATAATAATAATAATAATAATAATAATAATAATAATAATAATCTATAATAAAATATTGTGTTTTTCTACTTTTTTCCAAAAAGAAATGTAAAGTAAAAATAATTTATTGTTTTTTTTGTTGTTGTTGTTTTTTAGATCTTGTAGTTTCCCTTTGAAGATTTAATTTTTTCATGGAAGTAGAATGGAACTAGAGCGACGTGTTTCTATAAAATGTTTATCGTCTTCTTTTGTAGGCCAGCTTTGCAGTCCAGCAGCACGTCATCCGACAAGCTGAAGCATTTCTGACATTTGGGGATCTGCCACAGGTCGAGTTCGGCCATAGCCAAAGGGCTGATAAACCCTGGCTGTGGTTTGCCTCAAGCGATTCATTGATAGGTCGCGGGATCATGTTGGCCCTTTACAAGGGCATTGTGATAACTCGCGCGCTAAGCCTGGCTAATGAGGATTGCGTCAAGGTTGCCAACATCCTCAATGGCGCACTTTACTTGAAAGACTTGCACTTTATCATAGATGGCCGAGACACGCACTTCTTTGTTAAAATGAATTCTCCTGAAGCAGACCTGGCAGCACTGCGGCTTACAAGTGGACGGAAAGAACTTGAGAACGCGGTGAACGTGACGGTGTCGCAGTCCACAGCTGTGCTAGGTGGCCGCACCCGGCGCTTCGCAGATGTGGAGTTTCAGAGGGGGGCTCTCACTCTGCACGTGCGCTACGGGGCGTCTCTGGATGAGGAACGAGTGCGTGTTTTAGAGCTGGCCCGACAGAGGGCTCTCGCCATCTCTTGGGCACATGAGCAGCAGCGGGTGCGAAACGGAGAGGAAGGGTCCCGCTTATGGACTGAGGGAGAGAAGAGGCAGCTTCTCAGCACTGGACGAGTGCAAGGCTACGATGGATACTACGTGCTGTCGGTGGAGCAGTATCCTGAGCTGGCTGACAGTGTCAACAACATTCAGTTCCTCAGACAAAATGAGATTGGCAAAAGGTAGTGAACAGACCATGATTAGTGCAATTTGTAATAGAAGAATAAGTTAAGCGGACACATTTATTACATTCTCAGAATTTGTAAAAACGCTACTACTCCTAGTCTAATAAGAAGAGTACTACCTAGGGGGAAAAAGAGCATTAAAACAACGCTGTGCGTTGTGAAACATTGTGTTTTCTCAAGACCTATTTAAGGCCTTAACAAGGTTACAGTTGTGGAGCACAATGAAAATATGAACTTAGCAGCATCAAGAGACAGGCCAGATTCATAGAGCTGTTGATATCTTTATTTAACTATTTATTAACGATTCATTTTTACAAGCACTATTCAAATATGTCCCTAAAAAGAAAAACGGCATACCTTTTGGAAAATTAAAATGTTTACATATGCATATCACTGTACCACTGCAAAAATACCACGTGTGATGTCAGGTGGTTTATTGTAGCCAGCTATACACTGTAATATTTTTATATTTATTGAGATTTGTCTCTTTTTCCTGTACATTTCATGAATATCATAATAGAAAAAAATGCTTTTGTTGGCAATCATGTCATGTGCAATGAAAACTCCCCTAAAATATGATTTTAGGTGATTGTGTTATTTTTTATTTATGTCTGATTCTACTTTTTTCAGTTACAAAAACAAAGTGTTTTATAAATGACATTTGACACTTTGATTTGCAGCCATCTTACGTTAACTGAATAAACTGTACATATAATGAATAAAATGGCAGCACAGCACAGAAAATATGTAAATCTCTGTATTTATGTAAATGGGTGTTTACCTGCATATTTTTAAAATTAAAAGCAATTATTTGCTCATTTGGTTACAGGTCCCAAGGGAAATATTTATGAAAATTGTTTGTACTTAAAAGAAAATAAATGATAAAATTACTTTTTACAGTTTTTATTTCTTTGAGCACAGATTAAATGTAAATCAGCTTCATAAGATACACTTTCGTCCACAAGTGCTAAACTGCTGTTTCTATATATACTGATGAACTAAGAATTGCACTGGGGCAGTCTGAAGTAAGATGTGAGAGGTTATGTGAATTCATTTTAATCAAAGGAAAAACTGTTTGAGTCATGAGTAACACTTGCTTTCATCTGCTTTGGCAATAGTGGGTCGATTAATGGCAATCCCTAAATATTAACTTAAATTTATAATTGCTCTCTGTGTAAAATATGATTAATGAGTGATCAAAGGCAGAAAAGTCTGGATCACAGAGCCTGAAAATTTGCTTGTTGAGTCCTTGAAACCTGTAAACCCACTAGCATACGATTTATACAACAACCTTCAAGCCATTTAAAATTGGTTTATGAACACATCACAAAACTGTATCAATACGTGATGTGGTAATTGCAGCATTTAACTGCTGGCAATTCTAAGATCATAAAACAAATGTGTTTTCTTATTCAAATTTTCTGTTAGGATGCACAGACACAAGGCATCTAATGAGCGATGACCACCACTCTGATATTACAGTGTCTTCTTGCAGATATCATCTTTAAAGTCAACATAATCCTTGGTCAGCTGGACATGTTCATAATTTATTCAAGCTCTCAGGCTAATAATGTTGATGATCAGGCAAAGTGGAAGTGTCTGGATGTGCAGACAGCAACAGAAGGTGTATTGAGGTTGGAAAGAAGTGCTTTCCTCATTTAGGTTGTAAATGTATGTATGAGATTTATGGGAAAGTGTGTTAAGACGTCTGAACATTTTTTAAGATGTTAAAAAATATACACTTATTGAGCACAATAATGAAAATAAAAAGTTACTGTTCCTAAAAATCAATAATTTCAGCTTTAAAAAGCAAGCAGAATTATCTTTGACCTTTGTACCTGTAAAGAAACTAGCTCTGCTCATCTAGAGAGAGATCTAGTGCTAAACTTCATTTCTTTTATTTCTTCATTTACTTACCACATCACACAGATTCTTTACCGCTCTGTAATTAAGATCTTCCAACATTTTTAACTGGGTACTGCCAAATGCAATGTTAGGTGTGTCTCAATTTGTGTACTTAAGCACTATTCTGTGCTATTTTGTAGTATAGATACTGAGTAGTTTGTTCACATTGAAAATTTCAACAATAAAAAGTGCACTTCATATACACACCAACTAAATAAATAAAACCCCGAAGTGTACAATTTTGGATGCTTAATGCTCTAAACTGCCACTTCTCTTATTAAAACCTCTAAAATTTGTACACTAGATGGTACATAATGCATAATTTATAATGCATCATCGAATGTAAACTGTACACATACACTGTAAACTGTATAGTATGTAGAAACTGATTTCAGACAGGTTTCTGAGGCAGCATAACAGTTTAATGATCTACAACAAAATAGAATGAGTTTTGGTGATAACTAAACTAATATTTAATTACTATAATACTGATTTCTTGCTAGAAATAACATCAAAAGTGCAAAAAGTGCAAACTGACCACCAAATGCAACTTTCAGACGCCATCTTTATTTTTTTAGCTCAACTGTCACAGAATGGAATGCACAGGATTGTGGGATATAAAAGGCAGCGAAGGATACATCTATGCTGCCTTCAAAATTCGATCAGAAGAAGGTACCTCCGGAGACAGGAAATGGACGTGCCTTGATGCCTTCCCAACATTTTAGAGCTTTCGGACGCAGACATTAATTCTAGAGGACTCAGAGGACTTCAGTGATATATTGTTTTGTGTTGTTGCTTAATTGTTTTGTACGCAGTAGCGAGATTTAAAATACATTCATGTAGTATTACGACAAAGTAAACCTTTATTCCATAAAGATACAGCAGATATGGCCTTAATGCCAGGTTAACAAATAATAGATTTTTACACACTGACATCTGAACCCCATATACAACTGAATAACCATACATATGAGTGCAGCAGGAACTTTATCAATTCTATAGCAAGAGAGTAAAGTAGAACATGAGATTACATAACACGGCTGTACTTTTAAAGAGAGGTGTTACGTAAAGCCCCCTTTTGAGCTGGAGCTTTCTGCGGATCCCACGACTGCAAAATATATTCTGCTGGAAAGCTAGAGAGACACGTAGCAAACTCTATAATCAAACGAATTAACTGCAGCTGGGATGAAGGCCCGTATGATGGAATGCATAATGGCATAAATGATTTTAATAATAAGAGTTGTGGATTTATAAATATAGTTTTAAAAGACACAATGGACTTCCTTTAGGAAATTGCCATCATATTTGGTAAGCATGAGTGAGCGAGGCAAGGTCTGATGATGCCACCAACACCACTGTGTTGTTTCAGTGCAATGCATGCTAATGATATGCAAATGCAGTGAGGAAAAACCTTCCCTGGATCACCCGTATTTGCAATGGTCTCTGTTTTGGGGTTTAATCCACGATGCACCATACTGTTCTGCCCCGGCTCCTGATTAACACGCAACATTTATGCAGAATCAAATTCCAGCAAACATTTCCTAATGGGTTGACATTTTACTCTATCTGAGGCATTTTAGCTTATTCTCACCCAGTTAAACTGAATCCTTTGGTTTATGAAGGTCACTCATTTCTGTATAGTGTTGTCTCCAACAGCTGTTTTTGTGCCCCAAGTGGCAGATTTGATGGATTAGCCAACTCTTCTCAAAAGGTATGAAGACAGTGACGCCCAATCCCTGTCACAGACCGCTCAATATCAGCAAACTCTGGTGCCCGAGCGAGCAATGTGTTTACAAGGACACAAGACACTACCACACAAAGACAAGCCTGCTGTCTGTTTCTGACACATGCATCGGATCCCCAGACTCTCATTTCAAACCCTCTAACCTTTCACAATCTGTTCTGGCCAGCCAGAGTTAACCTGTTACCCACAATTCAGCTGAAAAGCGTGTATATTTACACATAATACGAAGACAGATCATCAAAGGCTCTATAAACAGTTTAATCATCCCAGATTCTCTCATTTGAGCTTTTCCAAGTATACAGGCATATATGAGTCCACTATGAAATGATTCAGTGGATGTAAATGATTCAAATGATGCATGACTCACTATTCGTGTTGATTGGCTGTTCAAAACTCTCTTTCTGCATCCACTGCACACGGATACTGAAACCATCACAGAAGCACAATGGACGGTATAAGCAGGTAAATTTATTTGTGCACAAGGGCGGTCTGTGAAAAAATACATAAATAAATAAATAACAAATAAAATAAAAAAACACTGTGTAAGAAGTTTGTTTAACCAAATGTCAAACATTGTCATTTTGTGCAACAGAATCAAATTTAGCGCAACAAACTACATAAAAATTAAGGAGAATATCATAAAATAAATACATAACTGCACAACTAAACAAGTTGCAAAATAATATCTCACATCAGTTAACTAAAACTATTGAAAATGTTTTTGCTAATTGGAATAAAGATGAAATTAAGTACAAAATTTGATTAAAAAAAACTTAATAGATTTAGAAACTTCATTAGAAATATTAGAAATGTTGTACTGGAAAATAACTGAAATAAAATAAGTTATAGTACCAATATTAAAACAAATATGTGACCCTGGACCACAAAACCAGTCTTAAGTAGCACAGGTATATTTATAGCAATAGCCAAAAATCCATTGTATGGGTCAAAATTATAAATTTTTCTTTTATGCCAAAAATCATTAGGCTATTAAGTAAAGATCATGTTCCATGAAGATATTTTGTAAATTTCCTACCATAAATATATAAAAACTTAATTTCTGATTAGTAATATGCATTGCCAAGAACTTCATTTGGACAACTTTAAAGGCAATTTTCTCAAAAAGTTTTTTTTTTTTTTTTTGCACCCTCAGATTCCAGATTTTCATATATAATATTGTCCTATCCTAACAAACCTTGCATCAATGGAAAGCTTATTTATTCAGCTTTCAGATGATGTATAAATCTCAGTTTCATTAAAACTGACCCTTATGACTGGTTTTGTGCTCCAGGGTCACATATTAAAAAAAAAAAGTATGGTATAAATAACATTAAAATAACACTGTCGCTCATTAATAGACACAATGACTTAATTAGAGTATTAGATATACTGGTTAGTCAAATTGTGCTATACATGTAAAACTGGTAGAAAGACTGTTCAGTAGCAAAACAGTACAACTAGACATAGTTCAGGCATTTATAATGGGAGTAAATATAAGAACGCTGTTGAAACTCAACTGCCTACGTCCATCTGAACCCTCTGACATGATCCCGTATATGTTCATGTACAAAAGCTCTGCTCATAATGTTATGAAGTCAAAGTTCTGTTTCAATTTGCTCGTTTCAGTTTGATTTCACCTAAGATAAGAAAAAGACAAAGTACAACATGTTCACGGGCTGAACATGGACAGAAGGGAGGTGGGATGGATCTAGAGGCGATTGGTCAGTCAGCCTGGGGGAAAACGTTATAAAATGTCTGAACATCCGTGAGAAATGCCTTTTTGAAGTAGAGGGAAAGAAAACAATCCGGCTTGTCTCATATTTACATTTCAGCCACGAGTGGATGTCCTTATTTTCAGAAGAAATTTGTGTATGCATTTTCAGCTTTAAATATATTTAGATAACTGAGATTATATAATGATAATCTCAAAGCCACATTTCAGCAAAGCAGGCCTTATTTATGGTGACTATCTGCAGGTAAACTACACATTAGCTCATGCTTATTAATGATATTTTTTATATATTTTAATAAGCATAGCTTCTCCTAATAGTTCATGATTAATTGGTGAGCAGCCCTCGAATCTAAATCTAATTTTTTTTTATAATGGTCTGTATGTCCAGATCCAGAACACCATGTGATTCTTCCTTAGTTGCCAAATGAATTAACACTGGGGAATGCATGCATTTCAGATTTTAATGGCAAAGAGTGAACTAGTTAGTTTTTATGTTCTATTTTAAAAATGGTAATTTCAGACTTTTTTGGCTTGCTTTCTATGAAACAAAAATGTTCTCTCATCCCCAGCTGGATAAAATAGTGACATCTCAGGTGCTTCAAAGTGAGCTGAAGGGAAACAAGATCCATGACAAACATCTGTTCATCGTCACACATCAAGGTGAGCCAAACAAACGCTAAACAGCCTTCGGGCAAATCAGTCTTAGCCTCTCTCCAATGAACGCTCCCAAAACACGACAGGCAAAAAATGCTCATTTCCCCGTTTATAAAGCTGAATGTTGACAAGTTTCATTGCAGCCAAAAATAGGCATGACTAACTCAAAAACTCATGTTCTCTATCTGATTCAACAATGAAACATCAACAATCAAGTATCTACCACACCAGTACTCAAACACAAAATCCATATGCACATAATACATAAATGATTTTCAATGGCACTGCACCTCAGTACTTTTACCTTGAAATGTAATGACTTTTCTCATGTAACCTGAAGAAATGATTAACTCATTCCTTGTATTGCAGCATATGAACTGTGGTTTAAACAAGTTCTGTGGGAGCTGGACTCAGTGAGAGAAATCTTCATCAGTGGACATGTGAGTAGCCTCAAACATGAAGACTTGTGTTACTGGGTTACGAACAGCTGTTGTTATCAGATATAGCTCCTTAACTTGAATGGACCTGCTTTTAATCAATGTAATACAATTAACATTTAATAAGTCACCTATTAAAATTTTGTTAAAGACCATTATTAATGAGAATATTACATCTAATGAAGGTTCAAGCTGACAGGGCACAAAGAAGAGATTAGCAAGAGATGATGAATGATTTTCATAAATATCTGTAAATAAAACACCAACTCAGCTCAATAGCTCAGAAAGAAGCAGGGCAATTATTTTAATGTTATTATCTGATTTTTTGTGCAGTTCTGCACTACCATTAAAAAGTTTGGGGTCGGTAAGATTTGTTTTTCTAAGAAGTCTCTTGTGTTCACTAAAGCTGTAATATTGTGAAAAATCATTAAAAATGGAAAATAAATGTTTTCTATTTTAATATATTTTAAATTGCAATGTATTCCTGTGATGGCAAAGCTGAATTTTCAGCAGTCATTACTCCAGTCTTCATTGTTAATCATTGTAATATGCCAAATTTCTTTTTATTATTATCAGCGCTGAAAACAGCTGAACTGCTTAATATTACTGTGGAAACTGATACATTTTTTTTCTGGATTCTTTAATGAATAGATCAAAAGAACGGCAATTATTTGAAATAATTTTTTTTTTTAATGTTATAAATGTCATTATTTCATCATTGTTGAATAAAATTAATACTTTTTTTAAAACTTTTTTTAAAACTTTAATATTACTTCACATTTTATAAGGATATTTTGGATTCTTGTCAAAGCGCCACATATGCACGCTTCTAAACCTAATAAAAAATTCAGTTCATTTATTGTTTGGGGGCCTTTAGGACAATGATGAACAGCCCCTAACCTTCAGTTTTATGATGAATGTAGTTCAGTTCAAAGAAAGGATGTGCACTGCAGCATGAGGCTGCCACCTTCAGTCTAGTTAATGTCATGTGTCAGGGACAATATAAAGACTGCTGAAAATGAATCTAAATGTGCTGCATATTTTCTCAGGTACCTGACGAGCGAAACATGCTCAAAGTCAACACTCGTATTCACAGGATTGTGATGATATTCAGACTGTTACTTGACCAGTTTGCTGTTCTGGAAACCATGACTGCCTTAGACTTCTATGACTTCGGGTAAGGTGCATATAATTCTCATTATTTTGATTCATTGAAACAAAAGCCTCACCGCCAAACAATTACTGAAAACAAGTATTGCATTTCCTGGATAACAGCATTGTTTGGGCAAACTTGCTGTTGGAAATGTGCTAACACTCAAGAGATGGGAGATAGCTAACTCAGTAAATAAGCATTAGATGGCACTAATTTGTTAAATCAAAATCAATGGCAGTGTTTAGCATAATTGCATTTAGCTCGATTGATCTGTGTTTTTTTTGTGCACAGGGAATATCTCTCACCTGCTTCAGGCTTCCAGAGTCTGCAGTTTCGACTGTTGGAAAACAAGATTGGGGTCCCGCACAACCGGAGGGTCCCATACAACAGAAGGCATTACTGGGACAATTTCCGTGACCAGGAAAGTGAGCAGCTCCTCCACTCAGAGCAGGAGCCCACACTGCTGTAGTTAGTGGAGGTAAACCTGAGGAAAATGACGTTATAAGATGAAATATTAGCTGTAAAGTCATGAATACTGTATTAATCAATGTAATCAGGAAATTCAGTATGAAACCGTAACTTACTGGATTTCATTGCAGGCTATTGGTATTCAGAGAGGAATAGGTTACGTGGCCAATTTATATATCAAGTCAGGATTCATCTAACAGACAGCAAACATTTCTCATAAGCAATCAATACTTTCCAGCGGCTTGGAGGAAGATGGCTTCAATTTTTAGGGGAAACTGGAAACCAATATTTTCGAGGGGCTCAGGAGAGAGAAAGTAAAGATAGAGGTATGTGGAGGATCCCTGGATAATTCTGTGCACATCTAAGCTGTAAGTGACAACTCTTGTTTCCTCTTAATAGCAAAAACCAGCCTCAGAGATGAAAGAGGAGATGATGGCCGAGTTCATTAAGCAGAGAGACATTTTCTTATCGCTCTTTGATGAGAAAAGACATGATCACTTAGTAAGCACAGGTCAGCAAACCTCTCGAGACGCTGCAGAGATACAATGTCGAGTGACACATCCACTAGCGGTTACAAGTGAATATCTGCTTCTGTCTGTGCAGGTCAGAGGAAGCTGTCCTATTAAGCACTGCAAGGAGCCCTGATGATCTACTTCTACAGGTACATCTATCTGCAGCATCACCTGCTAATTTAATCACAAAACCAGTAAAAAGATGCTGTTCTAAGACTCTTATGCTCAACAAGACTGCAGTCATTTAAAATAAAATAAAATAAAAGTGATAACAGTAGTGTTGTGAAATATTACAATTTTAAATAACTGTTTTCTATTTGAATATATTTTAAAATATAATTTATTTCTGTGATGGCAAAGCCATCAGCCATTTCTCCAGTCTTCCGTGTCATATGATCTTTCAGAAATCATTCTAATATGCTAATTTGGTGTTCAAGAAACATGTTTAATTATTATCAATGCTGAAAACAGTTAATGTTCAAGGTTCTTTGACGAACAGAAAGTTCAAAAGAACAGCCTTTTCATACAGTAGAAATCTTTTCTAACATTATACATGTTTTTACTGTCACTTTTGACCAGTGTAAAGAACCTTTGCTGAATAAAATAATTAATTTCTTTAAAAAAAAAAAAAAAAGAAAAAGTTGTGTACATTAACAATTAGTGCATTAGGTAACACATACTAACATTGAACAGTAGCTTACAAGTAACAATATATATGTGCTAAAATATATGTAAAATTGTATGTGGAAATTAACATTAACCAAGATAAATAAATGTTCTAAAAGCATTGTTCATTGTTAGTTCATGTAACTGTTATTGTAATGTGTTGCAAACTTACCTATTTAAAACCCAATAAGTTAAATTTGGCTTTTTCTAAAAGTTACTACAAAACATTACCTTAATACTTATAAATATGCTTTTAAAATCAGATGTGGTACAGTAATGGTATCAGATGCAATTTCATGGTACTTCTTGATATATTTCATGGGACTGAACGATACTGTATATATTCATATACATATAGCATTTCCAAGACACTCCTTAAAAGAATGGTATGTTTCCAAAAACTGTTTTCTAATAGCTTCTAATAGCTCATGTGTAACTCTACTTATCGCCATCTGCTCTCAGGGAGGAGCTTGGATTTCAGGTTCCTTTCCAGCTCCTGACATCTCTGATGGACATCGACACTCTCATGACAAAATGGAGATGTATGTGACACCACTGAATACATAAAGCATCAGAACTGCAAATAAACCTGACCTAAAACACCCGGTGGGGCAAAGCCTATTAGGAGTGTTAACACAGAATAAAAGAGAACAAAAGATTTTCTTTTGCACATTTTTTTTTACTTCCTGCATAATTTATACCGGAATTTTGCCCTAGACAACCATGTGTGTATGGTGCACAGAATGATTGGCAGTAAAGATGGCACAGGTGGCTCATCAGGCTATCAGTACCTGCGCTCCACTGTCAGGTAGGCCAAATAATCTGGGACAAATCCAGTCTTCAGATGAAACACTCTGCATCTGTTGGAATTATCCATGTGAAACACAATGCTGGAAAATGAGAAGTGAATTGGCAGCAGTATGCAAACCATCTTCTAAACACGAACCACTCAAAAACAAGAACAGGGTGTATTGATAAGCCTTAATGTGTGTTTTGCCAGTGATTGCTACAAGGTGTTTGTGGATCTGTTTAACCTGGCCACCTTCCTGGTTCCTCGCGAGGGAGTGGGTTCCCAAGCTGGACCCGAGTGAGCACACCTTCCTGTACATGGCCGAATACTGCGACAGCTCCTACTGCAGCAGCAGCAGCGATGACTCAGACTAAACAGATGGAGGGATGAGGAAAGGATGGACAGCGTTTGCAGAGTACAGAAGAAAAAAAGTCTACCATCACCAAGATTTATGGCACCAAAAACTTTTTAAATGGCAGAATGAGAGGCTACAAAGCTGTGCTGATTTTTCAGATGTTCCAGAATATGAAGTCAATTTAACAACAGCGTCAACAACATATCTACTCAGTGAAACTCTTGATGCACTTGTGTATATACTGTCAATATAATGTAATATTCTAACGTGTAAATGACTGATTTCTATTTTGTAAACAAAATATACATATATACAGATATAGAGAAACTTCTTGTTTATTTGGGAAAAAAAATTAGACCCATGTTTTTTTTTTTTTTTTGTCAAAATGTAAAACAACTTGGAGAGAACAGAGTTTATATACTATATGTAAACATTTATAGCAAATGCAAAAGAGTAAAAAAAAATAAAAAGTACACTTTGTAGTTAAAAATATTTCTAAAAGCAGAAAATTCTAAATATCTGGTACATACTGTAGTAATAAGCAGTTTTTCCTTTAAAACTCTTTAAAGCTGCAATTAGTATTCACATTTAATAATATTTTCACATTTTTGCAGATGAGTTCACTTATGTGTCCTATATTAGTGCAATGTCACAACACAATAAGTGTTCAGTTGTACACTTATATTTACTAACAGTGTTTTCTGAAGATTAGAACACCCTTATGGACAAATCTAGCTTGTGTGTGTTGCATAACTAAAACAGAATCCGGCTCTGACTAAGATTATTTTGGGCTACAGTGGTTGGGATTAGGAACGTGGTGTATTAGCTCAAATAGCAGTGTACTTGCTTTGCATTCGAGAGGCAACAGGATTTGTTATCCGCATCCCCGAGAGAGTTTTTACAATTCTCATCAGCTACACTGAAGGATTTCCATCCTGAGGGTGATATTTTAAAATGTCAATCTGCCACGGTCTTTTCATGGAAGTACAAAGATTATTGACAATTACACAAAAACAGCAGCAACGTTGTCCACAATGTCTGGGAAAAGAGAAGGAGTGGCTGTTGATTGTCATCTGACATTGCGTAAAGTCATTGAAAGCAATTGATAAACTTCAAAGTAACCTCACTACATCATTTCCAAATGATCTGATATGAATTTAAACATGATCAACTAGGCATTTATGATTTGATTTTTACGTTACAAACAGTATTGAGTGTTTGTCAACGTCTAAACTTTTCATGAATATTTATGAATGCACACAATGGCTCACAGCAGCAGAATCTATTGCGTGAATCACTGTGACTGTCAACAAGGTAAAAAAGCATTAGAAGTGGGTCACTATATAAACTTACCACACATGTTCCCTATTTTTATGTAAGCATATCCATTGTCACTCCATGAGGTCCCCCATGAATTGCGTACTATCCAATATGGCACTTCCCCTGTGACAAAATATGAAGACACATCATTGAAAATATACCTTGAATGGGAAATGATTAATAACAAGTCATTCTACATATATTCTTATAACAGTATGAAATGATTAATAATGCTTGCAGTAAAAGTTTTGTCATGACACGGAGCATCAATTTCTCTACTTTACGCTGAAAGTATCTAATTTAAACTAGTAAACAAACAAGAGAAAACAAATCATCGCAGAGGATAAACGCTGCGGACAGCTTGCCGATTATAGTGCAGACACATCAGGCAGTTTTCTGGGATGTTGGTGCACAGCCAGTGTTTGCCAGTGTCAGCTCAATTTTGTGCCCTTGACAGGACGTAATCCGTGAAGGCCAGCGCTCTGAACCTTTATATGCTCTGAGGCACAAGTAAAGAGTGTTTAACCGCCCGTGTCTGTGTGTGTGTACCTGTGGTATCATAACCGGTGATCAGTATGGCATGGTTGGCGTTGTGGCTGGAGCAGTGGTGCTGAATGATGCCGCCCATGTAATCCTGCCAGCTGATGGCATCCACAATGACAACAAGAGGCCTCGACTCCACCAGCACACTCATCATCACCTCCTCCTGTCCACTACAACAACATAATCTCATGGGACTCTGTATACAACACTTAGATTTACTTAGCTCAGATGTTACAAAATATGGGTCATGATAAATCCGTCTTTCCAAATTGAACACAAAAATACTGGACAATTTAAAATAACTTTTCTATTTGAATATATTTTAAAATGTCATTTATTCCTGTGATGGCAATGCTGAATTTTCTCCAGGCTTCAGTGTCACATGATCTTTCAGAAATCATTCTAATATGCTGATTTGCTGCTCAAGAAACATTTTTTATTATTATCAACACTTAAAGAAGTTGTGCTGCAATTAATAGAAAGTTCAAAAGTCTTTGTTGTCACTTTTGAAACCAAACCATGCAACTGGCAAAACGGCTTGCTGGTTGACCCAGTTGGTCAGGACAGAAATCTTGTCTTGTCACAATAAGAACACAATGTTAGATACTGAGTGACATCTGGCACAAATGTAAGACAACGAAGCACAGGTCTGAAGTGCTTCGTTTGGTATTTGACCAGTGGTATGTGAGCTTTGTGAGTGTACAGTCAGTGGCCATTCAGCACCTGACCCTGAGTTGCAAACAGAGTTGACAAGAACAGATGAGTAAACATAAAACATTGGCCCACATCCCGACAAACTTCAACCTTGAATTTTAATAGTACATGAGGTCTACACTGCACTTAATGCAATGGCACAGCTGACTATTGATGTAAAGCTCAAGCCATCTGCATGCTACATCCATTACCTAAAGTCATAAGCTGAGTGATTCCTCACTGCCACTCCAGCGTGAGACCGAGGAAAGTACTGGCAGATCCCAGCCATGTCTTTGAAGGGTTACTCCGCCTCATTCACCAACTTCAGTTTGGTCTAAAATAAAAAAAAAGATATACAAAACAACAGGATAAGAGAACGTGCCAATTATGGAATTTCTGGGATGATAAACACCTTTAATCAGCAGCTTGTCGTGGCTGGTACAGACAAATTTATTTATTTTTTTTTCCATTTTCAAGCTTTAAACCTCTCAAAACTGCTGCAGCTAGCTAATTAATTAACATCCTTATTAAAATACTAATTAAAAAGCATCTTAAAAAAAATGTTATTTAAAAGATTAGAATGTGCACTTCACAATACACATCACAGATCTGACCACCATAATTACTGCTTTTAATCAACTGTAAGATTCAAAAGGTTTTGTTTGCAAATCAAGGAAATAAAAAAATAATGATAATAGGATAATAATAACCTGTACAAACTTTGTTGCACAACTGTTTAAAAGATTTGGGTCTGTAAGATTTATTTATATTATTATATATATATATATATATATATATATATATATATATATATATATATATATATATATACACACACACACACAGTATTATTCCTGTGATGGCAATGCTGAATTTTCAACAATGTTTGGAATTTTCAGCATTGTTTTGTTTGCAAATTTAAGAAATAATAAAAAAAAATAATAGGTTTGCTTTGCACAACCATTTAAAAGTTTTGTTTAATCAAAATTGAAGTAAAAACAGTAATATTGTGATCTGTTTTCTATATGTATATGTAAATAAATAAATAAATATAATTGAAGTAAAAACAGTAAAGTAAATACAGTAATATTGTGATCTGTTTTATATGTAAATAAATAAATATATTCCTGTGATGGCAATGTTAACTTCTCCAGTCTCATTGTCACATGATCCTTCAGAAATTATCTAATTATTATCAATGCTGTTATTATTAAATCTAATTATTATCAATGCTGAAAACACTTTTGGACAGGGGTATCAAAAAAATTATTTAATTTTTCCCAGCTATATCATCATGAAAAAAAGAGAAAGCAGAAGACAGCACCCGTCTCAGCCAATCCAGAGCTCCAACAGGAGATCCACCATTACAGCCCTCGTTTTCATTAGAGCAGTCTATAACCTGCTGCACACTAAGCTGCTGCAGTTTTCCACCATCTCTATCTGATACTGATTCAATGGCCTCCACCACACTGAAGGCCCAGCGTCCTCCACGCTACACAAAAGAGCAAGAAGAAATGCAGTGTAAACCTATCTATTACACAGCAAGAAAAAAAGCTGTATGTTTTGAGTGGAAAAAGTTCAGGTTTAAAGCCTAATCTTAACATCTACACCCTACCGACTCCTGGTTTCAGACTGGTCCGACAACTCCATGGTCCCTCCAATCAAACTTGGGTGGATAATTCATTTTAACTTGAATTCCAGACCTAGAGGGGTCAAACTTTGGAGCCACCTCAGCCTGGGCTGTGAGATATCCTCTGAGAAAAAATGAGACATGTTAGTTGACATCATGCAAAGAGTATACAGAAGCAAGCATCCATAACCTGCACAATAATCACCTTTGAATGGTTGTGGAGACAAGTCCGAGAACTGGTTGATGCCATAACGAGCACAGTTTTTTAATTTCTTCAGTGTTGAATTCAGAAAGGCTCGTCTCCTGAGTGAGCTCTACAATCAGACAAACAAAGACATGACCAGAGACACCTTCAGCAACAGCTGAGATGTTAATCACGAGGAAATGTGTCAAATCACAAGACAGAAACTAACAGCACTGCCTACATTTTTTCATAAAACTCATTTTTATATTGAGATAAGATAGTAACTGTAGATTTACTTTATGATTTTATTGTTTAGATACATTACAATCAGCTAATTATTTGCTGCCTCTCAAAACCGAGTAAGCTGCCTAACTAGACAGCATTTCTAGGCGTCCAAGGCGCATTAAACAGTATTTGTGTGAGTGAGCTCATCTATGATGAGTTAAACTGCTACAGTGTCTATTTGGGCAGTTCACTAGGTTTTGAAACACATCCATTGTCACTTATCAGCCTCAGTGATTGAGTTCTTATGATTCTTATTCAGTGCTGTAGTTTGTGAGATATTAATGTTAGTACACTAAATGCTGATAGTGTTCATTGCTTTGGTGTCCTCGCTGAAAAGTCTTCAATCGTTCTCTCCGTCCGTCAGATATTCCCTGCTCAGTTCAACGCTGTTGGATCCCGTGAGCAGGTCATAGTAAATTATCAAAACAGCTAATGTTAAAGTAAAAGCCATTTAAATAGAGTCATTAGTAAACGTTCAGTTAATCGTTCTGTACACTTGAGCAACTTTAATTTCTGCTCTCGGTTATTTCCTGCAGCAAATCAGAGCCCTCTCGCGGCAGATGAAAGCATTAGCTGAGGCAAACAGGCTTCAAATGAGAAAATAAAGCACCGAGGAATCACAGACGAAAAGGTTATGAACACTAAACTGAATGAAATGAAATTAATACAATAGCGTCTAATTACACTCGAAAGCAAACCATTTTTTTAAGACTTTACAATTCATGGTGCCCATGTCACTCAGTTATTACAAGTACAGTAAGTACTATGTAATAGGAAGAAAAGAAAAAAACTACATCTACTATACTTTGAGTTGAATTATTTTGTGAAGATGCTGATTATATTCAATTGGGTTACAAGTACTGGGTCTAAGTACTGAGTAATATTAATTAACTACATGTACTGTACTTACTATATGATTAGGGTTACTTGTAATTATGCATAATTTGTTGTTATTATAATAGTAAGTATATTTAACGTGTAGCAAGGACACCTTAAAATAAAGTGTTACCTTCAATTGTAATTATTATAGTAATTTAGTAACATTTAATATAAGGTCTGGTGCTTTATTTTTGCTGTCACATTTTCACCAGCTCTGCTATATATTTATAATAATAATAATAATAATAATAATAATAATATTAGTAGTAGTAGTAGTTGTAGTAATGATATTTTATAATAATAATAATATACTAATACTAAATACAATAAAAATATTTAAATCAGTATTTAATCATATTTAATAATGTTTTCCTTAATAAAAATCCAGTTTGCTCTTCTTTTTTTCTCTTTTGTTCAGAGTGGAACAAATTTATTCCATTGAACTCCACAGTGACCGGTGCCCCAATAAAGCTTCTTTATCCATCCATCTATGTCAGTTCTGTTATTGTTAACTAAAACTAAAACTAGCTTTTCATTAACTGAAAGCAAGCTGAATATAAACATTAGATTACATTTTAAATAAATATTAGAAATTTAAATGAAAATGTTGCCTTGGCGCATATTATATATATATATATATATATATATATATATATATATATAAATAAAGACAATATATTTACTAGAACTGAAACTAAAATTAAAATGAAAACTAAAATTATAAAAGCTAATTCAAAATACTAATTACTATAACAGATACTAATACAACACTGATTTGTGTTATTTGTGTTCATTTTAAACCTCACCCAAATAAAGAAAGCAGTATAGGCAATTATGACAAGTTTAATGCTGAGGCAGTATGTAACATAGGTAGCCCATATCATGACCCACATAAAGCAGAGCCTTTACTCACTGAGTGTCTCAGAGTAGAGCTTCTGCCCTGTCCCGACTGCAACCACATAAGACATAAAACAAAACTGTGAGTGCAGGCCAGTATGGTCACAATGCCATCCCCCAAAAACTGGTTATGAAAACGAGAACACAAAAGAGACAGACACTCTTGTGCACGAACAAGATCCAGGAAAGACAAACTGTGCTAAGAGGCCACTTGAGAGAGAGAGATATATGAATTATTATATGCAAATACTGTATATATTCATATATATATATATATATATATATATATATTAGGTCCCCTTGCTTGGAACTGATTAGTATTCGCTGTAGGTATTCCATAGGATTTTCTTTAAATACATGTTTAAAACATTTTCATTCTATGTACAGAGAAATACTGTATATATTTCTACAAGGAAGTAACGGTGATTTGTCGAGGAGTTTCGAGTGCTAACGGGCCAGCACTAAACGTGAAGCTGCAGCATTTCAGCATATGAAGGACAAGTTCGTTTGCATCTTGTTTAGCTACAAAAGCAGAGATACAAAGCAGACAGCTCTTCTATAAAGGCTCAGTTTCTGATCCTGCTTTCACCACTGTCCACAAGAGAAGACTTTTCCCCGTCTGGAACAATATTAAGCATGGGAACTTAAAAACGGTCAGCAAATTACATACATGGGACAACAGTCGACACAACATTTGTGGTTAACCGAGGAGACCAGAGAAACGAACTAAGAGGCACTTCCCACAGCCGTCTGTGAAAAGATGTCTTTTGAAATAGTCTTTCAAAAAGTAAGAGAAAAAATAAGTGTAAAAGTGTAAGGAGGCTGATGATGGTGCAATAGTCCAATCACGTCCACTTGAGACGACCGATCGCTCTGAAGATCGTTCTACAGCGGTAGAGTTTATCGCCAGAGTCACTGTGCTCACTGTCAATACTCCATTTCACACTCATAAAGGTTGTTCCCCGCAGTCTGGGGTCGGGGAGAGAATGATGGAGGAATGGGCTTGAGGTGGAGGAGGTGTGCGTGTCCTCAGGATTTGTTGTCGTCGTACATGTCCAGCGACGCCTGGATGTCTGGAAGCTCCATCTCACAAACGACGCTGCGCGGAGACACAGAATTACGGTTGAAGAAATGACCGCCTGAAACAGACAACAAAAATGATGGGTTTAGATTAAGACATAAGACATTTGTCCATTTGTGATAATACTCTGGGGATAGAAATGAGATAGATGAAAGAAGGAATGATTCTTCTGAATGTTAATAAAATATTCAAGATGCGGCTCCTGCTGGCTAAAAAGATTTATTTACCTTCTTCATAAAGGTTGTGCTCAAATCTGACATTTCATCTCAGCACAAAATCAATGTCGGTCGGTTACGTGTAATCAACACTTATTATGTCCTTGACACCAGACCAATTAATTAACCATCAAGCTTCTCAATGGAAATCAGTTTTATTATGGAAGTGTTTTGGTGTTTTGCGAATACACAGCTCCTTGTTTTCACCCTCATGTTGACATTTTTACCCGCAGAGGTTTTATTTTACCTGAAAATGCAAAATTAATTGCATTAGACTAAATCATACCAACTTTGCTCACGCAGGGTATAAAAACTTCCTTAAAACGTTTGATGATTTCTGTACTTTTTACCCCCCACCTTGTTACACTTGTAGTGTCCCTGGTCAAAAAAAAAGTTTTTTTTTTTTTTAACTGAGGTGTGTAAGCACAGATCAGTGAGGCCTATGGTCAATCAGTACCAAAAAGAATAAAACCTGTGCTCATTGAAAGAAAACAAGTTGACAAAAAGATTGAATCAAAGATTTGGTGACAATATAGCATAATGAGATTTAGCAACAATTTTTTAAAAGTTAAAACCAAATTAGGTAAAGGAATTTCAACACAACACAAGGTTTAAGTAGATTTTATAGGTCTGAATTTTATATTTTATTTATATTATGTCTAGTATATACAGACTAGAGAAGGCTGGAAATACTGAACTGCATGAATTGCAGACTGTTAAGAAAGATACGTGGATGCACTGGCCCATATAATCGGCTATTATTAAACTATTTAATAATCCACAGTATGTATGTAAAACTAATGTAACCCACAGGTAGGTAAATAAATATAAAATAATGAAATATATAAAAACCTTATTGATTCACTTAAATGTGCTGGATATATATATATATTTTTTCCCAAAAATGGTGTGCTAGCTTGTAATCATATGATTATGGACTAAAAGACAGTGGCCTAACAATGTCTGTTACACTACAATACAGCAAAATATGCTTTACTCCAGCAAGTAATCCTTCATTAGCTTGTTTAAGAAGTTTTTATTTATTTATTTATTTTTAAGGTTTACAGCTAAACTCTACTGGAGCAGAATAGACCTAACCTTAAGTTACACAATCCCTATTCAACTGCATTTAATGTTAGGCTGATACAAAACACAATCTGTCCTCACAGATGTATTACAGTATTTTTAGTGCTTTTGGCTCGACTTACTGTAAGGCACTACTGAATAAAACTGTAGAGCTATAATATGCCACAGTAAATCAATATTGTATATCTAGCAGACGTGACACATGATGGAGGTTGCTGGTCTGAAAGTGAAAATTAGATGGTAAATTGAGAGAGACAGAAGCATCAAACAGTATCAAGGAATACAATTAGTACTAGTAACTACTAACTTACTAAAAAGCACAACAAAGATTTTTGCACAAAGCAATTTTAATACACACACAAATGTCTTTAAAAATGTAATTCACATGACAAAGACAAACCAAAGGATTTGGAAAAACAAAATGTATACAAATGTAAAAGACATTTAACATGCATGCAAAACACTATTCATCTAAAATGAAAATAAAAAAGGGCTTATTAAATACAGCAATTGAGTAAAACAAGAAGTTCATCAGCAATATCATCCAGTGAAAAGCTATGAATGTGCTCATGTCTACAGAAGTGAAAGTTAACTCTAATAACACTACAAATGCATGTGTATGAAACGGACTTGAAGTGTAATCGGCAACTGTTTTTCAGGATGCATTTTTTTTTAGAAATCAGGACGCCACAAAAATATCTTCATTCCAACTTCAGTCTGTAAAAGACATAAAAAAAAACACATTTAACAAGCACTAATGTGAGGCACATGGTAATAATGGAAAACTCATACATACGTTATTTAGATGTGGACATGATTTTTTTTTCTGTTACTGCAGTTTAAAAAAACTAAATTAACAAATCAGAATTAAAATGGAAAACATAAATATACTAATTCAAACTCTAATAGTATCTTAATGATAGTAAAGGAACACTGGTTTGTTTCAAACATATATAAAATCTAAACAAACTGATCATAAAATTTGATAAAACTCATTTAAAGATTCATATTACAGCCCTTACAACCACATAATACTATGACACTTTATATTTACTTGTAGAAACGTAGTACATTAATGTAGTAGTAACCTAATGTGTCGACTCATGCTGTGCAGTAGATACTAATTCATTGTTAATGTATTTAGTGATGCTATGACATCTGAAAATCTTGATCTACAATACTCACTCATAGGTAGGGGTGCTGGCTCTGATGATCATGTAGCAAAGTGTGAGAGCAGAGAGGACGCCGAAGCTGGCAACAATAAACCACTCTTCTGTTAACAGAGTAAAAGGGGGAGGGGTCATTTTCTGTTGAGGGCGGGGCCAGGGTATCATCTCGACAGAGAGCCGAAGAGAAGAGGAAACTGGCGACAGATGGAGGCGTGAAGAAAAGAAGAACACTTCTCTAATCCGTGGAACGGGAGAGGAAACCACAGGCAAGCGATGATCGCATACAAGACAGATAAAACACGAGAGCGAAACTCAACGTAGCACATTCAGAGCACATGACACTTAGTGCTGGCTTAGCTGCACAGTTACAAAGCAGAGAGGATTTTGCATCTGTTAGGAAGACCATGTCATTAGAAAATGCATCAGCAGTACTAAGTATTCCACTTTTTTTTTTTTTTTTTATAAAACTTTAGAAAATTCTATTTTTACAGAATTTAGAGACAAAAGAATTTGTTAAACAGAGACCACTACGATTTCAGAAACAACCAAAAACCTTCTTTAAAAACATGAATAAATTGCAGAGCTGTTCAAGAAGATACACCTGCTTGGGGTTCTTTAATATAATTAATCACTACAATACAAACGCAGGCCAAAAGGAGGGGTTAAAATTGCTGAACATAATATTTTAAAGACATAGCACCAGGACAAATGGTTGGTAAATAATAAATTATCCCAGAAACGTGTAATTACCTTACATCTGTT
This sequence comes from Spinibarbus caldwelli, assembly GCA_039654775.1. Classification (NCBI taxonomy): domain Eukaryota; kingdom Metazoa; phylum Chordata; class Actinopteri; order Cypriniformes; family Cyprinidae; genus Spinibarbus; species Spinibarbus caldwelli. Next base: position 10,422,228 of record CM077247.1, read on the forward strand.
TCTGCAAAAAAATGTGTAGTTCCTTGAGCAATTACTTATTTGACTTGTATGCAGTTTTCTGTTCTTTAGTTTAGTTTCATTGCACTCAACATGTGTGCTACTGCTCTGTATAACTAAATTAAAAATGCTAGCACAACCTAAACACTAAAATAACTTCAGAGAGAAGGCAAACGAGAGGGCATCTGTTATTTAAAGCTAGCTTGAGCAACGTTGAGTCACAGGTTTAAGGAGAGTCTGATTACATAGATGATGACATCAAAAACTAGATCTGATCCAATTCCAAATGAGAGGAAAATTAAACACTAATAAAATAAAATTATACAAAATAAAAATCTGTTGAAACCCTGAGATGCTTGTGTGCACTGGGTCTAAAATCTTTCTACATTTACCTTTTTTAAATGTAGACTTTTTAACATGCAAGAGAAGATAAGAGGAATATGGAGTATAAAGGCTGAGTGTGATGTCACCAAATACTTGTACAAATTGTATTTGATGAAGGTCTAAGGTTGTTACTATAGGTGGCTGGTGTAGCAACACAATTAAACTTAAAAATTTGCCAATCAATATGAATTTTCAAATATTATTTTGCAACACATGGCATGGAATGGACATTTCAATCACTTTACATACAGCCACCACAATAACAGATAAAAGAGATAAGGAGGAAAACAGCAGTGGCTGTTAGAAAAAGGTGCATCGTATCACCTGGATTAGCCATGCATTTATGTCAAATTTAAATGCAAGTATCATAAAAACAAATGTGTAACACAGATATTAAAATAAAATGTATAGCAAATCTTTTAAAAAAACAACAACAACAACAACCTTAAATAAAAAATAAAATAGTATTTATTTTTAAATAAAAATTAACTAAATATTATAAAAAAATATATTATAAACAAAATAACATTTTATAAAATAAAATAGTCCCACTTAAGTCAAAGGGAACTTTCTTTCTGTTAAAATGTTTTTTTTTATATATATATATATATATATAAAAATGTGTGCATAATTACAACTAAAATATATAAAAAAAATGTGAGCAATAATATACAGTTATTCATATTGCAAAATAATCACCTACAAGGTGATCAATCTGAAGGGGCTTATTGCATGATAATGACTGGCTGAATGCACATTATCCCGCTTATTATATACAACTATATAAATATTATATAGAATTTTTAATTTATATTTATATGTCAGAAAAGAGAGACCAAAGAGTGCCATGACATGACATACACGCAGTGACTTAAGAAGTCTAGTAGAAAATATTTATTGCAGTAAAGGGCAGGACACACTGCGGTTGGAGCACAGACACCTGCTCACATCACTGAGCTCAGCCTCAGCAGCACATGAGTCACAGCACACAGCTGTCCCTGAACAACAGGTGGAGTGATGCAGTCAGTGCACTACAGTAAGGAAAGCTTACCCCCTGCTGGGGAGAAAAGGAAGGAGAAGGTGGGACAGAGGTGAGCAAACTAAAAGACTAAGTGTGTGAATGTTAAAATACTTTATACTATCCCAGTTTAGCATGCAGAGAAAATCACAAGCCTGTTTGAAAACGGTTTTTGCAACTCTGTTTGGTGATGCAGAAATGACACACTTCACCTTTAAAGAAATATAAATAAATAGAAATAAAATAAGAGAGAATAAGTCCCGTCCTTACTAGTGACAGCAATGTTGATCTCTCCAGAGCGAGGAATGAGCTCTTCGTCGGAGGGAAGCTGGGAGGAACTGGAGTGGCGTAGGGGCTCTAGACTGATGCTGGTCTCAGAGGACAAGTCCACCAGCGCTGTCCTCTGGCTGGAAGTCTGACTGCGGGACATCCGATCCATGTCAAAAGCCATGTTGTCCACGCAGGGCAGGTTGGGCTGTAAGTACATCAATGTATTAGTCCCCATTTTATTAAAATAAATATGATTCTATGCAAATCTCCCTAAGATCAGAAAAAAAAAAAATCTTGATAAAATTACATGACATGAAAAATTGAATGAAATAACTGATGTAACCACTAGAGGGAGCTACTGGATCATAAATCCTCTACCTCTCACTGCAAAAACAAGATTACGGGCCAAATTACTTTATATCACTCTGGTGCAGCCAGCAACACATATTCATTCTGCCATTTTTTACAGTAATGACTTTACATGCTCAGATCTGTAATAATTCAGGCAATCCATCCCAATTAAACTGCAGGAATTGATGTTATTTTCAAGAGGATAAATCATTATAAAATCATAACAAGAACAAATCAAATAAGAGCCTTAGGAATGTCACAACCTGCTGCACTCTGAGATCAATGTGTCTGTTGTTTTTGTACTAAATTTAAGTCTGTGTATTCACATAGCTGTACTTCGGGGAAAACTGTTCCCAGAAGATAGCTAGGCTATACAGTAAATGTGACAAAACATCTCTTCAGTGACATCCTCGAGGGTAAAATAAAATATTACAACGTTTTTTTAAACAGAAGTGGTTGTTTGGATGGTCTGTAGTAATTATAATTATCTTAATATAATTATTTATTAATTATTTGTGTGTGTGTATGTGTTCCTGGTATTCCCTACATTATGGTGACCAAATGTCCCCACAAATATAGTAATACCAGTAAATTTTGACCTTTTTTTGGTCCCCATGAGGTTATAAATTATACAGAATAATATTTTTTTTGAAGTCTATGGAACGTCCCCATAAAAGACGGAAACCCAACATTTGTGTGTGTGAGCTCACCATAACTCCCAGAGCTTTGAGGATGTTGAGTTTACACATCGGACAGGTGCAGTGCTCATTTAGCCATGGATCCACACACATTTTATGGAAGACATGCCTGAAGAGAAAGGAAAACATTTTGATAGCCATAAATAAAGCTTTTATGCATGTTGTAATCATCTGTTTACTTTGTACTGTATATATTTAAAGTGTTATACATTTGGTTGCAACACCATAAATATTAATGAAATGTTTCTAATCATTCTATTTCTATTATAACAACGTAAGACCATAGGATGCAGCATCAAGCCTTTGATATCACCATTAACTCGATGAAAATTTGAAACTGTTCTAAGAACACTGGTGCAAGAAGGACATTACATGTAAAAGCACATTACACATTTATATTACAACCAGAGAGAGGAGAGAGTGAGATAGGAAGATTAAAAGCAAGAAGCTGGTGGACTTCAAAGGAGCAACATGAGCTTTCACAGAGAGCTTTTGAGTCTCTTCTCCTCCTCCTCATATCCGGCTGCTGCACAATTTGAGCTGTGTTTACTCCAGGAAAGACCCTGGGCTCTCGATAGCGGAAACCCTCTTCATGAGGGAGATTCTCGGCACAAGCCAGCCATTGAGGCTCATGCTTGAGACAAGGAAGCCATTGTGGCTCTGAAGATTGTGAAGAATCTTTAATCACTGCATCATAGCTGGGCAATTTATATTTAAAAATGAATCCTAAAGTTTTTTGGTAAAAGTTTAGAAACAGCTAATTAAAATGGACTGTTACAGAAGCAAGTCGAATTTACTAACTCTAACTCTGGGCTACAAGAGAGTTTGAGGAATACAGCTGCAGCAATGCATTTCAGATGGGTTATCTAAGGATGTCAAATAATGCTAAGTGCCACTGGCACAGTGTGATTTATGGGTGCTGAGAGGATGTATGCTTCTGAAATTATCCAGTACTGAAGCAGCGTGCAGACAAACTCCAACAAAGCTTTATTTGCTTGAATGGAGAACATGCAAACAAGGGTCAAATGAATTAATGATGAGGGTGCTTACAACACTAAGGATGCATAAAGAGATGCATGCCATCAAACTAAGACAGACCAGTTCCGTGTGTGGACCCACTTTTTATGTACTGTATTATTTTCCAGTTACCATATTCCATTATGACAAAACAGTCAGTCACGTCCATGAAGTGAAGGGCACACCCCTAAGAAAGTTAGAGCGAAGCTAATGCACAGGGACGTAAATTGAATGGCCATGGCTAGGTCAAGTGTGTTGCCATTACTTGTGCTATGAGTTATTGATTGTGGCTGGAGATGCTTAAGCTTAAGAGAGCAGAGATACTCACCTTAAGAAGAGATAACCATAAGATAAGAGCAGATGACAACCATTTCCACACACACACACACACACACACACACACACACACACACACACACACACACACACACACACACACACACACACACACACCTATTTAAAAATTTAGGGTCTTTTACTCTAGTCTTCAGTGTCACATGATCAGTCAGAAATCATTCTAATATGCTGACTTTGTGCTCAAGACATATTTCTTATTATCAAAGCTGAAAACAATTGCTTAATGCTGCTTGATATTTTTGTGGAAACCTTGACACATTTTTAAAAGGATTCTGTGATTAATAGAAAGTTCAAAAGAACAGCATATATTTGAAATATTTTTTGTAACATCACAAATGACTTTACTGTTGCTTTTGATCTATTTGATTTAATGATTCCTTGCTGAATAAAAATATACATTTCTTTAAAAAAATCTAAATGAAAACAACTCTTTTTTATAGTCTTTCATCAAAATGTAGTAATCTAACCAATGGCAAACTGGCAGGAAAAACTAATATTAACCCATACTATTAATACTTCTCCTTCATGATCCAATGATCATGATTGTTAAAATCTTGCACTATATGTATATCCTAAATATTTTTACCTTTTTTTTTTTTTTTTTAAATAAATAAACTATATGGTAAAAAAAAAAATAATAATAAGTAGACACCTCTATAACTAATGGGTTTGGCTATTCCAGTTATTCCAGTTCAAATCTCCAAACAAATCTTAATTATACAGCACAGAATGACATAACTGTATGAAACTATGATAACATTGGGTAGGGCCTTTTCTATTCCAACATGACAATAAACTTTTGCACAAAGCAAGGTCCATAGAAAAAGTTTAAAAGAGTATGGAAGAACTTGCCTGGTCAAACCTTAAACCCCTGTTGAACACCTTTGGGATGAATTGAAATCATTTATGAATCATTCAACGTCAGTGCCTGTACTCATCGAGGTCGTGCATTTGCATTTTGTATTTAAACTTCTTCATTCTATTATATACTTTTATGCATATTGTAAATTTGCTCTCTCCTTTTAATTGAACACCTTTTTGCAGGTCCCTCAGAGCTAAACTATCTGTGAATATCTAATGCTGAACAATGAATATGATAAATATCCAACATTCTTATTGTCATCAACAATTATGAGGAATTGCTAGGACGCACTGGTATCTTAAAGACACCATGGAATCAAAGATAGGTCTGTTTTCTTTCCTGTGTTGACATCAAGTCTTCAAACAGGAAGTTACAGCAGCTAATATTTTTAATGTCCAATATTTTTAATAGCCAATGCACATTTATTATTCGGGAGTATGTTACCATATACATGGCCATAAATGCACCATTCGTGGAGTAAAAGTTGAATTTTATCGGGTCTGCAGTGTTTGGTAAGACCTGGATGATCATCCAACCATTTCTCATGATGACTAAGAGTTTCAGACTGGTTTGTTGCTGTCTGAGGCAGCACGGGCTGCAGCTCATGAGTGTGTTATTTGATCTGACTGGAGTGAAGCAGTGATTCAGCCGTAAGCAGAGAACAATGCAATTAACCAGGCTCTGGATTAGCGTTTCATCGCTGCTGTACAGTTGTAGAGACAGAAAGAGGGAGCGAAAGAGATAATAAGGATAGAGCGTGAGTGGGTGTGGATAAAAAGAGAAAAATATCAATGCTAGTAGATATCATGGAGAGATGACTGATACTGTACTAGAGATAGTTCACCAGTTTTTACTTATTTATTTTTCATTTTTCAAATCATTTACTCATTCCAAACCTGTATAACTGACTTTCTAGCATCAAACGCAAAAGGAGGTATTTAGCAGAATGTCCAAGATATTTCATAAAATGAAAGAGCACGAAGTCATGGTGAGTAAATGACAAAATTTTCATCTACTTTAAAAGGAAGCACCTCAATTCCCAAAAACATTAGCAACAAAGATATGTTTCAAAAAGAGGAAGGAATTACAACTCAACAATAATCGTGAAAAAAAGTTACTGCATGTTGCTGCTTACACTATATCTATGTAAGCATTTATAACATGTGAGCATGTACAGTATGCGTGTTTGGTATAAGGTGATCCACAAAATTAGCAGCTAGACTGTGTGACCGGGTCATACTCGGCAGATGGTGTCTGAAACTGTAGGAAAGGGCATGTTTGTGTATTTGTGTGTGCAAACTTGTATGTCACATCCCTTTAATACACTGTGCATAAATAGTGTGTATCTGTTTGTAAGTACTAATGCATGTGTGTGTTTGTGTGTTGGCTGCCTAGAGGTCACTGGAAGCTGAGCTGCTAAAAATAAGCAGAGCGGGTCTGACAGGGCAGTGATTCAGAGCCACAGCAGTGCCATATTTCCTCAACAAACACATCTCACAACAGCAAGAGACCCCTGATCTCCCTTTCTCTCTCCCTCTCTCTCCAAATGTCATTTGACCATTATTCAAAGTCTGGGGTGAAAACCAAATTGCACTGGGCAATGCAAGAAGATTTTGTCAGCGGACAACATAAGCCAAGATGTTAAAATGGAAAATTCTTCATAATTTACAACCATAACAAGAGCAGTTTCTGTTTCAATTCTAAAAAAAAACAAGCATTAAGGATAGCATTAATATAAATGTAATTATTATTTTATTTTACAACAACAAAAGAAAATGAAAGAATGTATGTATATTAATAAATATTATTATAGTATTCCAGCAGAATTGTGGACCAGCATTTTAAATAAAAAGTTAATTTGCAGAAATAAAGTGGATATTTCATTGCCCTTATTCCACAAAGTGAAAATAAATACATATGTAAACACACACACGCACACAAACTTACTTGCAAGGTAGGATCCGGACCACATCGTTTAGCTGATAACCTTCAATGCACACTGCACAATGATTAAAATCAGGTTCTGTTTCCTGCAAAACATGAACACAAGACAAGGAATAAAGATGAACCTTTTCATCAGTCAAAATATAGTTAAAAATTACATTAACATTAGAAAGTTTCATTAGGACACAGATGCAAGGTACATTAGGGCAGTTTTAGGATCATTTGCCAGTCAAATAAGAATAGGACTGTCAAACGGCAGAAACTAGCAAACTTGATCATTTTAACAGAAGTTAAAAAGCAATAAATGACCACTGACCACACTTAAAGTGAAAACACTGCCCCAACAAGATACATTACAGGTGCATCTCAATGAATTAGAATGTCGTGGAAAAGTTCATTTATTTCAGTAATTCAACTCAAATTGTGAAACTTGTGTATTAAATAAATTCAATGCACACAGACTGAAGTAGTTTAAGTCTTTGGTTCTTTTAATTGTGATTATTTTGGCTCACATTTAACAAAAACCCACCAATTCACTACCTCAACAAATTAGAATACTTCATAAGACCAATAAAAAAAAAACATTTTTAGTGAATTGTTGGCCTTGGGGAAAGTATGTTCATTTACTGTATATGTACTCAATATTTGGTAAGGGCTCCTTTTGCTTTAATTACTGCCTCAATTCGGTGTGGCATGGAGGTGATCAGTTTGTGGCACTGCTGAGGTGGTATGGAAGCCCAGGTTTCTTTGACAGTGGCCTTCAGCTCATCTGCATTTTTTGGTCTCTTGTTTCTCATTTTCCTCTTGACAATACCCCATAGATTCTCTATGGGGTTCAGGTCTGGTGAGTTTGCTGGCCAGTCAAGCACACCAACACCATGGTCATTTAATCAACTTTTGGTGCTTTTGGCAGTGTGGGCAGGTGCCAAATCCTGCTGGAAAATGAAATCAGCGTCTTTAAAAAGCTGGTCAGCAGAAGGAAGCATGAAGTGCTCCAAAATTTCTTGGTAAACGGGTGCAGTGACTTTGGTTTTCAAAAAACACAATGGACCAACACCAGCAGATGACATTGCACCCCAAATCATCACAGACTGTAGAAACTTAACACTGGACTTCAAGCAACTTGGGCTATGAGCTTCTCCACCCTTCCTCCAGACTCTAGGACCTTGGTTTCCAAATGAAATACAAAACTTGCTCTCATCTGAAAAGAGGACTTTGGACCACTGGGCAACAGTCCAGTTCTTCTTCTCCTTAGCCCAGGTAAGACGCCTCTGACGTTGTCTGTGGTTCAGGAGTGGCTTAACTGTAGCCAAATTCCTTGACACGTCTGTGTGTGGTGGCTCTTGATGCCTTGACCTCAGCCTCAGTCCATTCCTTGTGAAGTTCACCCAAATTCTTGAATCGATTTTGCTTGACAATCCTCATAAGGCTGCGGTTCTCTCGGTTGGCTGTGCATCTTTTTCTTCCACACTTTTTCTTTCCACTCAATTTTCTGTTAACATGCTTGGATACAGCACTCTGTGAACAGGCAGCTTCTTTGGCAATGAATGTTTGTGGCTTACCCTCCTTGTGAAGGGTGTCAATGATTGTCTTCTGGACAACTGTCAGATCAGCAGTCTTCCCCATGATTGTGTAGCCTAGTGAACCAAACTGAGAGACCATTTTGAAGGCTCAGGAAACCTTTGCAGGTGTTTTGAGTTGATTAGCTGATTGGCATGTCACCATATTCTAATTTGTTGAGATAGTGAATTGGTGGGTTTTTGTTAAATGTGAGCCAAAATCATCAAAATTAAAAGAACCAAAGACTTAAACTGCTTCAGTCTGTGTGCATTGAATTTATTTAATACACGAGTTTCACAATTTGAGTTGAACTACTGAAATAAATGAACTTTTCCACGACATTCTAATTTATTGAGATGCACCTGTATAAGCAATAGAGTTATGTGCAGCTGCATTTTTGACCAATGCTACTCAGCAAAACACCACAGAAATAGACACCAAGTGACCAATGTAATGTTCTGCTGCTTATCACTTGTTGGATGTGACAAGCAAAGAACAAAAAAAAAGAAGGAAAACTGTTTAAAAAATAAAAGATAAATCAATATCAGTACAGAAATATACAGAAAATCTCTTAATATAACTCCCTTTAGGACCTTGAATCTTCCCTACTATTTCTACTTAAGCATCGCTAGCCCATTAGTATTAAATATGTATGCTGGCCTTATGACACGTATCTGTGAGAAATGGGAATAAGGCAGGTGTGAAATTCTCTTTAAACTCTTGGCAATATGCTTTGAGTACCTGCATTTCACTCTATATTGATCTGATCTCTTGACCTCCTTCCTTGCGTCGTCCTTGTATTCATCTTGCCCAGCTATTCTCAAGTGCACCATTTAATGTCCAGATACCACACTCATACACTTGATTATTAAATCAAACTATTACTAAATTCTTTAAATAGATGAGATTAAAATGGACTAACTACAGCAAAGTATGTAATATACATGTATACAGTATTGCATATAACAGAGCACACTGCACATTTGAATCTCTTTCTTAACTTCTGACAGTCCAGTCAAACAATACGTCAAGGCACAAAAAGGATATAAGTGCACAATAACTGTTTTTATGTACAAGGTGATCACTAGTTGTCACTCGCTGAATAAAAATGCATGTAATGAGGTCACCTAAAAACATGTGATCTGCATGAGTATAGTGTTGGATAATACAGTTAAACTATATCATTGCATAATGCACATGGTTGTACATAATACTTCAACAAATAGTAGGCAGCAAAATATGCACTGTAAACTGTTCATTATGCAGTAAGCTAATATTTCAGCTAGTATGTTATGTTAAAACACATGGCTCCTGTGACAAGAGAATACATGTGTCCTAAATATAGTGCCACCACAAATGCATAAAAAGTCCTCATACAGTGCATATTTTTAATCATATGACCATTAATAATAAATAAATAGCCACCTGTTACTGAAAGTAATAAAATAAGATTTAATCTCACATCAAATCTTGTTTTGTCCATAAAGCAGGCAGAAAAATGTGTAATATTCTAATTATGTAAAAGTTTTCCAGTGACACAACACATTAGTTTTACAATTCTAGGAACACTTAAGTAAAAAGAGAGATCAAGACATGCACATTGTATTATGGGATGAAGTCATTTTGGCAAATGAAGTAGGTCATCTGGGTATTCCATGCACACCGTAAATTTGCATACTCTGCACAGTACACATACAGCATATTCCATTCCAAACTCCATTCCTAGTATAAAGTATGATAGCATGCCATTCCGACTGTATTTTGTGTCAAATAATTTCCTAACACAGATCCCAAAAATACTGGAATATAAATAGAATAAAAACAGAAAGTAGTGTGGAAAACATTCAATCAGTGTGGTTCTAGACACTCATGTCAACTCCCAGAGAAAACTATGGGAAGCTGCTCAAGAAGTAACAGTGTCTCTATCTAGTTATTGCAGGGTGACTGAGCAGGAGAGAGCAATCGTTCAGCAGATTTAGTAGATGCAATGTGTCAAAGATGCTGTATTTCTCTGGCTCTGCTTTCAGTCCATCTGTCACTTGACTGACCTATGAGGTCAGTCTGAAGCGAATCTTGACACCACAGAGGAAACACTGCCTACTCGTAGGAGTGACTGTAGTGATCTGCATTTCTTCACATTCATTTAAAAAAATAATAATAATACTAAGCTTCAGTGTTTTTAATAACCCCTTAGCACCAATTAAGAAAAGCCTGATTATGACAAAGTTATGACAAAATTAGATAGTGTAGTGATGTTTGTGTGTTAATATATGCTTTTTTCCCCTATCACAACAACTCTCTGAAGATTTTAGCATGGTAATGGATATGACAATGTTAATGTATTTGGTTTTGGCGGAATAGATCTGCTATGCTGCTGCTGCTGTTGGTTATTGCTGTTGTAGATTATTGCTGCTGTAGCAAAGCAAGTACAGGAACTTGCTACTGCCAATACATGCGCCAATACACTGCTGTGAGTATTTAAGACATACTGCCGCTGCACAAATAGCATATATAATAACCTGTAGCAGATCTACATACACAGGTGGAGATGGGGAAGGTGGAGGGTTTCAGAGGAACTCTGAAAGTGTGCTGCGAACAGCTCTAGTGAATGCTAACCAGCCATTTAAATGTAAAGCAGCAAACTCATTGGCTGCGTATGCAACATGAACCAATCAGCTTGTGCCAAGTAGTTTACCGTTGTAAATATCATCAATTTGCGTTAACGACCCATCAGCCTGTGCCATCTAGAGTTTTTCATGACAGAACTTGGCATTATTATATTATATATGTATTATATGATTTTAGCAATGAACTACATTGTTATTAACTAAAACTATCAAACAAATTCGTAATTCAAATAAAGCTGAAATAAAATAAAATTAAAAAAATCATTAGATGAAAAACTTAAACCTTAACAAAAATGAGAAATTTTGAATTCACAATTAACTGAAACAGTTTGTCTTAGTACTAAAATTATTTAAACAAAAACTGAAATAAATTAAAGCTAAATAGAAATATTTAAAACAAACAAATACAAATGACAACAGAAATAACAAAATTACTAAAATTTAAACTAAAATAAAAACAAAATGTAAAATATAAAAATACACAGTTTTAAAATAGTTTTCAGTTTTGAAATATAAAAATAAAAACTACATCACAATATTAATAAATACTAGAATAGTATGCAAATAATACCAAAGTAACACTTAGAAAGAACTTAATTATTTAATCAGCATATCATTTAATTAATTCCATTATTTTTTAAATCTATTATCAGCCCTAATATATAGTGCTACAATATCTGCTTATGCCTTACCCTATATTTCATGGAACTTCCTCATAAATTTCCGATAAGTCTTAGCGTTATGCAGGAAACCATGCAGCAGTAACACTTTCAAATACTATTTATATATTATCATAGCATAAATATACCTCTAGTAGCAGGCAACGCATCACTCAGGCAGCTAACTAGACCTCCCTGGGCATGAAGCCATTTAGAAAGTGACAAAAATCCTCCTAGGTTTTATATCACAGTCTGCCCTGTTCTTCCTGGAAGCATCTTTTCTACTCTAGATGCTATTTCCGTCACCTGGCAGTGTCCTGTCTACTCTGCATGGTCAAGGTCATGTTGTGGTGAGTGGTGTTCGGTTTCTAATGGGCCCCTCTCAGCGTGAGAGTCATCGACTGTGGTCCGGTCGGTCCCTGCAGAGGGACGTGGCCGATACTCAGAGGCTTAGAGGCCTGAGCCAAGGCAGTGAAGCTGTAAGGATGCATCATCGCTGGAAAATGCATCATAACTGATCGAAAAAGTGTATGCGATCACTTGAAAAGGAAAAGGAGAGAGAGAGCCAGAGGAAGACAGACAGATGTTCTCTCACTCAATGTCTACCGAGCATGACCTCTCAGATGAAAGGTTTCAGTTTCTTGCAGCACTTCTCCAAGGCCACTGATGTTTTATTCATGGCTGATGTGAGCTGACCTTGACTGGGCTATGATACACACTGACTGGCACGGCTCCACCCCTTCTTCAAACCCAACAGCTGTGAAGTCTCACAACCCTTCTTACCTCATCGCTCACCTTTACACAGGTCAATGTCTTTCTTTGGACTTTGTGGTGCATTCAGCAAGATTACTTTCAAAGATGAACCTAAACTGTCTGTCACCAATATATAACGGCCAATTATTTATTAATTATTGATTAACATGCATTTTATTATTATACAAGCAATGATGGACTACATGCATAAATACGCTATGCATTAGTTTTTCAAAAAAAAAAAAAATCTTGAGATCCCTACATCCCTAGCTACTTTATTATAAAAATTACAAAAAGCAGTGCAGTATTGTTTGTTTCGCTGTAAACAGAAAGATGGATTTCAACAGTTTAACCTGCTCTGGGTTTGCTTTTTTAATTATATTTATGTATATAAAATGTAATTATGGAAATATTTATGTATATAAAACTCAATTTTCAGCAGCCATAATATATGCTGATTTGGTGCTCAAGAAGCACTTATTACTATCAATGTTGAAAACAGCTGTGCTGCTTAATATTTTATGGAAACTGTCATACATTTTCTAGGATACTTGGATGAATAGAAAGTTCAAAAAACAGCATTTATTTGAAACAGAAATATTTTGTAACATTATAAATGTCTCTACTGTCTCTTTTGATTAATTTATTAAATCCCTGCTTAATAAAAGTATTAATTTCTTTCTAAAATACCTTCTTTTTTTTTTCTTTTTGCATTATGAAATTATAAAAAATGCATTATATTATGGAAGCAATGATGCACTTACTGCGCATTCGTCTTTGGTAAAACCAGTACATGCAGAGAAGGATTGTTTGTTTTGCTGTAAACACAAACATGGATTTCAACAGTTTAACCTAGCTGCTCTGAGTTGGCTTTTTTATTATATTTATTTATATGTATAAAATGTAATTTAGTCCTACGATGGAAAAGCTGAATTTTCAGCAGCCATAATATATGATCAAGAAACACTTATCACTATCAGTGTTGAAAACAGTTGAAAACAGTTGTGTTGCTTAATATTTTTATGGAAACTGTCATACTTGGATGAATAGAAGGGTCAGCATTTATTTAAAATAGAAATGTTTTGTAACATTATAAATGTCTTTACTGTCACTTTTGATTAATTTATTAAATCCTTGCTTTTTTTTTTAAATTTCTTAAAAAAACTTATTATGCATTATATTATACAAGCAATGAAGCATTTACTGTGCACTGATTTTGTTAAAACCAGTACATGCAGTGCAGTATTGTATTTTTTGCTGTAAACACAAACATGGATTTCAACAGTTCAACCTGCTTTGAGTTTGCTTTTTCTAAAGTAATAATAGTGAGCAGATACGTATCACCATCCAGCAATTTCCAAAGGCGCCATGTTTTGTTTATGCTCTTTAGGAGTCTGCTTTTAAACCGCATGCACTCTGTGTAGACTGTAATGTATGGGTTGCTGCTAGACAGCAAGGCTGGTGGGAGAAAACTGGATTTAATGTAAATGCGTTTCTAACTACTTGTATTTTTCTGTTTTTGAACACAACTGTAAATAACCAAGCTGTGTGCGTAAAGAATGTGATTAAGCCCTCAGAAGAATAGTGACAACCATATTTAGCTGCAGTGCGTACGTGTCCAGTGAGTCCTTCATGGAATAGGGAGATGCATTATGAATGGAGGATTGCACAAACAGTTCCATAATAGGACACAGTGCTGCTTACTATAGCCTGGCAGACACGACATGGGTAGAGTCGAGCCTGAGAAAAGTAAACAAGCAATGACGTCAAAAGACCTCACCTTGTCCCCTCTTTTTACTGTCCTGGTAGTCAGCTTGCTAATGGCCTTCTTGGCAGCATCTCCCAGCCGTCGCTATAGTAACAAAGGACAGAGAGGAGACAGTAATTCACATAATTTTAGATTCACAGCTTGACTTAAATGAAACAGGAAATTAAAATGACTAAAAGTTGGGGAATAAAAGACTCTGAACAGCATATTCAGATTTTGATAAATAAGGTAGAGCTGAATAATAATACAGAGGAGAAAAGATTAGCAATATTAATTGTGATAAAAGCAGCATATCAGACTCAGAGTGTCTTATCAGGATTGTATAAAGCAAACGAGGCTGAGTTAGTGAAAGGCCTGACAGACAGGGCCATAAATAAAAGACTCTAAGTGCAGCCTGTGACGGGCAGTTCATTGTCTATGTGTGTGTTTATGAGTGTTTGCTCTGAGATGTCCTCGGTCCACATTCTGCCAGTTTATTGGTAAATAAACAGCTCAGTGATTTACCACCGACAGTTTACAGAAAAAGCCAAAGGGCCAACCAGGGCCAAAGGATTTGTGGTAGCTAAACTGTGCGTGTGTGTGCTATATGTCCTCTCAAATATAGACACAAATAAACTGACTCATGAGGATGTCTTCACAAGTACGGTTCATAAAATGGCAAAGTGATGTTTTAATTAAAATCTAAAAATGCCAAAGGGGTTAGGGTCAGTCTGCACTAATTATAATAACCTTAATTAAAAAAAACAATAGAAGTCAATGGTGCAGTATGTGTGTGTGCCGGTGTGTGTAAATGTTTGCCATTACATTTAGGTTAGACGCCACCAACAACACTAAAGTTACCTGTTAGTCAGCTAAATGCTCTACCATTTAAAAGTTTGGGGTCGGTAAGATTTTTTTAAATGTTTTTGAAAGAAGTCTCTTATGTTCACCAATGATGCATTTATTTGTTAACACAGTAAATAGTAATACAGTAAAATACAGTAAATAGTAATATTGTGAAATGTGACCCTGGACCACAAAACCAGTCTTAAGTCGCTGGGGTATATTTGTAGCAATAGCCAAAAATACATTGTATGGGTCAAAATGATCGATTTTTCTTTTATGCCAAAAATCATTAGGATATTAAGTAAAGAACATGTTCCATGAAAAGAGTTTGTAAATTTCCTACAGCAAATATATTAAAACTTAATTTTTGATTAGTAATATTCATTGCTAAGAACTTCATTTGGACAACTTTAAAGGCAGTTTTCTCAGTATTTTGATTTTTTTGCACCCTCAGATTCCAGATTTTCAAATAGTTGTATCTCAGCCAAATATTGTCCTATCCTAACAAACCATAAATCAATGGAAAGCTTATTTATTTCAGATGATGTATAAATCTCAATTTCGAAAAATTGACCCTTATGACTGGTTTTGTGGTCCAGGGTCACAAATATGATTAGAATATTTATTAAAATTATTAGATCCTTCAGAAATCATTCTAATATCAATTTGGTGCTCAAGAAACATTTCATTTGTATTTTAATCCATGTTGTTCTGTTTAATATTTTTATGGAAACTATCATACATTTCTTGGATAAATAGAAAGTTTAAAAGAACAGGATTTATTTGAAATAGAAATGTTTTGTAAAATGATAAATGTTTTACTGTCACTTTTGAATAATGTATTGCACCCTTGCTGAATAAAAAAAATATATTATTTTTTCATTTTTTTTTTTTTTTTGAAAAATGATGGTAGCTGATCACTCAAAAATCAGCTAACACCACAACCCCCCCAAAAATGAGATGCATTCACAAGAATAAGCAATAACCACACTAGCAAAGATGTGCCAATGAGGTTTTGCTGAAACTGTTTATGACTTGCCCCTTATAAAAAAGATTTAAGTAACCTTACTCATTGTCAGGGCAAGGCATTGCATTTAAATGCACTCAATGTTTTTATTTCACTCCTCCATAGTATAAACTGTGTCTACTATTTTAAAACTATCTGGTAAATAAGAGATTCTGGTTTTTACATAATTCACCTTTATACCAGCAGCTGTTAATATAGCTTGATTAAAGCCTGTTTATGCCAGGAGTAAATTCAGAGGTCTGGTAAAAGCGAAAGGGCTGAGAGACATCAATACTACAGTGAAGTAATGAGGACTATGAGTCTGTGTGTGTGGAACCAGACGCTGAAGAGGCAGAGTGTCACCAAACACACATACACGCACACACATTTCTACATTAAGATTTCATGAGCTGGGAAGGCTGGGCCATTTACTACTATCTTTGAACACACAGGAAGTTCTTGAAGGTCAGATAAGCCTGTTAAATATCAGAGAGGTCTTTGGAAGAAAAATCTGGCAAGGTTTTTAGATGCAAGCTTGAAGGTGAGAGTGTGTTTACGTGTGTTTTGTTCAAAAGAGCAACAGGAGAAAACAGAAGCAGAAGTGCTAGGCTGGTATATCTGTGTGTGTTGTGTAAGACCTGACTGCGGTCCCGTGTGCTGGTGTCTCTGATCTTCTGGATGAAGTAGAAGATCAGCCAAGCAGAGGAGATAATCATCAGTACGATAAAGGAGATGGAGACGAACACCAAGGAGCCACGGTTGATGTTCTTGGGCAGCCCTCGTGACCCCACCATCACGGACACCAACACAGTCTGGTTCTTCTCCAGGAATCCCAGAATCTCCTTTCCAAAGGACTCTGTGATCATTACCGCCACTATGTCTCCAGTGCCTTTGGAGAGAGAAATTATATTGAGATATAGGTTATTTTGATCCAAGAAAATTGTGAGAAGGAAAAAAAGACATTAATAATAAAATTATTAAATAATTAATAAAATAAAAATACTACTGGTCGTAATAATACTTACGTAAATAATAATAATAATATAAATTTTATAATTTTACAGCACCTTTTATATATCAAAAGGCAGTTCAAATTTAAATGTTTGCATATTTTCATGATTGCAACCCATCAAAAACTTGATGTTTAAAAATGAAGAAATTAGGATGTAAATATTAGTATTGTAATTTTACAGTAAAATAAAATTATTTGTATTACTTATTTTAACAGTATTTACAGTATGTATTTTACAGTATTATTACAATATATGGTTTTGTTTATATTTTTTTTATAAAAAAATATATATTTTTTTAATAAAAATAAAAATATTTTATAGTCATACTGAATTGGTCAAAACACTGGGAATAATGCCTATCAAAACTTGTGTGGAAAGAGTTTCCTGAAATGGTTAAGTATTAAGTAAGTGTAAAGTTTTTGTATATTTATATAAAATATACAAAAAAATACAGAGATCTATACAAACAACATTTTACAGGAAAGATACACAATCCATTGCAGATACATGGATTTTTTTTTAATCTGTTAACATGCCTGCATTGAAAGCATATCAAAACATCTCACATAAATGCACTGATGTTGTCCAATTCAGTTTAATACTCCTGATCTGACCTATTAAACATTCACAGTCACACAAATGACACAGTAATCATGCCAACACACAATGAGGACAAACAAACACCCCGTTCATCCCCCCACCACAAACACACACAATAACAGCGATCTGGAGCTTAGGCCGCACCACAGACACTGATATAATACTGGCCCTTAGGCTTTGCAATAATAAGGTTAGAACAGTACAGATGGAAACCTATTGCAGACCTGTCCTAGTCAGTGATCTAATCTCACCGTATTCTGCACTTGAACTGCCCTATATACAGGAAAACAAATACAATGACAAATACCATCACATAACTATTATGCTGGTCAAAACACATTTAAGCAAAGGAGACTCAAAACTTTGTTATTTTGACTATAGCAAAGATATGATTGACCCTTGATGGCACAAACTCAAAATACAAACCATTTTGAGACAGCTAGATCTGTCATATCTAGCCGTGCCCTGACATTTTCACATACATCTTTGTGTTTGTGGTTTCTGCCATTTTAGACGGCAAGTGTTTGGACTGACAGACTGCGGCAACACATCTTTGAGGTAAAGTTCTTTGATAAACCACTGAGATGCCATAATACAACATTAACTGTCTTTTTCCAATGACAAGTCTCTATGCCTCTAGGGTCTACAAGGCACAAATCTACTTTCACAGCTTTGTAGCAGCAAATAGCATGGCAGGGCTGTGAAATAATCACAAGGGACACAGGTTATACCACAAGGAGCTATTGGTTCTTAAAGCATTACGTTGATTACAAAGAAATGTAAAGCATAGTGAAACAAATCCTTTAATACCTAAATGGCACAGCTCGACAACTTTAATACTAACTATGAGAATGTATATGAGAATATTCTGCAAATCTGCATGATTTCTAGTTCACTAATTAAATGCAAGCAAATTTGAGATATTGACTTTGTACAAATGGTACATTTGAACATTGTCCTGTGCACATAGATGAGCTGTGGATCATTCTCAAATCATGTGCAATCTCAAAATATTAACATCAGGATACATACATTCTGAATACAAGGATACAATACATTCTCAAATACATCAAAATGTTTCAGTGCAACTTTGAACTTTTTTTTTTTCATAAGAGTTTATGAAGAAAACTTCATCAGAAAGGAAAGCAAAACAGAAGCATTTTACTAGCAGTCTCAAATGTCTAAATGAGTAAATATGGAATGAAATAAGCATTTTATATAAGAAAATTTAAATAAACACCATAGTAATTTTTACATTGTATAAAAACATAGTATTATATTAGCCAGCCTTCTTTCTACGTATCAGTACTTTTATCAGATGTTAAAAAAACAGCTCTATATGTCCAATAAAGAGATAATGCTTAAAACTACATAGCACTAAAAATAATTAATGTTCAAGTTTATTTAGAGTTTCAGTGGATTACGACTGTAGTGGAAGGTTAAAGGGTGAACAGGCATGCATTTATTATGGAAGTAATCAAGGGTACATCACCCCTTGTGTATAAAAACTGCTGCATCTTACAGCCAAATCCTGAATGTCATAAAGGTGCAAAGCGTGTGAAAAAGAGTCTGAATGTCAGAGAATGTCAGTGTGAATGTGGCTGCTTGACATTATGGTTGTTTCATCATGCATAAATAAAGGTTTAATTTGCAGTCTACCAGCTGGTATGATTTTGTATAGATTTTTATATGCACTGGTGTACGTGAACACTTATGTTTATGCGCAGGTGTGAATGAGACGTGACTGTTTAGCATGCTGCCTGGCTCAGAAGGCAGGTTGTCAGCAGTAAAGATGATGTCTAGGGCAGGACAGGGACAGTTTGCTCCAGCAGTGACTGATAGAACAGCTCTGACCAACTTCAAGGCCGTTTTTCTCCATAAGCAGCATGAGAACCAACAGATGTATATCATGATATACATCATGGTACATAACTCACTTCCACAGGCACAGTCTGTTGATGGTACAGTATTATCAAACAAAATATTAGGAGCTGTAATAATAATAATAATAATATCATCAATTATGATTCCAATAGAGACCTCAATAAAATTAGCCAACAATGGATTAAACATGTAAAAAATGTTAATGACTCATCCTTCATGCATTTAGAATAGCTGGAAAGGCCTAAATGGCCTTGCTTTATAATGGTGATGGAAATTTATTTTATTCATTATTGATTGTTCCTCCCATAAAGGTCAAGGCATGCAAATATTGATCTGTGTTAAAGGGGAAACTCCCTCAAAGGTGGTCTTAAGCCCCGCACATGCTGGCTGACACCGACAGTGAAGGTGATGTGATCCTTCGAACCACAGTGACTCAAGAGAGTAAGTGGCATTATGAATTTAGGTGCACTCTGCATGTAATTGGTTTTAAAATATTGGTTTAAACTCATATCACCATCTCTTTAAACAGTACTTGAACAGATATTTAAAGGTGTTGATGCTATTGTACAAATATTGCTCAGAGAAAAGACTTTTTTAGATTATACTCATTATACAAATACACATTTACAATCAATATTTACAATATGCAACATGCAACTTAAAGTGTCAGTAAAGGCAGACCAAAAAAAAAAAAAAATAGATGCTTATCTTGACATTAGCTAATAACACATTCAAAATTCATGACTGAAATAAAAACAAATGTATGGTTTGTATGGTCAAAGCAGTCCTTGGTTATTCTTCTATAAAAATATCATAACAGAACCTGATATAAAAGTATATTCTAAATCTATATTAAGTTTGTTGCTCTTGAAAATAACGTGTCAGTTTGCTTGCAGCTTTCGGGTTGCAAACACGTCTCCACCCCCACACACATACACAAATGCAACCCTAAACTTCCTGTGGGTGCATAAAATACATTTTTTTTTAAAAGTAGTGATCTGAATGTGTGACTGAAACCTACATATGAAAATACTGCCTCATGTATTTTAAAATAATAATAATACAAAATTGTCATGTGTTGCAAGCACAATGCACAGTTTGAAAAAAAAAATAAATAAAAAATAAAAATTGAGATGCCTAAAGAACCCTTGGACAACTGTCTCATGACACTATGAATCAAAATCCAGCTGAATCGTGAGGTACCTCAAGAGGTTTCAATCCCATAGGTGGCAGGGGAAAAGGACCCTCTGAATAAATCATGCAATCCTGCTATATTTAAACATCTCATCGATCCCATTTTGATAGTGCTGCCGTGACGCACCATCTCCCCTTATCTTCCCCTTTTTGCTGTTCCTCCCTCAACCCACCCTTTTATACATCTTATCACACTTCTGAGAAGCTTTAGGTTGAATCCTATGTGCCCTATGCATCCTAAGCTCCCGGATATTTGCCAAGTTAGAAGTGTGTGTGTGTGTGTGTGTGTGTGTGTGTGTGTGGAGAGAGTGCACCTGCAGAGCAACAGTGACTGCACTGGCGGATGGATTCCAGTATGCACAGTCCTTCACCGTGTCCGAATGTCCTCAAAAACCAAACAAACAGTCTCTGTCACACTCTCAAGGCAGGTTTATAACCCCAAGACAAATTATGAAATACCTACATACACAAATAATTAAATCCTGAATGCTCCTGCTCCTCAAGGCTGCTGTTTTGATTCTATACAACTTAGAATCATCCATATATTTTCTTGTAACATAAAAAAACAACATAATCCATGAATTAACAACCTCCAGTCCCATCTGTTACTAAAAGCCACACACCTCAAACCACACTTATAGAGAGCAGGCAGCACAGAATGAGTGAGGAAACATTCACACAGGATGTGTTCTTGCATTCAAAAACAACTAGACAGAGCACCACATAAATGGAACAGAACACAGAGGTTTCGAGAAATTTTCAACGCATCTTAAAAATGCATACATGGCGGAAAATTTTAAAAATAGTCACGATGCAACGGTCACAGATGTCAGTTTGCATGTTTACACAGATCAACAGTTTAAAAAAAAAGAAAAAGAAAGTCTACCTCAGACAGACTGACAACTTAATTGTAAAATGAAGAATAATTATATATTCTGAACAGGTGTAAAACTATAAATGGTACTACTAATGACATCACTGTTAGATACTGCATTACTCAAAATAATTAAATTAAACTGCGTATTACAATTTGATCTACTATCTGACAGGACTACAATACATTTCAAAAGCATGATTAATGTTACATGCAAGTATTATATACACGTGCATAATTCATAATAAACAATCCATAATGTATTATATGTAGCTTAATGTACTGTGGTGCGGTTATCTCATGTCCGGTTACCATCTTTGTGGTCTGTTTAGTAAACATTAATGGAATGTAATGGGCATTGAAATTACTGTGTCAGCTGTTGCTTTTACCAAAATGTTTAAAAAAAACAAAAACAATAATAATAATAAAAAAATAATAAATTTTGCTGAGCACAGCAACATTTTCCCTCAAACTGTCTGCTGTCCACTGCACAAAACTCTTCTAGTGTAAGTGACAGCTACACACACACAACTCTGTATAGCTATGTTTGTGAGGACATTCATTGACACAATGCAATCTCTAGCTCCTTACCCTAACCCCACCCATCAGAACTAAGGGCCTCACCCAAACCTTTACCCAATTATAACCAGAACCCTAAAACAAAGTCTTGACCCTTGACTCAAACAGGCCTTTAAAGGGGTCTCAGAAAGTGTGGACCGGCCAAAATGTCACACTCTCCCATTTAGACAATTATTTTTCAGATAATGTACCTCACTGCATTAAAATCTGCTGCAAGCACTACGAAGACCTTAAAGTAACCAGTCAGGTGCAATCACCATGCTCTTTCATAAAATACCAACTACCACTTCCTATATTTTTAACCAAAACAAAAGATTTTTGCACATGTACATGCATTCTAAGGGCCCTATGATTTCCGCGATGCAGAAAATGCGGACAGAATCTCGGAATCCAGTCATAAAAACGGAATTTACAGTTTAACGTGGAATGTCACGGAATTTGTCAAAGTTTGGATGAATTAATCAAAAGTAGGTCATTACACTTAAATCAAATCGTGATATGTACTAGTATCTGTAAATATTAAGCCGCAAAAGTTGATTCAAATATGAATCCTGCATGTTCTGCGCGTCTCTGTATGAATGGAGCAGACGCGTGGTTTTGTTTACTACACACATACTGAAGTGCGCGTGGCGCTCGCGGTGATTTCAGCATCTGCCGTCTCAATGAGGACATAAATACATGAACAATATCTCCAAAACTGATCTGATAGTCACTTTATGAGCATTTTACTATTTCATTTGAGTAAAACTAGCATCATATCATATACACACAGAACTTTAAAAGGTACTCACGGCAACCCATCAAAATAAAAGTTCGGTTTAACAAAGACATTGTGCCATAAATAGGCTATTTTACTATTATTTAGTAGAATGTACATACTACTACTACTACTACTACTACTACTACTGTTGAAAAATAATAAAACTTTATTTTTTTAAGAAATAATCACAAAATATTTTAAATGTTAATAGTAAATCCCCTTTATTTGCCAAAAATTTTAATGTTCAATTTTCATTAATTAAAATATAAATTAAATCAATGTTTTATGCCTTCATCTGATAACCATTAAAATTTAAATACACAACACAGAATTTCTGAGGGGAAAAAACATTTCATAAGGCTACTGTAAGAATAAATAAACATTTTTGTATGTATTCAAATAATTAGACATTCTAAAACACAGAATTTGGTAACAATAAAACATAAGGTGAGAAAAAATAAAACATTTCACATGGCCCTAAACATGTCATTTTTGTTACACTTTTAATAAATGAATGTTACGTTTGATAAGTTTCATGATTTTAATTAATTAGACGTGCTTTTTGATTAATAAAATTTAATTTGACCATTAAAAAAGAAACAAACGGGGAAAAAAAACAAACAAACAAAAAAAAACAGAATTTAGAAAAAAATTAAACGGAATTTGGGAAAAAATAAAACGCATTTCATAGGGCCGTACATTCTGAAGAAAACTCCTATGTTAAAATGTAGTGTTTAAATTACTATAACAGGACCAAGCTTCAAGTCCTATCTAAAGGAACTAACTAAAGAAGTGAGAAAAGTCTGCATGACATGGCACAAATTAGAAGGAGAGAGTTGCATTAGTCATAATGAGAATACATTGATTATGGTGCTCACCTTCATGAGCCATCGTGACTGTGTCTTCTTTGGTGCTGTTATTGTAGATAATGACAGCCGAGGCATTGAAAGCAGCTGCCTTAAGGATCTTCTCCTTGAAGGTGCACTTCCCTCTCTGCATAATGGCCACCCAGTGTGTGGTTTTCGGAGGGACTATGAACCGGGTGTTTGGACAGCAGCCTTGCAAATCCACCGCTAAAAAGAGAAAAAGAAAGAAGGCCTCAATTCAGTACAAAACAAGTGACACTCATTTGCTCCTTGCATCCCAAGACCTGCTCTACATCCTTATGCATACACACACAAAAATTATTTAAAATTGTATAAAATTAATATAAAGTTCAAAAGATTTGCTCTTTCTATCCAACTTTCTATCTAGGGCTGTCACGATTCCTTGATTCAATTTGTGTACTCGATTAAAAAAAATAAAAAAAATAAAAAAATAAAAAAAACACATCTTCGATCACATTTTGCCCTTGCTGAGTAACCGGCAAAAAGAGAATCCATAAAACTCATTATTAGACTATTTTCCAAGGCTGCATGATATATTGAACCCATTTAAAAATCATAATAAATGCATGATGCTATTGTGAATTCACAAACACTACGATTCAATTAAATAAATATATGCGCTTTAATTATTTACATGCGTATAGGTTATGTACAGTAAATTCTATGTGTGGAGGGTCTCAAACTCCATCTCTGCATATTGTTGTGAGTTTGGGTTTATTATCATAAACAATCCTAAAGAGATCAACTAACTGGAACTAAAAGAACGGAATTATTAGTAGGTTGTGCCTCATTGTGTGCTGTTGACTTGCATTTCTGATGAAACTCACATTTCACCACCGTGACATTTGTGGACTGAAAGCATATCACCACTAAACTCATTAGCGATGTAATAGAGTTTATGGGGGCTGCTTGCCTCCCTAATTCTTATGTGACTGCTCCATTGTCACTGGAGATTATGGAGGCGCTCTGATGAGTTGGGCTATGCAAACTGATGCCCTGTCACTTCCAAACACTGACTCATATGTCGAAGCCTCCTGGCCCGCTCTGGAGGAGAGGTGGAACCCCCACAGGGAGGCAGAGCTGGTCACGATAATTGATTGTCTTTAAGAGGTTATACGAAGGCTTTTGCTTGTTTCAGCACCCAGCCCACCTCCCCAGCAAAGCCCACCATCCTTCCCTCAAGGCATTCTAGCAAGACTTGTGCAATAAACGCAAAAATGCAAGAAGGGAGAATGCAGAAAGAAATCTCTTTACCATTAGGATCGCACACACACAAATGCATGCACTTTCACATATCTGGGCATGCTCACACAGACACAGAAGATGAAGCAGAATCAAATATTCATCAGTTTGCAGCATCAACACTGAGATGATGGTGTTTAGGAGTGTGTGTGTTTACTGGGGTGGAGGAGCAACAGTCGAGTCCAGAAGCTAATAATGTTGGTCCACAAGCTAATATTGTAGGCCCTATGAGCACCATAATATTAGTATCATCATGAATGATTCATGCAGCTGACCTGCAGCAGCCCATGAGTAGAGCTGAGATACAGTCGTAATATGAATCCAAAAATCACTTGATATTAAAGCATAAAAACAGCCTGATGGTGCATCACAGATGGACTGAGAGAAAATAACAAATGCTCGCAGGAGGAAATGAATTCACAGTGATATATTTCCACAAAAGAACCTTAAGAATGAAATAAAGAGATAAATATAGAATCTAATTTTGGCATTTCATATGTTGATTTCATCCTTGCTTTCATCAAAGCGTATTCATTAAATGAAAATGTTTAAATAATTAACATGCTGTAATTGCAGTTAGTACTGAAAGTCCTTTAAGGTCGAGGTTGGTGTTGCATAGTGCATCTCTGACTTTGCAGTGTTATCAGTGCTGAGAGGGCATATTTGGGTTCGTAAGGAAAACTGGTGAAATCTGGTCTTCTGTTTGATCTTTCTCCAAATTGCATAAGGTTATATAATGAGCAAATCAATGACATGCCAAAAACTTAGTGATAAAGCAAGAACACGTGAAACAATCGTGATGGTTCAGTTCAAACTGTGAATGTTCATGTGGAATAAAAAGGTACTTTCCATGGCAAGATTTGTCAGTGAAAAATAGAGCTTTAACCTTTAGAAAACGTTGATCATCATCCTCAGGAGGTCAAAGAAAATTACCATTATTTTTATATTCATTTTATATAGAGTTTGTAATTTTTGCAGGTTGCAACCAAGTTTTGAAACCAAACTGTTAGACACGTCTAAATACAATTTAAAACCCTGATCAGCATGATTGTCATTTTCTAAACATGAAATAAACATAGAAATACCAAAAAAATTGTATGTATACAATTCATAAAATATAACCATGGGTAACAAGTTGCTAATAAAAAAATAGCCTATATTAAGCCATACAATGGTTTGTAGTTATTTATGGTCCTATAAAATAATGAAAATACTTCAGGGCTTGAATTTCGGTGTGGGTTGTGCAAAATTTTACCAATTCCCGTAGGTTCCCAGGTTATAATGGGGGAAATTCCCGCAAACATTTATTCATTAAAGCATGTAGGTTGAATGAGTAAATTAGTTCACGCAGATTATCACATCAAAATAGTATTGGGAAACGTTCTGCGAGACTGTAATTTCACAAACGTGAATGATTCAGCGCTTTTCTGTGCTCTCACACCCAAACCGCACCCATAGAGCTAACTCTCTAACAGCTTGCAAGTACCAAATTGAGTTATTTTTCACCATATATTACACTTAAACTGTCAAAACATTATCAAAATGCCAGTTTTGGAGAGTATTCATGCAAACTAAAATAAGAAAAGCTCAAATAAATTAAATTTAAAGTTTAAAATTAAGCTTTCTCGGGCTGTGTAATCTATTGCTCATTGAAAATACCCTTTACCACCATCTACAGTTTTGCGATTGCAAATTGTTTGTCTCTTCCTATCAACATAAATATGAATCAACACAATTATATAAATTGTAAAAACATAAATACTTTAAGGAAACATTTAGGAGGGATAATTGTAATTTTTTTGTAAATGTGTCTGAACATGCCTCCCTCTCCCATCAAATTAAAAGAAAAAAAAAAAAAATCCCTACTATAAGAGTCACTTAAGTGGGGAATTCCAAAAGGAGAAACTTGTACTTGTAAGATTTTATCTTGCAATAACTGGAACATGGTGGAAAGGCTGAACTTAATCAAGACAGTCAATCATGTGTTAATAAGGTTGTGCACAAAAGCTAGGATGCACCAAAACATTACATTTTGTTAATTAAAATATCATTCTACATGAATAAAATATCAATTAGTTTATGACAGAACTATGACATTGGTGCATGATTGTTGGATACAACTAGAGTCAACACCACTAATATGAGACAGAACAAAATCCCCATTTTAAAGAGGAGTGTTTAAACTGTATCCAATTAATGAAAAATGCCAAAACTCTCCATCTGTCAGAGAACCATGTGAGAAATTCATCAGCAGCAATACCATCGGTTTGGCTAGTCATCATATGGTAACAACAGCTCAAAGAACATAGCGCCCAGGAACCAGAACCAAATAAAATCCAATACAGTATTTGCATTTTTATCTTTATCATACTCTCATTTCCTTTAGTTTCTCCTCAAAATTGAGTCATCTGCATAAAATCTGATACAATTTGTGATTTGTCCTTTAGACTAATTCATGATCTGGTTAGGGCAAAAGTGCAGGAATGTGCACACGCAATTTAAAAGTAATCTTGATAAGATGTCTTGCTGGAGAATTGAGATGGATTAAACTCCATGTCGTATGTCATCTACAGCAGTGAGAAGTCCTTGTTAAAGTATCTTTTCAGTCTTGCTCTACTTAATACACAACCGGAAATTATTTGGACTTAACGACTCAGCGTGTTCACTCTTCCAAAAGCTTCAGGCTCGATAAGAAGCTACCATCTCACCTTCTAAATCTGATAAAATTAGGTTTTATTTGATCTTAGAAAAGAGAAATTAACAATGTCTGTCTGTTTTCATTTTAAATTTCATTGCATCACCATTTAAATGGCCTAAATGCAATGTCTGCAATGGACAAATGCAAATCAAGAAAACATTCAAATGCATGTTCTCACATGTCCACTCTCTGCTCTCTAGTAAAATGGGGAGAATTACTAATGCAGAACATGAGGCTAAAAGTTAATGCAGTCATCCAAATGGGATCCTGTTATGAGGCTTTGCCGTTACTGCATCATTACTACATCGCTCAACCAAAATAAACTTATAATGAACACATGAACATTAATATCAGAAAACGATTCTAATGGAAATGTTATCAGCCATTCTGGACATGACCCATATTTTCAGAGCCAATAATACTGGTTCAGAGGCTGGTCAAGCAATCTGGCACTAGGTCATTTCTGCCAATCATTAGCTAGGACGAACAGATTGTCTGCAAAATCAAATCGGGATCTTGTCCAATAGCTAGTCAGAGCATTATGGTTTTCACAAATTAAATGCAGTGCCGGAGGGCTTGTGCTTCCTAGAAACCCGTCTCCATTAATTCTAATCAGACGATGTGGGGCATGAGAGTTGATCAGTGTGAGTTTTAAACCGAATTGATCCCGTGTATCTGGGGTACGTCTGCTTGTCACCACCAGGCAGTGGGGACACATCAGCATTAATTATTATTGGTGCATATTTTTAAAGCTACATTACATACAATCAAGTCAACAACTAAAAACAATTCATGTTGAAAAACAAATGTAAAGCTGCCATTTGATATTTCTGCTATTTTGATATCTGAACTTTCTTAACTTTAAGAATAAAATTAACCAAGTTATGTGTCATCTATACCAGGGGTCGTCAACAGAAGGTCTGACAACTCATTTTTGGGGGAAAAAAATAAATAAATAAAATGTTAAGAATGGTTGAGATCATTAATTGCAAATACAATTACAGTTTTTTTACGATTGCTATGACATTTTTTTTTTCAATACTTCTAACAATTTTACTAAACTCTTAATGCACCAACACACCTACAACACACAATTAACAAAACAGTTAATTTCATGCTCAAAATCACACATTGCAAACTAAACTCCAACACTAATTTTCAAATTGCAATAACACACTAACACAATACACTACATCTACCAAAACACTGCAAACGTGTCTCAAAATCTAATTATTATTCCAAAACACTAACACATGTTCTCTTCCAACAGGAGCATTTAGTCAATCATAGCACAATATCATAAAATCACTAACATCAAATGGAATTATAGAAACTGCATTATTTTAGGTGTCAGGTCTGACCTTGTACAATAGAGAGTATATTGCATTGATCACAGATTGTGTTTTACAGTACAGTTTCTTTTTCTTTTTGGGTTTAGTAAATGCATGTATTTTGTTTATTTTGCTGCAGAAATTCAATACAAAAATTGAATGACCCATCTCAAAGTAGCTTTACAGAATGAACGGTTTATGGGGGAAAAAAGAGACAGAGCCAGAATTGCTGCAGTAAAGGCTTTATTTGCAATAGTTCATTAGAAAAAAAAGAAAGAAAGAAAACAAGAACGCAAGAAAAAAAAATATGCAATATAGCTATCTATTATGTGAAAATACAAAATATACAAACAGACAAAAGCCACAGAAGAATTAAAAAAATAAATAAATAAACAAATGTAATCTAATCTGCCCAGTCTTCTGCGTTCATCCACATCATACCTGATATCTTCTCTGGCAAGGGATCTTGGGAAGAATCTTTTGGTATTCCTTATCCTTCCTGGTATTGTTCAGCTGTGATGTCTTGGCATTCAGCATCCATTGCTTCGTGGAGGGACCTTTGGCTCTGAGGACGATGGTCAAAAACCATCAATCTCCAGGCTCAGAATAACTCCTCAGTGGGGTTGAGGTAAGGGGAGGAAAGGGGAGTAAGGTGCAAGGAAGAGAGACATCATTCTCAAATGGGTGTCAAACCATGCTCTGACCGCACTGGGAATGGTGGAATGCCACATTGTTCCATGTGATCACATATACTGGCAAGTGGTCTCCCACCTGTCCCCTTTACCTGGCACCAGTCTTTGGTGCAGATCATTTAAAATCTCACATTTATGCAGGAGTGCACTTTTCCACACAAGATCAGCCCAATGAGGTCCTCTTTACTGTATATCTAATGGTCATGCGACTCAAAGAACCTCAACACCTGAGTGTGTTTCCTAGATGGGAGTCTGCTGTAATTTATATATTTGCATAACTTCAATCAGCTGTTTCTCATTAGCAATGGAATAAAATACAGGGGATATATTTCAATATGTTTGAATTCACAATATGAACAGCTGTTCATTTTGACTTCAGCCTATACGTTTTAGAACATGATGTTATCTGTTCTGACACAGAGTAAAAGCATTTGAAAATTTGGCAGTAAAATTACATTGTTTTGCTCTTGGTTGAGCTTGTGTGTAAAAGAAGTTCAAGCATTTTAAATGTGTGTTAACTGTATGCATTTTGTGTCAAAGCAACAAGAAATGTGTTAATTGTATAGCCTACACAGACGGATGTTGTGCTAACTGTATTAAGAGTTTAGGAAAATTGTTAAAAGTATTGAAAACATTGTCATAGCGATTGTAAAAAAAAAACTGTAATATGATCATGACATTAAAACAATAATAAAATAATTATTTTTATTATGATTAAAATATGATCTGATATCATTAAATATGATTGTATTAAGGTATCACAATCATAATTAATTATTTTAACCCCTTTGCATTGTGAACAATTTGGCCTGAACTTTTCGTAGAAATTTCACACTGTTATACAATGATCTACGTACATTTATGTAAAATAAAATCTACATGGGGGAAAAAAAAAAAAAAAAAAAAAAAATATAGACAAATCAAGTCACCGACAATTACAAAGCATAGATACAATTTGGAATACTGTACATAACATTACGTTTAATTCCTGTTCAAAGCACATTATTCACCTTTGCACTACTAATATTTAGACAAAAGACTCTGAAAACAATCCAAAACTGATACTTCTTAACTAGAAATAAAATATTTTTAAAAATTAAATAAAATCATAAAGTAAGTGCAGAACACATCGGCTACCTTCTCAAGACTGTTCATTTTTATCTTTGTTTTTCCACCTCTAACATAGTCTGCATAACCATGACAGGCATGTGCAAGCTTAGGAATGCTAGATACTAGGGGTGGGTGATATGAGCTAAAATTCATGTCACAATATTTTCCACAGTCCAGACGATATCGTTATTATATCGCGATATGAGAAGAAAAAAATTGGAATCACATTTTAGTAGACCTTACTTAAATTGAAGGCAAAATATCTATTTTAACCTTATATAACTAGAAAAAAAAAATAATAATAATAATTTCAAGATCTAAGGCAAAAACAGAATGGTCTGACTTTAGATGTGTGAAATTATGCTACATAAGACACCTGTGCAAAAGAAAAACAGCAAAAGGACTGAAAGAACATGCAAATTAACTCTCTGACAGCAGATGGCGCTTATGGCCTCAATTTAGCGTTCCCGTGTTCCTTTGAACACAAGGTAAGAGAAAAAGAAAATGCCATCTAAAGTTTTCTGAAGAGAGTTCCCTTCAGATCAGGGCCGTGCACAGACCTTTTGAGGGGCATGTGCTCAAACTGAAAAAAGGGGCGCACACCCCCGTTGCATTTACCGTTGCAAGCAAGTATAGGTCTCAGCAGCAAAGTAATGGGAGTTACCAGATCGGGGCGTTTTTAGACCGTGTTACCTGATTGGCTGGCGTCATAGTGACGGTAGGTTTAGGGGTGGGGTTAGGTCAGGGGGATCATTTTGATTGCATGATTTAGAAACACCCAGAAGTTTGACATCGTTCAGCTGCTGTGCAGGTTGCCAGGTTTTCACAATAAAACCCACCCAATTGCTACTCAAATTAGCCCAAAACTATCCCAATCGCGTTTCGAGGAGGGTCCCCCATTAAAAATCGCGTTTAAAATATGTTTTTTTTTCCCCCTGTTCCCCTGGTAAAATCGCATTCCAGGGGCTAAATATCACGTTATTGTGGTCGCTTCCATAGACATATAAAATACCTAGACGCCTCATTGGCCGCTTTGAGCCTTTGCTTTCTCTGTCTTCAACCCCAACATTTTAGCTTTTCTCGTGCTTCAGGTCAGAACACAGCTCATTCGCTTTGAAATACAGGAAAAAAAATTGAAATAATACATCTTTAAGCACTAATAATTTACCATCATTGAGAAAATTGAATAAAATCAGCGAATACAAATCAAAAAGTGACACACTGGTAGTCTGCTTTTTATTTTCATAGCACTCTATACAGATAAACACCACAAACAATAACACATGTAACTGATAATACTTTATGGATCCAGTAAAACTTATAGTTACAATGGTAAATTATTATGCTCTGATATAGTGCACAGTAAAAATATAGTAAAACTGATATGTAATATTAAAAAGTATATGTAGTACAAGTTGTAGTAAAGTGAATAATATAAAAAGCGAGTACAACAGTACAATAATGTAAGTGATATAATAGATTTATAATAGCACAAATTATATGTGTAATACCACAATAAATAAATAACAACAGATGAATAATAGCAAGTAAAATGCAGTCTTGTGATTGACTGAAGAAACTGGTTATTTGTAAATATTTGACAAAAAAGACAGAAACATTTAATAAGGTAATTATATTAAATGATATTGTTATAAAAATTACCCTTACAAAGGTTAAAAATTGCTGCTGGAGGTCTGTTCCTGGCAGAGAGAGAGAAAAAGAGCGAGAGTGGTTTGAATATGATCAGGGTCATTCTGGCCATTCATTCAGGGCTGTTCTGGGTTTAAACTAGTACAAATACAACATTAGGCTGTGGACGTTTAGTCTCTTGGAAATGCAGAGAACAGGCTTTCTTCAGATTTCTTTGAGGCTTGTGTTGTCCTGTTTGCAGTTGGCTAAAAAGGAAAAAAATATATAATCAGTCCACAGTTTTATGATAAGCTATGAAATCCTTATAATCAAGTGATGATAAACTTACTCTTTGTAAATAAGTAACGTTAGTGAAATTAAAGAGAGATGCTTTAGCTCCATCTCTAATCCTGACAGTCTGACATTGTCTTGTCAAAGTGCTCACTGTACATATTGTGCTCATAACACAATTTACTTTATGATATAAACTACAATATAAGTTAAAACTTCATAAGAATTCATTTAAAATTTGATTTCTTATAAAGTCTCAGCTTTCACAGCTTACTAGCGATATCGCTAACGTTAGCTATTAATAGTCTGATACTTGTGGCTAATTAAGCTGTCAACATAATGCTAAAAATGACCAAAAAACATCCAGAAACAACTGTTCAGTCTTACCTGTGAAAGATAATACCCCGAGAGCTGTTTTTATTACTGTGTGACGGTCTGTAGATCCCCAAGCTGCCGACGAGTCCGGGATCTTTTCTCATGTCTCGCTATGAGAGTTATGAAGAGTTGCCCACACCAATATGGCGGCAACGTTGACGTGCGGTCGAGCACCCAATGAGGTGTCTAGACATTTATTATGTCTATGGTCGCTTCAACCCGCGGACATGAAAAACATCCCGCGAACTTGGCAACTCTGCTGCTGTGGAACAGTTCATTCAGTCCAGATAGAGGGGGTGGAGTTATGAGGTTTTACTGACAGTTTGAGCGGATCCAACAAGATTTTAGTCACAAGTTCTATTTAATACGTTTCACTGGCTAAATATTTGTAAAACAGACAGACAGATGTAAAGGGTGATTAATAGCATTGATTTATGGAAGCAAAAAAAAAAAAACACCACCACCAAAAAAGGGCACTTCGGAGTGTAAAGTGAAAAAGGGCATGTGTTCTGCACAGATTGAGCTCTACATGTGCACATGCCTGCTTCGGATACTCATTCATATTAACCCCCCTGCCCCCAATTCATTATTTATATTTTCTTCCTATATTTCGAGCATTGTCAACAGAGATCTTGCGCTGCCTGCTCCAGTATTTTCTCTCTTTGTGTCAATGTTCTTCGTCTCTGTCCTGTGTTAACGGCCGTTTACAGACTTAGTATTATTACCACACAAATTACATTTTGGGAAATTATTGTAATCCAGTTTGTGTGCAGTTCTGAAAAGTCGATCGTGTGTTTGGAGCAAAAACTATCCGATTTATGTCCGATCAAGCGGGGCATCTCTCTCTCTCTCTCTGATGACGCAGTAACGACCGCGGGGAAAAAAAATCTTTGTCTGTCCATCCAATGAAATCCATGAATATGTAACAGTATCCACAGTATAGCAAAATCCATATCATGGCACAACATAATACCAGTAGTCACGTTAATACCGGTATAGCGCTCACCCCTACTAGATACCATCAGCTGAAGCAACAGAATCCTACCATCATTGGACCACCTGCATGACAACCAGACAAACGTCACAATAACCCATATCTCAGTGAGGTATCTCACATCTCTCCCTGTGGGGGTAAGAAAGATACAACTTGGTTTTTGCAAACCTGAACAGCTGGAACATGTTCTTATGCTGTATCTGAAACAGAATGTGATATTTGCATCACACCAAGAACAATTTTCAGGTTAATCTACAATCAGTAGTTTTAATCACTTCAATATTACATAAAGCTCATGTTAAATTCCAGGAAAAGCTTTCAGACAGATGCCGAGTCATTCATCCACAGCAGACCTCCACAACAGAAAACCCTGGTAGACTGATATGTAGGTCAATCCACCTGACAGAAGTGCACATGAGAACTGTTGACGACAAGGCTCATCACATCTACTGTATTTAAATATGGCTATCTGGGTGCTAAGAGGTAAAGTCTTCAGAAGAGAGGGAGTGAAAAGGAAAGACACTTCTACATATATAAATATTCAAATCACAATTTCTAAAAATGGACATTGATGGAAAAGATGGAAACATTAGAAAGTGTGATATATTATATTGTAATGAAATATTGAACTAGACAAAGGATATTTCTTCATGTTCCTATGTTGATTATAATGAATGTATAGATTGATTGTTTTTTTTCTCCCAGGACCAGCAAAAGCCAGCTCTTTAATGACATCCTCTATGAGAGAGTGACAATTTGAAGAATTCTGGGATGTTTTGTGGCATAAGTTGGGTTTGAATCTCTCTAAAACATTACATCTTTTTGACAAAATTACAGAAATTTGCATGATAATATAAACATCCCAAAAGTTGACACTCTAGTAAGCTAACTCTACTGCTAAATATTAGCACTTTAATATAAATAATAGCATATTTCTGAAATTATATTTCCACATTAAACAAATTCTTAAAATAAAACAAGCATGTTATAGAGTCCTGCATAACAGAAATGACCTCACTGTCGATGATGAATATTTCGCCTGCTATTTTATAAAGTAGGTCTGCAACAATCTTTGATTTTTTTTTATATTCAATTAATCTAATGATTATTACAATGATTATTCAACAAATCGTTGATTATTTCACCAATGAATCAGTAGGCTTCATCCTATTATTCAGCTTTTACAATTAGTTAAAATATTGAGTTACACATCTTCTAACTAATAAATAAACAAGATAATCACTTCAGCTTTTCAAAATGTCAAAATTATATTACTATTGTACAATTACAATTATTTTTTTTTAAATTAAAAATACATTTTGCCACACAAAATGAGATGACAGACAAAGACACTCTCATTCACCATATAATTAACTGTATGAAAAAGTAACTGACTGACTGATGCATCATTCTGCCTAACATCTCCTTTTGTAATATGGAACAAAATAAAGGTAAGTGATAAGATATTTTATTTTTGGATAAATTAGTTTATTCACAACACTAACTCTCTTAAAACACCTTGTACTGTTATAATAATCAAAACAGTCCTGAGCTAAATTAAGCTTTAATCTATGCAAGCAAACAAAATCATTTTCACTAATAAAAAGTTTTATCATTATCTAGCTTCAAAATGTAGAGCTGCTTAATAACAGAAAATCAAGTTCTAGCAGCCTAACTCTAGTAATTCTAACTGAAAGTGATACTGACACTTTTTTTTCATGTTTAATAACTGTAAAGCTGTTAGCTTTAAAGCAATGTATTGTCTAAAGCGCTATATAAATAAATACGACTGGAGTGCCGATTGCAGAGCTGGTATAAACATATCCACATCGCTATGATCAGATGCTTTCTTTACGGCTGTTTTCTCACGTCGTCGTTGTGTATATTTCGTTATTGAGAGGAAAGCATGCAGCACATATTTACATAATACTCTAAACACCGCTCTGTGCTCGTCTGGTTCGGCTGCATTTGAAGCTCTAAAGTGCCGTATGTGTCGTCTTCTCTTGAATTGCATCCGGGAGAGCTGAATTACAGTCTACACACTGGTCAAACCGTGTTATTGCAGGCCCGTAGATTAGGTCATATGAGATCAAACGACTACTCGACAACGAAACTATTTGTCGACCATTTTTATTGTCAACAACTGTCTAAATGTTGACTAATCATTTCAGCCCTGGTATAAAGTATTTCACTGCTGCTCATCAGCAGAAATTGTTTGATGAGCAGCTCACTACATTATCTCAGACACACGCAAGTGCTGTTCTGTGCATGATAAGCTGTGGTAGTAAAACCCAAGGGACAAAAACAAGGAAGTAAAATATGAGCAGCTTGTGCCTTCAAGTGTCTTTCGTAGAACTTGCGGTGAGAGAAATACAGATGTCCTGTGATTCAGAGTGGAAAGGGGGTGAAACTGAACTTAGGTTCAGCGCAAGCAATTTTTAACAGCACTGAGACTTTAAAGGATGATTTAAATTGCTTCTTCAAAAACAAATAAAATCTACAATGTTATTTCAGACATATTCAGAAGAGCCACAAAACCCATTAAGCATTTGTGAGAATATCAACCAGGTTTACAG
This sequence comes from Spinibarbus caldwelli, assembly GCA_039654775.1. Classification (NCBI taxonomy): domain Eukaryota; kingdom Metazoa; phylum Chordata; class Actinopteri; order Cypriniformes; family Cyprinidae; genus Spinibarbus; species Spinibarbus caldwelli. The sequence continues at coordinate 10,459,053 of CM077247.1, forward strand.
TAAATCTTTAACGGATCACTACAAACTAGGTTCAGACACAGCACTAATTTGATTCTCTGCAGCTCGTCTCCTAACATTGTGTTCATCTCAAATGAGAATACATTACGACCTCACATGCACCCACACAGAGGAAAATCACGGGTATTAAGAAAAACACAGGCAGCCAATTTGCTTCCTCAATCCTGCTGGCCCTCTCCAACCTCACTTCATATGACAACACCACCACTGCAATCAATGTCCCAACATTACTCCAGCTCACATTTCCTGCCTGGATCAATTAGAAGCATATGGCACGTCACATGGTTCCTGTCCGCTCTTTCATCTGTTTCTTTTTACAAATGGATTTTTCTGTTCTTCTTTGGGTAGTAGCAAACCAATGGACTGTTTACACGTCACACGAGACTTAAACCTCTCACGCTGCAACCTGCAGTTGATAACTTCAGCTGACTTAACCCATAAAAACTTTGTTTTGTTGGTATAAACTAACGTATTACAGTTCACTTTAAAGGAATGATTCATATATCTGCCATCCAAGATAAAGATGAGTCATGTGGATTATGATGTTTATATCAGCTGTTTGGACTCTCATTCTGACAGCACCCATTCACTCTATTGGTGGATCCATTGGTGAGCAAGTGATTTAATGCTAAATTTCTCCAAATATAAAGAAACAAACTCATCTACACATTGGATGGTCTGAGGCTGAGTAAATGTTCAGCAAATTTTCATTTTTGGGTGAACTATTTCTCTAAGAAAGATAGGAGGGAAGAAATTAAAATGGCTTGACAATACATTATGGAACGCTTCAAACAAATTATATTTGCATGAAAAAAATGTTCAGCATTAATATTTTTCACCCAATTTAATATCCAATATCTGTGAGTATAATTTTTATGGTATAATGCCACTCAAGCCATTATCTTTCTCTTAATATAGTCTCTTCTACAAGAAACAAAATGAAGTAAAAAAGAAAAAAAAAAACTACATGAGAAAAGAAACACATACAAAAAGTGTCTACTGAAGTTTCTATCTCTAGCTAACTTTTTAAATGACACATTTAATACAACTTTCAGTCTACACAAACTATAGGAAAAGTATTAGCCTACTTGATAAAGATGGACCATGGGGTCACTTGCCCATTGGCCAGCTTGTCGTGCGCAAGACCTGCAGCGAATCTAATTAGACTTAACGTCAGGGTCATTTACTGCCATCTGGGCTTGTTCAAGCGTCATAAATCGCTATGCACTGGGAATCATGCTACAGGATGCTTATCACCACAAATATGCATCACTTCCCACTGGCCAGTCTTGTTTGAGGCTGCTACAGTATCTCTATGGCTTGATGCTTCATGTCTGATTGGGGGCTTTGCTGGACTGGCTTTTATTGGACACTAAGTTACCTCTGCATATTGGCAGGTGATTTTCTGTCTCACTACCCATTAGCTAAAGTGTGGTTTGTTATGTTGCCAGACCCCTAATGATGGCAGCAGCTGGTGGGGAAACTGAGAGAATTGAGTGAAAAAGAAAATGGTGAGTCACAAGACCTGCACTCCTTCTGTCTGTTTCTCTTTTTCTCTCTTTCTGTGGGGTGAACTAAGAGCAAGAGAATCTTTTTGTGCTCACCACCTTGTTTAGACTGATGAGCCACTAGTAAGCTATCTGAGGGGCAGGAGAAGAGATCAACAGAGGTCAGATGAATACATTGAGGTCTCCTGAGGAAATATAATCTTGAAGCAGTCAAACAGGAAGCAGTGAGCTGCTTGTTTTTCTGTATGAGACAGGCTCACTGAGGCTTACTGTGACTTAGTAGTTTTTCAAAGACAAATACTGCACAATCTTAGGTTTTGTTTAGTTCTGGAGCTCAAACGTTATTGGTGATTGACAGTTATCAAGTTTCATCAACTGATTTCAAAAACCTGTTCTTGTAGAGCTTATAAGTGCAATGAAAGTAAATAAGGATGGACCGATCGATATCAGCTGATATTTGTCTTAAATGGACCTGTGATCTGCCAAATGCTGAACATACTTAAATTCAGGGCTAGTATTTTTAAGTGCAGCACGTGCAAATTGCAAGATAAATGCATTTATGCCTGTTTGAATTCAAAAATATAAATGTTAAATGCATGAATCGCAATATGCCAAGTTTCAATAGTAACTACTGTAATTCTGTCCATACTATGACAAGTTAGTGACAGAAAAAATTAAAATGCAAATAAATGTAAAAATGTCGGAAACCCCAAAGGTGCAAATATAGATTTTTCTTCCCTATTGTTGTGTATATCGGAGTTAAAATAAATAAATAAATTTTAAAAAAAAGTAAGATGAGACTTGATTTTGTCCATTGGACATAGACTGAATCATTGCCATTTGTTAATTCATGTTTTTCTTTTGTTTTGTTTTTATTAAAGATTACAAGGACACACAAATTAAAAAAAAAATATTGATGTGCACAGATAAATCATTTATAATAATGATTTCATGATGATTTAAAAATTTTTGTTTCTCAATTCCATATAAAATATGGCATTTTTCTGTATTAAACAGAGGTCATTTTAAACTATTTTCTGATAAGTATCCACGCTATTAGTATTACCACAGTGCCCACTGTGGGGAATCATTATCAGTTTAATCATTGTTATTTAACACTCCAAAAGACTATGTGACAAAAACAAGACAAGCTCAAACCCACGCCTCTTCCTCTTTAAACGTATGCAGCTGAGAGCAATAACATCCCAAACATTCCTTCCTTTGGGAGAAAATTCTTGGTCAGCTGATCAGTAGTACTGAACCACTCAGGAATGATTATGCTATAGTGAAATCACAAATGCAGCCATCCTCATAGAGAGAGAGAGAGCATCCTGACCTGAAAGTGATTACAGTAACAGAGGAAGTGGGTGTTACTGCTTTATGTCAGGATTCTGGTCTCTTTTTACACAATCTTCTGCTCAGAATCATTACTTTGCCTCAGATCCAATTGAGATGGCAATAAAAGAAGCAGAATAACTTGTGGAAGTTTAGCTTTAGATTTACTGTGCACACTTACTTTTAAATGACGGAATGTCTTCTTTAGCTATTGTCTTTTTGGGGGGTATTATCTTTCCTCACTGCAAACGGGGGAATGGATGTGCTAATGTCCTTGAGAACATATTTCACATTAAATATAGACCCCAGTGTCCCTGTTCCAGCTCCTGACTGGATCAGGATTAATGACCTCCACTGGGTTCACTGGCATAATGACCAGTAGGTCAGACAACTGCCTCGGGTCAATTCAACACACTAGGTTAACTAGAACAGCATGTAAGCTAAAATTGGTACAATGAGGAATGGACACGCGACAGAGAACTGCCCTGCTGAACTCATCAACAACAAGCCTTGAAAGCAGAACTCAAAATCTGCAATCAGCAGTGTAGATTGCAATGGTTGATATCGACATATTCATCTTCCTTAGTCTTACCACAATGGCACTAAACCAAGTCAAAGTGCCCTGCACCTCAATAAGCATTCTAATGGTGCTATAAATATTGATTAATAATTGATTTACAGAGAATCTTAGTCTCAAGGATTTCTGGTGATTTCTGAGCATCCTGTAACCTGAACAAGCAGGGTATAAAAGAACAACTGGGATAGAGAGGGAGAGGGAGAAATATACATCCGAACACTGGAAGATGACACCAACCAGCCTAAGAATGATTATAGATACTGCACTTCCCTCGAGCCATTCAATATATACAGGAGGATCTAGCAAAAACTAAATGATTCAGCAAAATTTTGAATAACAAGTTCAGCTAATGGAGATGAATTTGCGTAAATGTGTCAGCTAAAAAAGAAATGGGAGATTAATAAAGACAGTCACAGACAGCAGCCATGGCAATACAAAAAGCTACTTTGCTCTTAAAGAGCATGGATGGTACCGGGATTATTAAACAAGTTTGCTAAGCAATTGCGCAACATTGGCTGGCATCAAGTGAGCCATCTTACACATGCTCTCTGAGAGCTGCTAATTTAGTGCAGACGAGGGCAAGGGATGGTATTACTGTTATTGCAAACAAAGCAAGCCACACTTGTGTCCCTTATCTCCTACGTCACTGACTTTTCAGAACAGAGCACACAGTGGTGCAGGGCCTCTTCAGAGGAGGTTATGTAAGTAGTATATAGTACGAAGGATGTACAGCTTTGTTTACTGAATCATTACAAGAGAATCAGCAAAGCAGGGCACCTGACTATCCACAAGGTCTCACATATACAAAAAGCAACTCTCAGTATCCAGTGTAATGACTTTTCCAGAAGATTTCTAACGTAGGAAATATTCAACATCAGTTTTCTCCTCTCTTTGTGCACAAAAGAGGAAATGACACAGTCATATGAAAATGTCAAATATCACAGTAAATTTCTGATCTGCAAGCCCACACTTTACTAAAATGATTTTCAAAATTGTTCTCTTTCATAAAGCATGACAGATTTTAACATATTTGCCAATTTGACAGAATAAAACAAACCATAAAATGTATTAGTTTCACTATGTAGACAAAAACACAGTATCAACATCCATAAGATTACGGACAAAGTCCAATGTAAGGTTTCTAAGCTGGTTTAGATAGTCATTAGCTGGCTCAACCTGGTCATTAGCTGGTAATTTACTGGTCCAAGATTATCTATGAACATATTTCAGCCTAAAACTGGTCTCTCAGCCTAACCAGGGGTGCATTTCCCAAAAGCAACCATGGTCGCAAGTTCCGTCGTTACCAATAGTTCAATGGAATTTACAACCATTGTTAGCTAACGATGCTTTTGGGAAACACACCCCAGCCTGGTTTCACATGGGTTTTGGGCATTTTTCAGCCAGTGTGGTTTTAAATTCATTTGGCCGCAGTTCAACTAGACTAAGAGACCAGAAAGGACCCACAAACCATCTTAAGACTGCTTCAAGATGCCTTTTCCCTCAACAGGGTTATGTAAAGGATAATCAACGGCTAGCTGTGCATTAAACGATTTGAACGCACGACGTGGAGGCGAAGAACCACCCGACGCGCAGCGGAGCCGTTGATCATCCCGTTTATGCCATGGTCATTTTCCAGCATTCACATATTAAAGATGTTAATAATATCTGCGCTGCAATATTTGACCGGAACGATAAAAATGACGGTTATTTTCGTCTGTATTACTATTCAACTGTAATTGTATGTTACTATGGTTACCAATGTTTATAGGAAGCGCATTAATATAGAACGTGATTAAACTGACTTGCTACCTGTGCAGTTAAACGAATTTAATCAACACCTGCCAGCCAATCAGAATCGAGTATTCAGACAGACCATGGCATAATATAAGTGTTACTGATAGCTCTGATAGGTGAAGCGCTGTAAAGCATCCGTTCTGGTATTTTTGTTTTTGCTCACCTGTTTAAAATATGAATGTATATTCAGACTCACCCCCACTAACTGCACCAGGTGCGATCACGATCCCCTTCGCCTCTGTTTTGGGGGAATTCTGCCCGTAGCGCCCGTCATTCTTCGTCACCATCTGTTGAGGATTGCCTTTATGGTCCAAAACGGTGGCGTTGACCGTGGCGCTATAATAATCCTCCTTGTTCACCATAGTTTTGTCGGCACCGATAGACAGCGTACACCTGGGCGAGACGAAGGCGAGGAGGAAGGCGAGAAGGCAGCTGCTGCATGACGCCGGCGCGGCCAATCTCTTCAGCATCTTCGGCAATGTCTTCACCGATCAACGCAACCCGACTCTGCGAATCTTTCAACGGTCAGCGCTCTGTCTCAAGAGCCCTCATGTAAACATACTGTCCTCCTCTCAAACCACAACGTTCATATGAAGAGCCATGCGGCGCTTCCCCTGATAGACAGAAAGAAAAGGTAGATAGATTTGTCGACGTTACTGACTTTGCGATGACTACAAGACGCGTGTATTTCACCAGAGAGGCTTGAGTCTGTATAATGCTCCCCGTTTGGTTTTATTAAAGGCGGTTAAGCTTGTCTACAGGTCCTTTAACTAGTACACTGCCTTTTAACGACTGTTAAAGGGCAACAAATGTATCTCTTCTGCTGTCAGGACCGCGCTTTGTTCGCGCAGTCAGCCCTTACAACCAGCTGCTATGCAACAAAAAGACCTTTCCTCACGAGCTGAGATTTTGATTTAACGTTTTACATTTAACGTTAACCTTTAAAAAAGGTTATGACGAAATATCTTACCTGCTCGGTCGCTTCCACCTGTATTATTTACAGTCAAATTCTCTTTGTTGTGATAATTCACAGAGCCGTGGCTTGTTCGGCCATAGGCAGACCGATGTGTTGCTTCTTCTGCTCGCCTTTTTTTTCCTTCTCGCCAAAACTGAGCCGTAAGCGTGTGCGCATGCGCGACGCAGCGCGTCTCTCGCACGGTGAGATCAGATCAGTGGGAGGGAAGGACGGAGCCACATCACCATCATCTCAATGCGTATACTGGGCCTTTACAACCAGTTTACAACCAGTGGTAGCATTTGTGGCCGTTTACTATTGATTTTGAAGAGTCTATAGTTTACAAGGAGTTGTTGATGTATTTAATGTGTATTAGGGGTTTTGTAGCCTATTTTATAAATCATTTATCAGATCTGTTTTATTCCAGTTTGCTAATCTGAAAGATGATGTTCATGAAAAGAAGCATGCAAAGCACAGTGCAGTACTGATGATGTCATAATAGAGATGCAACTTCCAAATTTGGTAGCCTGCTGACCCTTGAGCAAGGCACCAAACCCCCAACTGCTCCCTGGGCGCCGCAGCATTGGCTGCCCACTGCTCCAGGTGTATGTTCACTACTGTGTGTGTGCACTTGGATGGGTTAAATGCAGAGCACAAATTCCGAGTATGGGTCACCATACTTGGCCACACACCACTTCCCTTTCCCTTTCCCCTTTCCCCATAACAGTTCTTTTAATATATTGCTCTGTAAAGATTGAGATCAGAATGCACTAAAACATGTCAGTGGTTAGTTACATTTGTGAAAACCCGAATCCCAATTTTAAATAAGTAATAGTAGCACTTTACAATAAGGTTTGTTAACATTAGTTAATACATTATCATAAACTAACAATATTGCTTATAGCATTTATAATCTTTGCCAATTTTAGTCAATAGAAATACAATTGTTCATTGTTTGTTCATGTTCAAAGTGCATTTTAAAAATGTATTAGTAAATGTTAAAATTAACTCTAATTCTACAGCATTTAATCTTAGATAATGTTACTTTTTGTGTTATGATCATCACTTGTTTTATTCTTCAAGTCACTTTGGATTAAAGCATCTAAATGTAGCCTAAATGTTAACTAATGTAGTTCTATTAATCGGATCATTAGTGTAAAGTGTTACCCAAGTAGCTAATTGATTCACATTATATATTAAATTGTGTAACTTGTTAATTGTTTGCAGTCATGCATATTGTTTCATTTGGTTATCTAAGTAAAATGCATGCACTCAGCTGGGAACAATTTGTGACTAAATGGGTTAAGTCATATTTATGGTGCCTACAGAACATTTGCCACACCTGGCTGTGTCTGTATAGCCAGATGGTATGAAGGTCCACTGGACAACATATCCAGCTCACAGTCTATGATGAGTCTTTTCTTTTCTTTTTTAACAATATAGCAAACAAATCCCTACTTAATCTTGACAAACATCAGGAGGAGATACAAGAATCCCATATCATATTATTTCCTCTGTCCATCATTTCACCTTTAAACAATTACCTCTAACTACCTCTATCATATGAAAATTTCTTGTGTGGCCTAATAATAGCAGAGATCAGTTTTTAGCTGAACCAACAACTCGTCAGATCTCTGGCTCTCTCTAGTGGAGGCCATCTAGTCCTACATTACAATAAACTATATTATGACAACATTACACAAGGCAGAATTCAATATTGTTTAGTTTTTAACATTCTGACATAAAATACATTAACTTTAAACTTTTAATTTGATTTATTATGAACCTGGTGGAAATTATCCAAGAACTTTGTTAAAAAAGGGAACTTTTTGTATATTTTTTTTTTCCAGGTAAATTTTACCCATATTTACTAGCTCTTCTTCATGTTTCTTCACATGCAATGCTGTACTCAAGAAAATGTTTCAGTCCCCCTAATTTGCATTTTTATTTTAACTTGAGAACAATGCAGGGCAGGTGGAATGTAGTGACCACAGCTGATGCATGCACAGACATGATATACCACATGCACGCACAGACATGATACAATGGAAAACCGAAACTAACAGCTGACTAACTGACATCAAATTCCCTTTTCTACTCTCAGACAGGGGACCTTTTAAAGTATACACACATGAAAATGGCTTGTATACTGTGGATTTTTTTTTTTTTTTTTTTTTTTTTTTTTAAAGGAACTATAGAAAAGACAATTGTTTGTGTGAAAAGTACTTATTTTGTCCAGCAACCGACATTTTCCTAGCATACGTTTCATTTCCTCCCTAAGATCCTATCTCTTCCTGTTTGGTATAGATGCGGTTATGGGACATTCCAGAATGTACTGTGTTACATTAGCATTGTCCACTAATTGCCTTAAATATAAATGCAGGCACTATTTATATAAGCTATATAAAATTCAGTATGCTACTCATTACATCTCCAGACGTCTTTATAATTCCAACACTGACCATATACAATATTCAACTAGCCTTGTTCAAACAGGTATCAATAAAGTTGTCAGTTGTTTTATCATTATAATTTTTAAATGATTATTATCATTTCAAACGACCTGAACTATACTCATATGAAGTAAAGCAGGAGAGAAATAGCCTATGTAGACAGTGAAGCAGCAATTCAAATCTGGTTAAAATCTTCACAGACAGAAAGAGGAACAGCCAAGAGAGACTCGTTGATTGGTCTAATCTCATGAGGGGCGGGATGAGAAACGACACAAGGTAACTAAAATATTAAAACTATTTTTCTGTTCAACCTTTATGTACCAAGAGACAAACGCGTAGCGGAATAATAGAGGATAAACGGTACAGAGAGACAGGTTGGACCGGCTTCTAGACACCGATAAACCTTTGAATAGCACACCGCTAGAAAATAATCTATAGACCAGGGAGAGATTTCACCTTTAAAGCATTAAAAAATAGGCTACTTAAAACTTTAATTTAAAGAAACTGAGATTTCAGCGCCATGACATTCTTTGTGATTCCTCGAGTGCCTTTTCTCTGTCTCCTCATTTTTCTGAACGTCTCAGCTTCAAAGGTGAACAGCTCAAACAACAGTTTCAGTAAGTCTTGATTCTCATTACATTAATCACTTTAAGGTTAACACCAACTTCCTGTTTTAAGCGTCTTTTACTTATTTTCCATATATGAAAAGTTCGCCTTTTTTTGTTAAAAACATAGCCTAACAGAAAAAGTTACATCACTCTAAATACTATTCACAGTAAGCGCCATAATTATTTAAATAAACTATAAATCTCCTTTGATTTTTCACATAACGTAGCTCGAATATAATTTAGGTCAACACAGCATGTGTAGGAAATATGTGGGTGGCACTGAGGAGAGTCAGCAGATTTTTATAGACTAAATAATAAATAAGTCTTTAGGGACAGGTCATTTACTCACCCTCATATAGAAGCCATTTAAGGGGGGGAAATGTTGACATAAAAATTAGAAATTGTGAGACATTTATTCATACAGTAGCCTATTTTCGAAATTTATGTCATGCTAAGTCATAATAACGAGCTAAAATGTCGAAATTATGAGATAAAAAGCCACAATGAGCAAAGAAGTCTAAACTGTGACATACAAATCAGAATTATCAAAATTATAAGACTTTGCTAAGACAGTTAAAAAGTTGACTGATATTTTGTCATACTTTCAACTTCTTGTGTCATAATTATAAATTTTATGATGTCATAAATGTGATAAATAATTTTAACTTTTTATCTAAAAATTATGACTTATATCATAAAATTATTACTTTTTTTTTATCTCATCATTTATACTCTTTATTTTGTAATTATGATTTGCCAAAGCTTTTTTTTTTTTTTTTTTTTTGGTGGCATAAATGGGCTTCAATACACATAATTTCCAACTTTTATGACTGTTGTAGAACACACTAAATGATTATTCATGATGAGTAAATGATGACAGAATCTTAATTTTAAGCAAAATAAAGTGTAGGGACAAATGATGTCTATCTGATTTGATTCATTTTTCCGAGCACAAAGAAAATATTCGTATCTAGTAGTTTTTGATTGCTTTTTGGGTGGTCCTACATTGTGATTGAATGAGTAAGTCTGTTGTGTAATTCTTAGGAAAAGTAACAAGATATAAATAAAACAGACTAATCTGTCCTTTCCACCACTTAGGCGCGCGAGGCTTGCCTCTGATTAACAATACCCTCCCAGACAAGTATAAGGAGCAGATACAGAGCTACAGCTTTACACTAGTGGTTCCTCTTGTCTGCCTCTTCGCCTTTTCCATCGGGCTTCCATCAAACTTGTTGGCTCTCTGGGTGCTGCTTATGAGAACCAAGAAGCTCCCATCCACCATTTTGCTGGTCAACCTCACCATCTGCGATCTTCTGCTACTGCTGGTGCTCCCCTTCCGTATCATCTACCACTTCCGGGGCAACAACTGGACATTTGGAGAACCATTCTGTCGTGTTGTAATTGGGCTCCTCTATGGAAACATGTATGGCTCAGTGGTTTGTCTGGCACTGATCGCCGTGGATCGCTACATAGCTCTCGTTCACCCTTTTGGTGCCAAGATGCTTCGAAGTAACAAGAATTCTGTCTGTATGAGTGTTTTGGTTTGGATAGTGGTTTTAGCCTCTGTTGTGCCCTTATTAGCCACACAACAGTCCTATAAGATAACTGACACTCCTCTAACAACCTGCCATGATGCACTACCTATAGAACAGCAAGAAAAGTACTTCCTGCCGTACTTTGCTATTCTCTTCTCCCTCTGCTTCCTGCTTCCACTCCTGGTGGTGCTGTTCTGCTATTCTGCAGTGTTACGCACCCTTATGGCTGAAGGGCAACGTTTTGCCCGTGCGATTAGAGTGACTGTGCTGATGTTAATGGTTTTTGTGGTTTGCTTATTGCCGAGTAACATTCTCTTGCTTTTGCATTACTCCAAATCAGCTTTCGATCTTTATGTTCCGTACCAGATCGCTTTGGCTTTCAGCACCTTCAACAGCTGCATCGATCCTTTCATCTTTTATTATGTGTCTGAGGATTTCAGAAATAAGTTATGGGAGGCTCTCAAATGTTCTGGGTCTGATTCAGAGTCCTCTTCAGAATCTAGAACAAAGATGACCTTACTCTCAAAGATGAGCAGGACTGAAGGAGCAGCCTTATCGTGAGGTTAGCATGACAGGCATGCAAATCAGAAGATCTTAGGTTATATAACTCAAAAACTGTTAGGGCGTATTTAACGATTACTATATAGCTAGAGCCTGTCCACCCATCTGTCAGTCTTCTTATCTGTGTGTATAACCTAAGATTAGTTAAATTTGCACAGGAAAGCTGGCGTGAGGAGATATTAATTCATTTCCTCCTTATTTCCTTTAGTCATTAGTGATACAGGAGAAAAACAGATATATTTAAAAACATTTAAAAGGCAACATGTGACAGTAGTCTTGTTTTCAGGCTTTCTTGCATGAAGCCCGATGCAAGATTAAATTAATGACTCAGGGGTCTCCAGGGCCTAAAGTTGACTGCTAGATTAATAATGGTGGAAAACAAACTGTCATTTTCACACTGCCACAAACAGTCATGCAGTTCATGCAGTGATCCAACAAAATCCAAACAATTCTGTGTATATTATATTATATTGTATTTTATTGTATTATATTAAACAGTTATGAAGGATGTGTCTATTAATTTAGAAAAAAAGTGAAATATATAACTGCAATTTAATTTAACTTTGAACTAAATACTGAATACATTTTCAAACAGTGTAAGGTAAAATGTAATGTACATTTCAACCATGTAATATACAGTATAGTGGACATGTGACAATGCAGTTGTGATGAATAGTATTATCCATTGATTAGCAAATGGAGGACTAAAATGCCTTTAATGAGCATGTTCTTGCAATAGAAGCATGTATTAAAAATAATAATTTCTTTGTGTATCTGTAGAAAGTACTGAACCACATCAAATCTGCAACCATGTCTAACTCTTATTCAAGAACTGATGATTGCTTTTTTCGTGTTGTTAATTCCAAACATTAACTTTGTACATGACAATCAAAAATATATTCGAATGTATATTTGAACAGTATGTTGTTTTATAATGTGAAACCTGACTAATTTATTTTTGGAAGATGATTTGCTTAAATTATTAAATACAACTCTCCCATTACCTTTACTTATAAAAAATTAAAATATGTACTAACAACACAATATTTCATGATTGTGTAGCTTAATTGCCTTGACTACTAGCTGAAAATGCTGATTCTAAACTTAGTACTCCCTTTAGTGGACAATACTGTCCTCTAGTGGGGACATTTTAACACCTTGATATGACTGAGAATTGAAAAACTAAAACTCCTTAAAGCATTCCTCAAAGCACACCCTACAAGTATTTATCAGTCTGAGGTATTTTCTTTTTTAAACAATGCAAAAATACACGGGTGGATATCTCAAACAGAGTTTGACTTTTTATATTGCCAACCCTATTAGGCCTGTTTTTTATACTCTTCCAATGATTCATAAAAGTTTTATTTACCCTTCAGGTCATCCAACTGTGGCCCAGACAAATTCTCTTTTATCTCCTTTATGGCAGTATTTTGATGTTTCATTAAATTGTTTTTTCATTTGTTACCATCTTATATTAGAGATTCGACAGATTTATTAATAAAACATTGGATGTGCATGATTTAGCGGAGACATCTTTATTATTCACTTTGGATATTACTAGTCTTTATACAAATATTTCACATGAGAAGTGTCTTAGTATGCTTAAATATTATCAGCGAGGAGAAGCGAATCCACCTTCAGGATTTCTAATACAGATGGCCTCTTATGTCTTAAAATGCAATTATTTCATTTTTGATAATGATTGAGTGAGTAGTATGACAATGGGATCCATTTTTGACCCAGATTATGACTTATTTGTGGGGTTCTTTGAGCCTTGTTATATATTTAATTGTGATGTTAATCCCTTTCTTCCACATATCCTAAAATAGATATATTGATGAAATAAACTGTATCTTTATGTGTGATCAATACAGCTCATGAATTTGTTACAATTTGAAATAGTTAAGTGGATTATTTGGAATTTACTTTGGAAGTGAATGTGCTACTTGACATGCGGGCGAGAAAAATTAAGGTATATAACAACTTTATTACAAATGATACAAATTGCAACACTCTTTAGCTTGCCACTAGTTTCATCCTACCTTTTTGAAAAAGGGACTTACCAAGAGTCAGTTTTAAAGAGAATTTGAAGAATTTGCAAAGTGGATATTTACCAGATTGGACTGAAGAAGACGTGTTTAAGAAGACTGGGCAACACAGAAATTATCATCCACCTGTATTTTCTCTCTCACTGTGATGCTAAATGTGATGATTTCTAAATTGTATCATTGTTATTGGCTAGGTTAGGATGCAACATAGTATATACTGACAAACAGGCAAATATAAAAGTGTGCATTACTATATTCATGAAAACACAAAAGAGTATGTATGTCTGATTTGTAAGAACAGTTAACGTGCCCTAGATTGACTCACAACAACAAACGGCCCTTTGATTTCATTCTTCCTCTTGCTTTGTTATTGAACCGTCTTTCTACTGCATGTTCACTTTGTCCTGTCACTGTTGAAAGCAGCAGAAACAGAAAAGGAGAAACATGAAATAGCTGGCCATAACAACTGACAGTTGAACTGATTCTGTGCTGTGGTTTATTTGCAATCAGACTGCAATAATTCAACGGTTTATTTCTTTTTTTTTTTTATTTCTACATTAGCTTCTTTAATGATACATTACAGCCTTTAGACATGCTCCACAAACTCTTACTTGTCACTGAAACGTATAATGACATTCCTAATAACAGTCTATTTTGTTCACTTGATTTCCCACGTTCAGTGGTTCAGAAGTGTTGTGATTTTAAAATTTATTGATTTAAGGAGAACACAAGGGCAGACTTTATTTGCTTTTTGTAAACATTCATTGGTAAACTGGAATGTCCCCACTAGCATGCACACTGTCAAATGGTTTAGATTTACTTTAAACATTGATAAATTGGCACTATGTACTACATGTATTTAATTCTAAAAAGTTATACTAAAAATGTATACCTGTATATACTCTCAGTATAATATAAGTTAGTGGTGAGGCTTATCCATCCTAATGTATAAATGTATAATTTACTGACACCAAATTATGTCTTGAAACTCTCTTTGCAGCACATTTGAGCTTTTATCATTTTTTTTTTTTTTTAACCACCACATTTTATTGCCCAAGGTAGAATAACTGACAAAGCCCAACAAAACAACATTCAACGAGAAAAACTAAAACGGTCATAATAGAGTGATTGTTAGAGTTTAGTTTGCATTGTATGTTTTGCACTGGCTTATTTTCACTGCAATAGAAAATAAGTTTAAATTTGAGACAGGTCTGTTGTTCCCCTTTTTGGCTCTTATGCAATGCTTGCACTGTGTGTATGTGTTGAAAGCAGAATTTCCACAGAATTTCCACATGACTCCAGCCAAAATATAAAAACTCACAGTTAAATCTTCCTACCAGACTGAGGACAACAACAGAGAAGACAGCATCTGAAAACAAACGCTTACAGGACCATGAGACTTTACATCCTTTTCAGTTTTCTGCTTTTGGCTGGTAAGAAATTAAATTTAACTTCAAAATGGACATTAGCTTTCTACTAAAAATGTTCTTTAAACCTAAAAAAAAATTCCCTTCAATTTTATTCTAAAACTTAACTTGTAAATCCTGCTTATGGAAAAATAAATAAATAAAAAATAAAATAAATAAATATATTAAAAAAAAATTTTTTTAAACTGTTTAAGGTTAAATTAAATGCAGGCAACATTTTCTTGCAAACAAGAATGTGTTTTATTGTTACCATTTTAAGATTTGCTAAAATTTACTGATGTTGTATGGTGTCAATTAAAAAAAAAAATGCAAAAAGAGTAAACATGCAAAGTAAACATTGCAAAAACAGATAAACAAAAAACAGTAATTATGCAAATTAAAGTCTCAATGTGTGTCTCTTTTTTTCAGTGATTTGCAGCTGTCATGTTGATGCTAGTCAAGGTATGAAATGTAAATGAAGAAAAAGACAAACAGGCAGACAAATATAAAGACAGACAGATCATAAAGTAACAGAAAATTCTTTTTATTTCACAGTGAAATTTGGCCCCCTCTGCAGTGGTAACTCAAACAACAAAATAAGACAATGTGATGCGCATGGCTGTGGAAACTACGGAGCCCGCCGGTAAATTGTGTTTTTGTTTGAGGTTCTTCTGACTCCCCTTATATAGAGCTCTATTTCTCAAACAAATTTAGTTTTCTCTGACCTCTCCTCAGGCCAAGATTAAGAATTCAGAGGCCCCTGGGCGCAATGTCTTGTCGGGCCACCCGTTGTAAATTAACATTATGCAATAATGCATAAATATATGAGTAAATTCTAAATAGCCTAATCTGCATGTAATACAGACATTCCCAAAAACTCCTACGGATTCACAAACACTTCATGAACATCAGATTTGATAGTTAAACATGTTTATGCAGGGGCAGCCATCATTTTAGAAATGAGGGGGACAGAAATGTAAAAATAAATAAAATAAAACATTGTCTTTTTCCTGACTTTAGTGTAGTCACTTTTAATTGACTAAGAAAATAAATTTGTATTCTATAATATTTTTTCCTATATTTTCCTAATTACGTTTGGTAATTAATGATTGGTTTATATACAAACACATAATAAGGCAGAATAGTTTATATGTAATAAATCTTATGTCAATTAGCACTGCATTATTCATATACTTTATTTATTTATTTATTACCTCACTGGAAACTACTTGAAATTACCTTTTTTTTTTTTTTTTTTGGCTGCAGCAATAGCAGATGCCTTTGTCCATATTAGGGATTTCCTGCACGTCATCATTTATTTATTTATTTACTTCTACAAAGCCCTTTTTGACTTTCTGCACAAGAGTGCCCTCCGGCGTTGAGTATGAATGAAACATCTCATACACTGCATGAGAGTGTTTAGCGCTCTGTAATGTTCACATCGTCTCGTTTTGGATATGAATAAATCATCGGGTCATACATAGACTATCTTGTTCCTTTGTGTTTAAATCTAGATTTATTCACACTGGCCCTTTCTACTTCTGCATTAACACACTTGCCTGGAAAAAGTGCGGGGGAAATTGCCCTGCTGGTGGCGCTTGAGAATGCTTTGGTGGCACAGCGTTTTCGTGAAAGCTTAAGTTTATGTAAGAACCGCTTTATGAATGATTTACACAAAAATTTGTTCTGCTTGTGTTTCATGAATGAGGCCCAAATAGAGTCTAAATAATTATTTATAGCTCTGCAAAAGGCGGACTCGAACCCGAGTCGATTGCGTCAAAAAACAATTCTATCAGTTTGGCTCGCTACTATTTACGCCGCTGAAGTCGTTAATAATTACGCGTTTTTTTTGTTTTTTTTTAATCATGAGTGTAAACCAGACATTGGTGGGTGGAGCTAGTGTAAATAGCGTTTGCTAACAAGTGTGCTATTTGCACTTAATGCAAACACACTCTGAAAAAATAATTTCTTCCCCTCGCTTGGGCCCCAAGTGCGCATGGGCCCCTGGGCCCGTGCCCATAATGCCCATTGGATAATCCGGCCATGCCTCTCCTCATAGCTCTTACTAGAAGTCATTGAAGACACATTTAGTGGAGGCCGTGCTATGATATATTGATATCATTCTTTTGTTTTGAGTGTGCACGAACTTGACACTACCCAACAGCCCAATGTTACCAAAGATATTTATTCTGTGCCATAGGCAACATAATAAAGTCCATCAACATTTATACACCTTCATTTAGTTTTAAATTCATATCTTTGAAATATAAGATATACAGTATAGAACAGGCTGTTTTTTCATACAGTGGAAATTGATGTTTACTAACATTATTCTTCACTGAACGATTGTCACAAAACACACAAGAACAAATAATGTTTGATGACACTGAACTGTCTGATCGTACATTAAGATTTTAGAGCAATATGTGAGGGAAAGAGGTTTTTGACCTCTTTACATTTACATTTGACCATGTTGAGTAAATAATGACAGAATGTTAATTTTGTGGTGAATTATTTTCTTTTATGTGTATTTTTGTGCTGCAGTAAAAATAAGAAAGGGAAACATGAGGGTCTCGACATTGTGTGTGCTGATGGAGCCACAATTTATGCCCCATTTGATGTGAAGCTGAACGGCAAAGCTGTACCATACAAAGACGACAATGCTATAAATGATGGCATTAACTTGAGTGGAGAAGGTTTGTATACATCGACACATCTGTTAAATGTTCTAAAAGCATTAATAGCAATGTAGCACAACTTACTTTTATAGACTTTCATGTTTAAGTGGTTGCTTGACAAAATACTAGGACGTGCAGTGTTTGGAGTAACGCGTTACAAAGGTAGCCTAATGCATTATACAGTAACGGATTACTTTTTGCTGTAACGCAGTAGTGTAAGGCATTACTAATCAATTTTCAGTAATATTTTACTGTGTACATGTTCAGTAACGCTTGCGTTACAACACACTTTTAGCCCAAAATTTAATTGTTCAAAGAAAAAACAGCAAGACCGGGAGACATTAACGAATCAAAAATGCCGCAAGTAAGTTCTATTTCCTCTTCGTGGTCAGTCAATATAGCTGCGTGTGGTGTCCAAGTTTGTAAATAAAAACTAAACGACAGCTTCTGATATATTTGTTTAGCGATTTATTTCATTCATCTCCCTCTCGCTGGTGGAACTTTGTATCGTGTGAAGTAGTCCAGTGAAGGCGTGTTTAGGGCGGGTTTTACAGGAGTGCCGAGAGTGCACTCTGGCTTTACTGGCCCGACAGTGGAAACGCGGCATGATTTCGGCTTCTGTGCTCGAGGTCCGAGGCTATTAACCCTGTCCGGCTCGCACTGGCCAGTGGAAAAGCGGCTAATGGTTGAAAATGGCAGAAGACTGTACTTTTCCTCTACTATACTTTCGTTTGTGGATCGTTTGTGATTCTGTCTATCATCCTTTCTTGCATTGTCTTGAGCCTTCACTTTGCCAATTATAAGCTATATAGAGTGGGGGAACTATGATGTCACTTTGTAGGCGGATCGGCTGTTAGCATGAAACTAGGCTTGTTTGAGATGCGCTTCGTCCATAGACTGTATAAAAACAGGCCTCGCCTCGCCTGAAATGTAGGCGAGAGCAGGCGGCTGCAGTGAGGGGAGGAGTGAAATAAGCGCAGTCAAGACGGACAGTTCTGCCCTCTCGAAGTGGAACAGATACCTACGAGATCAAAGGCGAATATCGCGTTATTCTCACTCATGTGCTGTGCTGCTGATAAACATGATATAATTTCAGTTCTGTTGCTTTTATATGAATATAAATATGATCAACAAGACACTCAAAAGTGCTTGATATTTAATTCCATACGAAATGCGTATTTATCATCTATTTCTACTTTAATATAAACATGTAGGCAAATTTAAATGTTTACAGAAATATGACAACAATCAGTGGTGTATAAAGTACCTGAAATACTTAAGTACTTTTACTTAAGCCATACTTAAGCCATACTTAAGTAAAAGTATATCTTACCAGAAAATGACTATGGTAGAAGTTAAAGTCACTGTTTAGAATATTACTTGAGTAAAAGTCTTAAAGTATGTGATATTTATTAAGTACGAAAGGTATTCCCTTCTCATAGTCTTTATTATGGTCAAACATCCCTGATAAACCCCTTTGGCCTATAACCTAACAGAATCTTCAACTGAACAAAGTGCACAGATTAGATACATTCATCTTTTTTTTTTTTTTTTTTAAATATGTTTTATAATATAACACTTTCTGATGTTTAACAAAATACTTGGATAACATGCTTTTCGTCCGCTTGAAAAATTACACGCATGCGCAGTATCATCAGATCATCGGTTCTCAAATCGGACGTGTCCGAAAGAAACGGTTCTCGGTTCAGTGTACTGGTGATCCGAAAACCGCTGCAACCGGTTCTTGACTCGAGAACGAGAACCGCTCTAGCAGTGGGCGTGCTCGTTCCTTACCTGGCTCGCTGTACACATGCTGCTCTGCTCGTGTTCATCATCAGTTCTCTCTTCACAGCAGTTGAGTAAATTAATAACTTTGGGATATTGATTTATTTCGAGACAGAGTGAGTGTCAGGCACGTTAAAAAAGTGAGTAACTTAAGTAATTTGTGGATTAGTGCTTACTGGAGACGCGAACCGTTTCAAACGATTCAGTCCGATTTGGTGAACTGGTTCGACCGGTTCACTAAGAAGATCCGGTTAAATCGAACGATTCGTTCGCGAACCGGACATCACTAATTCCTTCAAACGGCTGATTCATTCAGGAACAAAGCATTTGACTGTGTTAATGAGTGAATCACTGAATCATTTTTGTCAACCGATTTGTTCAAATAGCTGATTCATTCAATAAGTAAACACCGTCCGTTGCTCAGAGATGCAAAACAGTGCTGTGATCTTTGTTTGGAACTATTTTCGTTGGCAAAATTGAGCAAAAACAAGCAATATTATGTCTAAAATGTAAGTCACATTGCTTTACTTATCTTGTATAAAATGATTATTAAATGTGTTATCATGCTGATTTTGCAGAAAAACTGTACTCTTTGTGTGATATAGATTGTTAACTATATTAAATTATATAAATATTAAAAAAAACATACAGAAACATTTTTGCCGTTGCGTGCACTCTGTGTGTGATTTGGTGATATAGCCAATATATCATTACAACAACACTTAACATATTATCGCAGAAGATATACTGTATATCGCACACCCAAGACTCGACTTGAGTGGAAAATGAATGATCCGTGGTTGTGCACTTATTTGCACATGAGCAAAGGTGTTTTTAAGAGTCTAACTTGCAAGCGCCAGACCACTGATTCGTAAAACATGCTTTCCTGCAGTCCGTGTTCTTCTAACTTCTGACTATTTTTGTAGTAAGTAACGAATATTCTTCGGGGAAATGTATCGGAGTAAAAGTATACATTTTAATTAGGAAATGTAGTGGAGTAAAAGTAAACGTTGGCACTCCTGGATAATCGAAAATGGGCAAAGAGGTGGGAGCTGGTTGCTGAAACCACGCCCATCTAGCTAGGCAGTGGCGACAGAAGCAGCAATCCACCTGTCACTCAAGTGGCCACGCCCTTAATTATGCAGAACTTTAAGGATTAATATAATTTAAATGGATGAGTTCTAAAAAAATTCACCCTCCTCACAGTTGTCATGAAGGGCAAAATTAGCTATATAGACCAAAACCACTTTTTGTACCAGGCTGTAAACATTTTTTTCTGCTGTAAAGTTGGGCATTTTAACATGGGAGGTCTGTGGGACTGACTCTAGCGGCCAGTCGATGAATTGCACTTCCGTGTTGGTTTCAAGAGAGAGAGCGGGAGGTTGCCGCTTGGATAAAATGAGCATCTTCCCTCCGAAGACTTGTGTTGCATTTCAGGGCAAAGCAAAAAACAACGTCGAACCTCTGACGTGATGATGTTTAATGTCTCCGACAGCGCCTGTAGTCCCATTAAGCAACTTATTAGCAACCGTCTTTTTTAAGAAACACAACAGTTTAAAAAAATCACGAGTGGGGTGTAACTGGTGTGTTTTATGTCGTAGAATAAAACGTGAAAGTATCTTGAGCTTGTGTGAACCACGGACCTTATTTAAGGGATTTAACCAAAATCCCATTCAAAAAACCCACTGACTCTGGGACGATGGAACCGGAAGTGCTAAAATGCTAACTCGCTTCCGGGTTTCCACCTAAAAAGTGACATCATAGTTCCACCACTCTATTGTTAGTAGCCTGGATAGCCCACAGTCGTTATGCGACACCATCATCCTCTACTGGATGTAAAATGCTCTGCAGTACATTTTGTCATTTTAGAATGTTAAGTTCTACTTCTGTAGTTATTTTGGGTGAAAGTAACTCAAAAGTAATACGGGAGACATGTAACACATTACAATTCTGAGACAGTAATGTTGTAAGATAAGGAATTACTTTTAAATAACAGTAACAAGTAATCTATAATGTATTACAGTTTGGAAGTAACTTGCACAACACTGGACATGTGGAAAAAGATTTCATACATCAAAGTCATAATCTCACAGTAATGTTCTATCTCTTCACATGATTTGTTTGGCAGGTCTCTGCTTCAAGCTGTTCTATGTTAAGCCAATCAGTTACTCTGGGACCCTGAAGAAAGGAGAGAAGATCGGAACTCTGCTCCCCATGCAGAAAGTTTATCCTGGCATCACTTCCCACGTTCACGTTCAAATGTGTGACAGATCAGATCCCACCAAGTACTTCTGATGCTGATAGAGCTGATGGCCACCAGCAAACCACTTCAGAATCTTGTGCCATTTATATCGGCTTTCTTTCTTTATGCTGGTGTCCTGTACTTTGCAATCTAATAATAAAGTTTTGAAGACTACTATGTTTTCAGTGTTACGTGGTAAATTGTACCAGCAAATAAATCCATTTTTTTTAA
Organism: Spinibarbus caldwelli; assembly: GCA_039654775.1. Taxonomy (NCBI): domain Eukaryota; kingdom Metazoa; phylum Chordata; class Actinopteri; order Cypriniformes; family Cyprinidae; genus Spinibarbus; species Spinibarbus caldwelli. The sequence goes on from CM077247.1 coordinate 10,480,787, forward strand.
CGTATTCACAAAGAAATACAAAACAGTGTCTGCTATATGCACTGAAGTTATACACACTGATAATTAGTAAGCAAAGTCAAAAATATATGATATTTCAATCTGTAGTGTGGCTGTGTGCTCTAATGAACGTTCATGTTTAGTTTAAGCCAACCTTCTTATATTTTTCGTGTCCTTTTGTATGCTTCTCTGATTTCTATTCATGGTTCTTTGTAGCAATCATTAATTTCGCATTTAGCTGAATTATTTGCATTTGTTTATGTCAGTGCAGAAAACCAGACAGAGAGATATTTTAATAGTCTCCGAGGACATGGTGAAGTGTTGATACAATAAAGCAGAACACTGACCTCAAACCACGTTCAGCATTTGCTATTTGAGTGAATTGACACAGATGGCTCACATCTAAAAGGATGTGGTCAAAATATGATTACCACGCATGACATCTTATAAATTATGATTCTATTACAGCAGCATGTGTAGATATTCATTATTTATTTGTTTTTACATTGAACCTCAGGTTAAATTATAGTACTCTCAAGTAAAATCTGCTTGTTTTCTTTTAAGTTTCCATTTTCCCCTGCATTCATCCAGTGTCCTGATATGCTGCTGAATAATCTGTACACAGTGGACTGTAGAAAAACTTACCAATGTTTCTCATATTTCAAATAACTCTTATTATGGTATTCCATTAGTCAGGGATGGGTAAATGGGTTTCTTATCATAAGCAATATCATGTTCCCACGTTCAGTATAAATTAAATTGTGGGTTTGGTGGTATCAGGTTTGGCCACAAGCAGGAAGCAGAGTACACAGACAGGAACCAACTACTGTGTTTTTGTCAGATAAATAGCCCTGATAAGCAGCTTGTGAACATTACTCACATACTGTATTAGAAGTAGAATGTGAGTTATAGTATTAGACCTTTAGATGCATACAGCTATAATAAAAATATAATACTGAATTAAAAAAAGGTGCTTTCAAAATACTATTATATTAAATACAGTAAAAAAGATCTCTAATGATATGTTTTGTACCATTGCTTTGGTAAAGCGGTCAATCGACCTAAATTCAAAATCGAAAGCTGATATATGTCAACAATTAGGCATTAAAAGTATTAAAATATTAACACCAATTTCTGTAAAGCTGTTTTGAAACAATGTGTATTGTGAAAAGTGATAAAAGTGACTTGATCTATTAAAGTATATGTTTGGGAGTAAAGAGCAGAACTCTGTTCAATTACATTAGGGATGTCCCGATCAGGTTTTTTTGCCCTCGAGTCCGAGTCATTTGATTTTGAGTATCTACCGATACAGAGTCCCGATCCGATACTTCTATAATACATAAAAAAAAGAATAAAGAAGAGCGAAGAAACAGATCCAGGATGTTCCTTATTTTTTATTTAATTCACCTTATTTTAACATTCAACAACTCTGTTAACAAACAGAGCACTTCTGTGAGGTAGCTTGAACAATCAAGTAATAAATAACATAAATTCTTCACTTTTGGACTTTAGTGCAACAGTAAATATAAAAAAAAGTCTAATATAAAAACAACATAATTTTCCTTTCCACCTCTTGCAATCCCAAGTTTACATATCTCACAGTTTGCCATGGCAATGTTGTTGTCATCAACTTTATAATACCTCCAGACCGCAGACATAAGCTGTGTTCAAAACCGCTCCCTATCCACTATATAGTGAACTATATCGGGTGTCAGCCATTTTGTAGTGCTGTCCGAATTCATTCCCTACATTCGTTCACTACGTTTTACCCACAATGCATTCTGATTTCGAGTGTACAACCGATGTACACTTGCTGAAGCACTATTTCCCACAATCCAATGCGGAGAAGCGTCGAGCTGGAAGAGAGAGCGAGAGAGTTTGAATGAGAGATGCCGTTTACATCTTTCTTATTTCTGCTTTAACGTTTATTTCATACATTATTTATATTAAACTATATTATGTAGGCGATAACTCAGTTTAATATTTTACTAATTTACTGAGGTGGCATCGTTGTAAACTTACAAAAATGATGATAATTTGGTGGATAATTTAAAAATGTTCGTTAATCACCTTTAGGTAGCATATTCATTCTGATGTAAAATTAACGGTCGCCTGAGGGCGCGCACACTACGACCATTATCTTGTCTGAGCTCAAAACGCTGCTTCAAGATAACGTTACTAAAAATAATAAATACATAAAATTATGAACGTGTGTGTGTGTGTGTTTATTTTTGTTCTCAGTATTTTAATAGTATTTAATGATTATGAACATAAAGCATTACAAAACAAATTAATAATATACCATCTATGAAACCACAAAGCTGACGCGGAGGTATGTACAATAAGTCATTTTGAGTGTTATTGCTATTAATATTATTTTCTAAAATAAGGTACATGTAATATAAAAGTACATATGTGACGAAGATGTTTTTGGAACAAGTCAAGTCTCACGTGCAGTGTATACGTCACCGTCTGAATCCGTTCACTTATTTCGTTCACTCCTTTCTGATATAGTCCACTCAACTGCCACATACTATATAGGGATTAGTTAATGAGTGAACGAGCGAGCGATTTCAGACACAGCTATACTCACGCTTTCCGCTTCAAGCTGCTTCCGTGTTCTACTTTGCCGGCATTTAACCAATAGTGTCTCTGCAACAAAGTGATGTCATGCCGCACGCATTGCTGTTTCTGTGTGGAGTCAAGATGTCTAACTCTGTGCCACCGCATAACTATAGATGTGTTAAAAAATAATGAGAATATATATACATATATATCCGAGTCCTGATCGGGAGGTAACGTCCGATTCTGATCGAGTCTGAAACCACGTGATCGGGCCCGATTTCCGATCACGTGATCGGATCTGGACATCCCTAAATTACAGGCAATCCAGTGTTTTCAGTGTCTCTGAGTGGCTTGGTTCACAGCAAATTCAATGTTTGCATGTACTGTGAATTTAATGTGCATTTAGGAATGAAATGTGTGACGGTTACATTTTATTTTTATATTTGTATATGTATTTTTATAATTTCAGAAGTTTACAACATCTCACTATATTTGTAAACCTGTTTTTACAGAATATAAAAGCCAAAATAAAAGTTAAAAATGTTTAACTCTTGCAGAAAAATTTAGACATATGTATTATGTAATATAAGTTAATCAATATATTGAGAAATATTAATATGTTCTCTATTACAACAACAGCAATAATAATAATAATAATAATAATAATAATAGGCTGAAATAGTTTGGCTTCCTAAAAACATGAGTGTGAATGTAATATGTGACAAATCAGATCCCACCAAATACTTCTGATTCTGATGGAGCTGATGACCACCTGCAACCACTAAAGTCAGATGTCAGAAGTCAGAAAGAGCTTTAAACCACTTCAAATCAAAGTCCATTGCATCGAGGAACATTATGCCATTTAGTTCAGCTTTATTTCTTCATGCAAATATACAAAGCAAATAAATAAATAACAGAGTTGTCATACTGCCCAGTGCTTTGTAATGTAATAATAAAGATACTATAACAATCCACAGAGAGAGAGAGAGAGATTTTCTAATATTCTCTGAGAACATGGTGAATCAGCACTGATATATGAAGCATTTGCTATTTCAGCACATAATGTATAGATACAGTCTATCACACACCTTGTGGTGAAGCACCTGATTTCAGAGCAACAAATGTACAATGTTTCCAGTTAAAGAATTAGGCACTAGGGGAAGTTTATCTTCTTTGAACTTCTATTTAATATCACTTGGCAGGCAGTCAGTGACATATATAAACGTCTCAGGTTACGTATGTAACCATGGTTCCCTGAGAAGGGAACCAGACACTGCGTCCTCTGATGCTGATAGAGCTGATGGCCACCTGCAAACCACTTCAGAATCTTGTGCCATTTATATCGGCATGATGGACGCGATCACAGTATAAAAGGGCGCTGGGAGTCATCCGCTTCTTCGTCTGAAGCTTGCATCCAAAGCATGGCAAGGGAACTACAGGACGCAGTGTCTAGTTCCCTTCTCAAGGAACCATGGTTACATGCGTAACCTGAGATGTTCCCTTCCGAGGGAACCTCGAACTGCGTCCTCTAGGGCAGTGGTTCCCAACCACGATCCTGGAGGCCCCCCAACACTGCATGTTTTCCATGTCTCCTTAATCAAACACACCTGATTCAGATCATCAGCTCATTAGTAGAGACTCCAAGACCGGAAATGGGTGTGTCAGACAAAGGAGAGATGCAAAATGTGCAGTGTTGGGGGGCCTCCAGGATTGTGGTTGGGAACCACTGCTCTAGGGGTCACTATGGGGAACAGTATACCCACGCTACCATGCTGAGGGAAGTGCATGCCAGAAACCACGGCGAGCACCAAGTACCAACTCTACCATAGCCATGGGAGCTGCCCCTAGGACACCTTGACGGCTGTCAGTGACATTATCCTCTGCGCTGCACAACCTAAACAACTTACCTGATAAGGGCTGGGCTGGGAAGCCCGAGCCTAGGGCAGAGCTCAAAGGCTTGAAATCAGAAGAAGAGATTCCTTCGAGGGGATACGGCCAGGTATCAAGCCGGACTCTGGCCCGTCACCCAGGGAGCTACTGCCAGCTCTGAATGAGCTTAATCAAAGAACTGGCTCGACAAATCTTTGGTAGCACCACCCTGCGCAGAAATATATCAACAGGGATACAAAAGTTGAGCGGAGCCCAAGGTGAAAACCGGGGCCTAAACCAACTCAGAGAAAGGGAGCGAGGCTAACAGCACGTAACCCTTACCATACAGGATTTTAGAAAGTGCGCAGAATGCTTAGCGTGCACACTTACCACAATGTGGATTTTAGAAAGTGCACAGAAGCTCAGTGTGTGAACTTACCATAGCAAAACACAGCTACTAAGGGATATCGAAACCGTCACTGAGACAGGCCTTAGGGACCCTACGTGACTGTGGCACACTCAGGGAGCGGCAAAAAATTCAGAGACTGCGTGCTCAGAGCGCATGTAGATTGAAAGGCGTAACTCATAGAAAGAACCCTCCATATGAGGGGAGTATCGCCAGCTCAACCACAGCAGTCACAGAACAGAATCTGGAGCATCTGCCCACAGATGCCCAGATAGGAGCAGCGTGCTCTAAGGAAAGGAAACCCTTCATAGTGAGGGGAGCACAGCTAGCTCACTCAGTAAGCAACCCACCAGGGAGGCAGAAGATGACCCAGCAACCTGCCACGACTGCTACCCGGAGCTCAAAAGAGCGGAGGACTTAAAGAGATGAAGCCTCAGACACTTAATTGGGAGTAGCATGTTCAAAGGTAACCCTCTAAAGCGAGAGGAGCAATGCTAAGCTCACCACCACAGAGAGCAGCCTAACAACCTGAGGCCGCTGCTCAATGGAGCTCCAAGGAGCAGAGGACCTGATAAGAGGAGACCTCAAACGCTCAGTCTGGGAGCGGCGTGCTCATAGGTGACCCTCTAAGGTGAGGGGAGCAATGCCAGACTTGACCCAAATAGAGGCAGCTTATCAGGGAGGCAGCAAGTGCCCCAACTACCTGATGTCACTGCCATGGAGCTCAAAGAAAGGAGGGTTCAACCCCTAGCGAGGAGAGGAGGAACCAGTCTCGACCGAAGCGAACCCAGTAGTAGAGTACCTAGCTCTCAAGCAGAGAGGAGGACTCACACAGTCTGCCCAGGAACGGCGAGCTCAAAGGACCCTCCCGCAGTGAGGGGAGCACAGCCATGTCCGGGGGGCCGATAGATCACAAATGGGACATCAGAAATGGGATCCAGCTAGAAGGGGATCACACATTTCTACAGGGAACAACAGGGTCCCAACATACAGGCAACTGACCAAGGAGGTGACAGAGACGGGCCTAACAACTCAGTATTGTTGCAAATGGAGTTCCAGGAGCAACGCTCTCGGCTCTCAAGCTGAGGCGGGCTCTAGAGCACACCCTGGAAGCGACTCATAGCTAACCCTCACAGAGAGGGAAGCATTTCTCAGCTTGACCAGAGAACGCTAGATTAGAAGGGGTAATCCAGCAGGGCCCAGAGGCAGCCAACTGATGCAGTTGGACATAGTCTCATGCTCTCTATCTCAATAGAGAGCATGTGTGAGTCCAGACCTGGAAGGACCTGAATAAACAACGGGACCCACAACCATCCATGTTCACCAAGCTACTACTCCTCAAAGCCGAAGCATTCATCAAGGGTTTCCACAGAAACACCACTCACTCATACCTCAGGGAACACAGTGTGCTCAAGCCCACTCCACGGAGGGGCGATAACTGGTTCGACCATAAGGGCAGCATGACAGGGAAGACCCTCGGGCCTGACCGCCTATCAAATGGCAGAGTGTATTTAGAGCGTGTTGCACTCAATGCCTCAGCGAAAGGAGCTCTCTAAATAAATAAATAAATAAATAAATAATAATAAACATATGTATATAAACATATATATATATATATATATATATATATATATATATATATATATATATATATATATATATATATATACATATATATATATATATATATATATATATATATATATATATATATATATATATACACACACACACACACACACACACACACACACACACACATATATACACACACTGCCATGTCTGGGGAGCAGATAGACCGCAAATTAGAAGTGGGAACCAGCTTAAAGGGGATCACACATTCCAACAGGGAGCAACAGGGCCACACCATAGAGACAACCGGCCAAGGAGGCGACAGGGACGGGCCTAACAACTCGGTATGGTTGCATATGGAGTTCTCAGGAGCAGCACTCTCAGCTCCCAAGCTGAGGTGGGCCCTCATAGCCCAACTGGGAACGATAGGCTCATAGCTAACCCTCGCAGTGAGGGGAGCACTTCCTAGCTCCACCAGAGAGCAGCGCTGAGAGAAGAGATCGTCAGCTGTTACAGCTGAACATAGTCTAATGCTCTCCATCTCAACAGAGAGCAGGTCCCGTTTAACCAGACCCGAAAGAGCCTGTAGCACAGCGGGACCCAACAACTCATTCATTCACGAAGAGCTATCGCCCCTCAGGGCCAAGGCAGTCAGGAAGGGTTTCTGCAGAAACACATCTCACTCATATCTCAGGCAAAGCAGTGTACTCAAGTCCACTCCACAGAGGGGCGATTCACTGGTTCCACCATAAGGGCAGAGTGGAGTTAAAGAGTGAAGCCACTCGACGCCTTAGCGAGAGGAGCTCTAACTCAGAGAATGTGCATGATGGTTGAGTGAACTACTCAAATCTCAGGAGGCCCCTCGGGGCGAGAAATGAGTCGCACATCCTGGCCGGGACAGCTTCTCAAAGCAAACACCCAGCCAGGACGTCAGGGAGCACATACGAAGCATTACACTTCGAAAGAGCTCAATCTGAATGGAGGACCCGCGAGTGTTGAGGTTCCAGCGCTACACTGGGGACCTGATGACCAAGGAGGCACCCGCAGAAGCCTAGCAACTTGGACACACAATCCAGCTAGCATGAGGCAAAAGATATAGGGCTATCATCCAGCCTGGGTCCAGTACCGACGGGTGAGACCATCACCACAATCAGTCGTACAGCACGGGGCTCTGACTTCCGCAGGGGAGGTGCTCGCAGAGGTCCTAACCCTGTAACAAAGTCAGAGGTACAAAGACAGGACCAGGTAGCGCTGCAGAGAAAAGCTAGTTAGTGAGTCCACATAAAACTAGCAATAGAGAAATGAAATGGATCATACTCACACTTGGGGCCGGACCGTCAGTGGGATGGTGGCTTCAGGGCACCCCAGAGAGCATGATACTCTACCACACCCGACAGTGGGTACAGGAGCATCAGCTCAGTTCAGGGCCAGGCATCAAGGAGGCTCGCAAGCCAATACTAAAGCACAGAGAGTTATACAACCCCGAATGAAAGTAAAGGCAGAGTGCAGTATAATGTGGTTTTCTGATAAGGACATGATATAAATCGTCTGTCCGACAACTGCAGACAGATATCCACATTATACAATTACTATGTAACAGAAAGAAATTACTGATAGGGAAAAATTTCCCATCAGGTCCTTTCCATATTCTGCCTATCAACTGCGAATTGCAGGCAATGGGCAGACAATTCTCATCGTAACATGCAGCATGTATTCAGCTCTCGTGGGAGCCAAATATGCGCCACCCACGTGCTAGATTAGGCTTGTTTGAGATGAGCAAAATCTGCGCAGAACCGATCACCGGTGATCACCGCGAGATGCATGCCGGTTAGAAAAGTGTCCGAGTTACGTCTGCCTTGCTCTGATGTCATGCTGACGTGTGCCAAAAAAACTCTCGCGACGGCGAGGCGGCTGTGTGGGATTGTGCAGTCGCGCGCAGTTGCTCTCCACCGACTGCGCTGACCAAAAGCATGATGGGAAACGACTGGCTGACGACACAGCTTAATGCTCATTGGTTCAGACAACCGTGATGCTGCGCTCTCTTCTAAAATGTTTTATTTTTTTTATTATCTGATTTCATGTGATTATGTATTTAAATCATGCATGAATATTCCCAAACACTATGTCAGTGCAATCTCTGTGAGAAAAATGTTATTGTTGTCATATTTCTAGGGATGTCCAGATCCGATCACGTGATCGGAAATCGGGCCCGATCATGTAGTTTCAGACTCGATCGGAATCGGACGTTACCTCCCGATCAGGACTCGGATATATATGTATATATATTCTCATTATTTTTTAACACATCTATAGTTATGCGGTGGCACAGAGTTAGACATCTTGACTCCACACAGAAACAGCAATGCGTGCGGCATGACATCACTTTGTTGCAGAGACACTATTGGTTAAATGCCGGCAAAGTAGAACACGGAAGCAGCTTGAAGCGGAAAGCGTGAGTATAGCTGTGTCTGAAATCGCTCACTCGTTCACTCATTAACTAATCCCTATATAGTATGTGGCAGTTGAGTGGACTATATCAGAAAGGAGTGAACGAAATAAGTGAACGGATTCAGACGGTGACGTATACACTACACGTGAGACTTGACTTGTTCCAAAAACATCTTCGTCACATATGTACTTTTATATTACACGTACCTTATTTTAGAAAATAATATTAATAGCAATAACACTCAAAATGACTTATTGTACATACCTCCGCGTAAGCTTTGTGGTTTCATCAGAATCAGAATGAGCTTTATTGGCCAGGTATGCTTACACATACGAGGAATTTGTTTTTGTGACAGAAGCTCTACAGTGCAACAGAAAGACAGCAACAGGACAGGACACAGATAATAAAAGAATAATATACAAATAGGCAATGTACAAATAGCAAAAACACAATATATAATATAGACAATTATGGTGTACAGGTCTAATATGTGCAAATCTGAAATGAAAAAAATAAGTATGTGTGTTGAATAAATAATTTATAATAGTGTTGTGTGTTCCACTTTTAATGTCAAGTGTTCATGAGATGGATTGCCTGAGGGAAGAAACTGTTCCTGTGTCTGGTCGTTCTGGTGCTCAGAGCTCTGTAGCGTCAACTAGACGGTAACAGTTCAAAGAGGGAGTGTGCTGGATGTGAGGGGTCCAGAGTGATTTTGCCAGCCCTTTTGCTCACTCTGGATGAGTACAGTTCTTGGAGAGTGGGGAGGGTTGTACCAATGATTCGCTCAGCAGTCCGGACTACCCTCTGTAGTCTTCTGAGGTCAGATTTGGTAGCTGAGCTGAACCAGACAGTTATTGAAGTGCAGAGGACGGATTCAATGATGGCGGAGTAGAACTGATTCAGCAAGTCCTGTGGCAGGTTGAACTTCCTCAGCTGGCGAAGGAAGTACAACCTCTGCTGAGCCTTTTTCACAATGGAGTCTATGTGATTGTCCCACTTCAGGTCCTGGGAGATGGTGGTGCCCAGGAATCTGAATGACTCCACTGCAGTCACAGTGCTGTTCATGATGGTGAGTGGGGGGAGTGCAGAGGGGTTCCTCCTGAAGTCCACGATCGTCTCCACAGTTTTGAGCGTGTTGAGCTCCAGGTTGTTAAGACTGCACCAGACAGCCAGCTCCTTAACCTCCTGTCTGTAGGCAGACTCGTCACCGTGGATGAGGCCGATCAGTGTGGTGTCGTCTGCAAACTTCAGGAGCTTGACAGAGGGGTCTTTAGAGGTGCAGTCGTTAGTGTACAGGGAGAAGAGCAGTGGGGAGAGAACACAGCCCTGAGGAGCTCCAGTGCTGATCGTACGAGTGCTGGATGTGTATTTTCCCAGCCTCACTAGCTGCTGCCTGTCTGTCAGGAAGCTGGTGATCCACTGACAGACGGAGGTGGGGACGGAGAGCTGAATTAGTTTGTTCTGAAGGGTGTCCGGGATGATGGTGTTAAAAGCGGAGCTGAAGTCTACGAACAGGATCCTCACATAAGTCCCTGGTCTGTCCAGATGCTGCAGGATGAAATGCACTCCCATGTTGACTGCATCATCCACAGACCTGTTTGCTCTGTAGGCAAACTGCAGGGGGTCCAGTAAGGGTCCAGTGGAGGACTTCAGATAAGCCAAAACCAGTCTTTCAAATGACTTCATGACCACAGATGTTACAGCCACAGGTCTGTAGTCATTAAGTCCAGTAATTTTGGGTTTCTTTGGGACGGGGATGATGGTGGAGCGTTTGAAGCATGAGGGGACTTGGCACAGCTCCAGAGATCTGTTGAAGATCTGTGTGAAGATGGGGGCCAGCTGGTCAGCACAGATTTTTAGGCAGGCTGGTGACACACCGTCTGGGCCTGGTGTTTTCCTTCTTTTGTTCTTCCTGAAGACCTGGCGCACCTCATCTTCGCTGATCTGAATTGCAGGTGTGGGGGAGACGGGGGTTGCTGGAGGTGTGCACGGTTGTGTGGAGAGGTGTTCAGGGCGGGTGTGGGGTGTTTTTTCAAACCTGCAATAGAACTCGTTCAGACCGTCTGCCAGGTGTTGATTCTCCAGAGTGCTGGGGGATGGTGAATTGTAACTGGTGATTTCTTTCATACCTTTCCACACTGAAGCAGAATCACTGGAAGAGAATTTTTTCCTTAGCTTGCCGGAATAATTCCTCTTTGCCACTCTGATCTCCTTTTCCAGTGTGTATTTGGCCTGTTTATACAAGACTTTATCCCCCTTTCTGTAAGCATCTTCTTTGGCCTGACGGAGCTGTCTGAGTTTTGCAGTGAACCATGGTTTGTCGTTGTTGTAAGTTAGATGAGTATTGGTAGGAATGCACATATCCTCACAGAAACTGATGTAAGATGTTACAGTCTCTGTGAGCTCATCCAGATCATTTGCGGCAGCTTCAAAAACAGTCCAATCAGTGAGAGAGAAACAGGCTTGTAAAACCCACTCTGTTTCATTAGTCCATCTTTTAACAGTTCTTAATACAGGTTTTCCAGATTTGAGTTTCTGCCTGTAGGTCGGTATAAGATGAACCAAACAGTGATCAGAGAGTCCTAAAGCTGCTCGTGGAACAGAGTGATATGCGTCCTTTATCGCTGTGTAGCAGTGATCCAATATATTACTGTCTCTGGTGGGACATGTAACATGCTGTCTGTATTTTGGCAGTTCACGGGAGAGATTTGCTTTATTAAAGTCCCCGAGAATGATTAAAACAGAGTCCGGGTGTTGTTGCTCAGTCTCTGTGATCATATCAGTGAGTTTCTGTAAAGCAGAGCTCACGTGCGCTTGCGGAGGAATGTAAACACTCACGAGAATGAACGAGTGAAACTCCCGCGGCGAGTAGAAAGGCTTGCAGTTAATGAAGAGCGTTTCTAGATCTGAACAGCACATCTTCTTTAACACAGTTACATCTGTACACCACCTCTCATTGATGTAAAAGCACGTCCCGCCGCCGCGTGATTTCCCCGTTGATTCTGCCTCGCGATCCGCTCTAAACAGCTGAAAGCTCGGAAGATGTAACGCGCTGTCCGGTATGGCGTCGTTCAGCCAGGTTTCCGTGAAACACAGAGCAGCGGAGTTTGAAAAATCCCTGTTTGTCCGGGAGAGCAGAAGGAGTTCGTCCGTTTTGTTGGGTAGAGAGCGGAGATTCGCCAGATGGATGCTAGGCAACGCCGTTCTTAATCCGCGCTGTCTGAGCTTCACAAGCGCGCCGGCTCGCTTCCCCCGTCTGCGCGTCCTGAAGCGTTTGACCAGAGCTACGGCTCCGCCAACAACAATGTCCAGCAAAACGTCCGAATAATCAAAAACCGGTAAAAGATTCTGTGGTGTGTTCTGCCAAATGTTCAGCAGATCATCCCTAGTAAAACTGATGGTGTTTGAGAAACAAAAAACAGGAAAAACGAACAAAAACAGTACAAACACTGAAGAGCAAAGCACAGTAGTTGCCATCTGCGGCGCCATCTTAGAGATGCATCATAGATGGTATATTATTAATTTGTTTTGTAATGCTTTATGTTCATAATCATTAAATACTATTAAAATACTGAGAACAAAAATAAACACACACACGCGTTCATAATTTTATGTATTTATTATTTTTAGAAACGTTATCTTGAAGCAGCGTTTTGAGCTCAGACAAGATAATGGTCGTAGTGTGCGCGCCCTCAGGCGACCGTTAATTTTACATCAGAATGAATATGCTACCTAAAGGTGATTAACGAACATTTTTAAATTATCCACCAAATTATCATCATTTTTGTAAGTTTACAACGATGCCACCTCAGTAAATTAGTAAAATATTAAACTGAGTTATCGCCTACAAAATGGCTGACACCCGATATAGTGCACTATATAGTGGATAGGGAGCGGTTTTGAACACAGCTTATGTCTGCGGTCTGGAGGTATTATAAAGTTGATGACAACAACATTGCCATGGCAAACTGTGAGATATGTAAACTTGGGATTGCAAGAGGTGGAAAGGAAAATTATATTGTTTTTATATTAGACTTTTTTTATATTTACTGTTGCACTAAAGTCCAAAAGTGAAGAATTTATGTTATTTATTATTTGATTGTTCAAGCTACCTCACAGAAGTGCTCTGTTTGTTAACAGAGTTGTTGAATGTTAAAATAAGGTGAATTAAATAAAAAATAAGGAACATCCTGGATCTGTTTCTTCGCTCTTCTTTATTCTTTTTTTTATATATTATAGAAGTATCGGATCGGGACTCTGTATCGGTAGATACTCAAAATCAAATGACTCGGACTCAGACTCGAGGGCAAAAAAACCTGATCGGGACATCCCTACATATTTCTATAAAAATGTAAAATACATGTTTGTATTAAAGTAGAAATGGATAAATACGCATTTCGTATGGAATTAAATAGCAAGCACTTTGAGTTCCTCGTTCATCATATTTATATTCATAAATGCAGCAGAACTGAAATTGTATCACGTTTATCAGCAGTGTAGCGAGTGAGAATATCGCGATATCTGCCTTTGATCTCGTAGGTATCTGTTGTGCTTCGAGAGGTCAGAACTGTCCTTCTTGACTGCGCTTATTTCATTCCTCCCCTCACTGCACTGCTCTCACCTACATTTCAAGCGAGGCGAGGCGCATCTCAAACAAGCCTACTACCTCGGAAATCAAGCGAGAACGGAACCCGCTGCCGCGAATGCGTAACTATTCCCTCGAGAGGCGAACGCACTCATGCAAACGCTATCTACAAACTTGGGTAAATGGTGAAGTACTGACCTCCCCCTCAGTAGACCCGGGAATGCATCACGATGAGCACAAGCCATCTCCTCGTGAGTCCAGCACGTTCAATTCATGCTTATCCCTTGCAAGAAATAAGCAATGAATGCAGAGCGCGTCCAAATCCCTCAAGAGCTGAATGCGCTTACTCTTCACCACACACACACAACACGCGAGCCGTGTGAAACTGCGGGTATCAGAGCAAGGCCTCTGGCGAGATAACATGCACTCCTAGTCGCACTTAGCTCATGCTAACATAAACAAACGGTCAGTGAAGACGAAGAAGAGGATGACGTGTTCTCCCGGCGCCCTTTTATGCTGAAGGTGTTAGCGACCCCTAGGTCGCAGTTCGAAGTTCCCTCGAAAGGGAACAGTACTTCTCCATGAACATCCCTTCAGTAGTGCTCACAGAGATGTGGTCTGAAGAACAAATAAATATAATCATTTGTGGTATAAGGATTGGCCAGAGGAGGGAAGCAGAGTACATAGACAAGCACCTACTTGTGTCATGGATTAATATATAATTTGCCCTGGTAAACATCTATCTATCTATCTATCTATCTATCTATCTATCTATCTATCTATCTATCTATCTGTGTGTGTGTGTGTGTGTGTATATTAAAGTACTTGCAATATTATATAAAAAATAAAATTTTACCAATACCTATCTAAATAAAATATATATTTTTTGTAGTTCTGTAAATTTTGAGTCGTGTCACGTAGAACTCCATGTACAACTGTTTGCCACCTTCCACAAAAAAATAAAATAAATAAAATCAAATGGATTTTCAGTACTTCAGAGCATAGCTTTGTTCTGCTGAGACCATAAACCTTAGTGACAGTAGAGAATGTCTGGACGAATCGGCCAACTGTGCAATTTACTTCTACACCAAACATTTATCACTTTTCTAGGTTTTATTTATGTCCCAATCTCTCTTCAGTCCTCTCACTCTCAGTGCGTGGTGTTGTCCCATCGTAAGGACATGAATGTCCTGTTGTGAACATGATGTACTGTAGTGTCATGTATCCTCCTCAACCTCTGAATACGGACTCAGATCTTGTCAGTAGAGAAACAGATCCTCTAGCTATTGTATTATATTATATTATATTATATTATATTATATTATATCAGAAAATAAATGTACAATGCTGTCTCTAGGATGGCACTCTAACATACAACATACACCTTTTGTAACTTTTTTTTCTGAGAGTACTGAATAAAGCATACAGTATGTTGTGAATATAATATTTCACAACTAATTTAAAAGTGCAATATATGGAGCGAATTTTGTGCTGGTATTCATCAAACAAATCCAGTGTTTTGCAAATAAACACAATCTGCTTTGCAAAGAAAAACTCGACTTTCAAACAAACGTAAACTGATTTGCAAATATAAAACTCCATTTGAGAGAAAATGCAGAGGTATGAACAAATATGTATTGTGTGTTACAACTGTGAGACTCATTTGCCTTTTTATGACGAAATGTGACTTGATTTTCTCACAAATGCATGCAGGCGGATTTTCTCACATGTGTGCAAACAGATTTTCTCACAAATGCAATCCAAAAACAGCAGATGGCGCTGTTGGTCAATTTACGATAGTCTCTCGAGACCCGAAACACCTCTTTACCTTTTCAGGGAATACAGCAGACCAACATGAGTGGAGAACAGGTGAGTTTCTGTCTTACTATGTCTATAATTAACCATTTAGCCTAGGTGTTTTCACAAAGCATCCCCACTACAATGTTAGTGAAATTCAAAATAAGTGCTGCAAAGTTGTTAACATGATTGATTAGTTCAAAAATCAGTAGTGACATGGCTAAACATTTAAGTAGGTAGTCTTTCTCTATAAAAACTGATCCATTCTCTGTACCTCTATAGAATTATACCCATATAGACACCATCTGCAGGATATAGAATATATAGGCTACAAATACATATTCTATATCCCACAATCCAACAGAGGATAAGAGGTACAGAGAATAGATCAGTTGGTCTGCTGTACTCCCTGAAAAGGTAAAGAGGTGTTTCGGGTCTCGAGAGACTAGCGTAAAATGACCAACAGCGCCATCTGCTGTTTTTGGATTGCATTTGTGAGAAAATCTGTTTGCACACATGTGAGAAAATCCGCCTGGATGCATTTGTGAGAAAATCAAGTCACATTTGTCATAAAAAGGCAAATGAGTCTCACAGTTGTAACACACAATACATATTTTTCCATACCTCTGCATTTTCTCTCAAACAGAGTTTTATATTTGCAAATCAGTTTACGTTTGTTTGAAAGTCGAGTTTTTCTTTGCAAAGCAGATTGTGTTTATTTCCAAAATGCTGGATTTGTTTGATGAATATCGGCACAAAATTCGCTCCATAGCAATATTACTAAAGTTTATTTTATACATTTATAATGAAAGGTGGCTTTTCTCCCATTTGTTTCAAATATGCCTGATGTATCCAGATCACGTCACATGCAGTCTGGTATTATGATCAAAACTATTTTCATTCCTTTGTTGGATCTTGCCAGCTGTCTTTATTCATGTCTCTTCCTACTGTTAACCTCTAATTGCACAGACCAAACTTTCATCCGTTCCATTACAGATGATCAAACCAGGACAGCGAGAGTTCCTCTGGGCAGTGTGAATTCATTTAAATCAACTCGTTCTTATTCACTGGAAATCACGGGCTACTGTGCAAAGCCGATTGTCCAGTTTTGATTTCACCCTCCATTCATTCTGCAAGCAAATCACAAATGTCCATCACCAGTGATTATATGTTTAAATTCCAGATCACAAAGAAAACGTTGACTAGGCCAGGCAATTTATCCCCACTCCAACTGTCCTGGAATAAGATAATAATAATAATCTATTTTCTGACTCAGGGATACCTTAAAATCCATTTACAGACATTTGCCTAAAATGTCTGCAGAACTTCTCACCGTTTCTTTCTTTCTTTCTTTCTTTCTTTCTTTCTTTCTTTCTTTCTTTCTTTCTTTCTTTCTTATCTATACAGTATGTACTGACCTCTCCCTTTCCACAGCGATACAGTCAGAAGTGTGAGCACAAAGAACAGAGACAATGACAGAGGCAGAAGTGTGTATCACGGTGAATATGAGACAGAGATAGAGAAGAGAAAATAAAGGAGTAAGAAATGGTGAGCAAGCCCTGAAGGGTTTCCTCCATTCACTGCAGATGGGTTTGTGTTTTAGCTGTGCATACATAAAAAGCACATAAAATATTTAATTTCCAGTTTAATGTGCAGAGACAACTATAAGAAAGTCATTTTTTGGTTGTAGGTTGTTTTTAGCCAGAGTGTTTCAATTTATGGTGTGAGTTGAAGCGGCGCCATCTGGATGACCAATCAGTAGCAGTGTCTGTTGGACTCTGTTTGGACAACAGTTTACTAAAAAACAGATATTTCAAACACCAAAACGTTTTTGGCTGTGATTTGCCCCACTTTTAATGAATCGAAAAAAAGGCAGATGTTATTGTAAAAACAGGTTAGGTACATTGATCAATAAAAATGAGATATTAAGTGGAACGGACTGAAGAGCGGTAGTATTCCCTGTGTGCTGGATGAGACAGATATGAGATTAGCAGAAGAGTGTGCTACAGCCTCGCTAATGGATTTCTGTGCTGCAATAAGAAGCAGTGAATGGCGGTGGGACTCGTGTTTGCCTGCTCGGCAGAAAAGCCATAATCCATCTCCTGCGTTATTACACGATGGATCTGCCATTCAGGCTAGGTCACTGAATAGAGTTGCCTAATCAGTTATTGCCCTGACTGCTACCGCTTAAATTAACGATTGAAAAAAAAAGGCAGAAAGAAAGAGAAAATCTTGTTTCCATTGGACTGGAACAATTGCATCTGATTCAGATGAGCTGCTGTGCTGTTAATTGCTGGGTCTTGATAGATGAGTTTCTTAAGGCTGTTTAAATGGGAGAGGGTGAGTTTTTTCAGTGTTGATGGGCTGGAGGGGGTTAAAATTATGGGCTTGTGACATATTACCATTAATCTGGAGAAACTCAAGTGCTTTATGTTCAACACGCTCAACATGTATAGTACATTGCTTCATTTTATAAAACCAAGCCTGAGAAGGAAATGGTTAGAAGGCAGAAACAGTGTTTTCGTTTTTTTTTTTTTTTTTGGCCCATATAATGGTTTGATTTTTTCTGCTACCTTAAATTTTCAATGTGTCATTGATTATTTGTTGCTTCATACAGTAAATGTTTAACTGTTTAAAATTTAGCTGAAAAACCTACAGTGTAATAAACTATTGATATCTTACTCCCAATATTCCTGTTATGGCAATGACATTAAAGTCCGTGTCACATGATCCTTTAGAAATCATTCTAATATGCTGATTTGAAGAAACATTTCTTATTATTATCAGTGTTGAAAACAGTTGCTGCTAAATATTTTTAGGGATACTGCTAATTTTTTAAGATTCGTTGATGGATATAAATTGCATTCAGAAATCTTTTGTATCATTACAAATGTCTTTACTGTCACTTTTGATCAATTTGATGCATCCTTCCTGAATAAAATTAATTTCTTTTTGTTTAAAAAAGGGAGCATGTTCACTGGAGTAGAGTGTGACATTTAGCCTCATTGTGAAGACAATAAATTATTAAAATTATTCAATTAGGTTGTCACAGAGATAAGCTGTTCAGTATATATTTATGTATGTAAATACACAGTGTCCTTCTCTCTGTGTCACTCTTTAGGAAGCTAAATCTCAGATATCAAAGCCTTTCTATTTTCACTGACTCTGACCTGTTGTCCTGGCTCTTCCGCAGTTATTAATTGCGCATTTAGCTGAAATCCATTTGTGTGTGTCAAAGCTGCGCTCTCTTTCTCAACCCAACAGAGGAAATAGAAAGAAAAAAAGAACGCTGACTGAGAGTATGTATATGTGCGATCGAAAGACAGTTAATATTTACTCAGATGGAGTAAGTAGCCATAGGCAGGCTTGCGAGCTGCAATGCCAGCTCTCCTTCTCTGTTCTTTTCTTTGGGTGCTACATTAGCTACTACTTTAATAACAGAAATATAAAAGCTATAACCCTCTCCCCACTTGCAGGGAATACAGCTTGCAATTCTGTTCTATTTGAAGTGAAATATTACTTTTACTTACCCCTTTCCTTCTCAGACATCCCAGCACTCAAGTACCACCAGTCATCTATTTTATCCTGTTTCCAAGCCAACAGGACTATCAATAATAAGGATCCTATTTGAAGATCAATGTGTGCTTGCATGAAGTTTATGACTGTGCAGTTTAGTATTTCAAAAGCGAAAAAGAATAAAAGAAGATATAATGATTAGATGTTAGATATAATAATTAACAAACAAATAGAATGTAATATGATTCATAAATAATTTCGTAGTGTAATTCAAAGAATAAGCATACAGTGTTGCAGGAACATGGGATTCTCTGCAACAATCATTTATAATACAATTATGCACACAATTATAAACATCTTGTTCATAGTAATTTGCTCAGTTAAGAAGGTCCGAACCCATGTCTGTAAAGTCTCCCCAACAATTTTAATCAACTTATAAATAGTTAAATATAACAGGCTGTGCACAGGGGTCATGTTATAAGGTCTGCAAAAGTATTCATTAATCTAACGAGGATTTTGACATTCATGCCTCAGGCTCCTCTCCCTGATGTACACAAGGGCTGAATTACACCACAGAGTGGATTATTCCTCTTTGGGGTGGCAGTGCCTCCTTCTCTCCAGCTTTAATTAAGTTTTCAGAAGCCCATTAATGAGCATGTTTATTAGCTGCAGGATACAGACTGAATGCAGAGGGAGAGTTGGCTACTGAGGACTCCCAGTTTGAGTCTTTGGAACGAGACAAACTCTCCAAACTGATTTCTGCTCGTGGAGAGTCCCAAAGATCTACTTGTTCAGTAACCACACTTGCCCTAAGGTTCTTAAAGCATCTTGATGAACAGTTGGCATGAGCGGTTAGGTAAAGAGAGGAAACTTTCTATATTGAACATTCCAAACTGATGTAATCGAGGTTTTTAGAACCTTGTTGCTCTTTTATTTAAAATTACAGTGCATTTTTGAGCCAGCAATATCAAACAGAATTTCAATAAATAAACTATTGTCAGGGACTGTTTTTTAGTGGAAGCTGTGGTGCGGAAGACTTGGGAGGCTCGAGAGGATCCATGTGCAGAGGTATATTTATTGAAGCAGAGTCAAGCAGACAAGGGTCATACACAGAGAAGGCTCAGATTGCTAACAACAAAATGATAAGCAAGACTTCGCAAGAGTGTGCTGGCCAACTGGGCCTATAAATACACTAGTGGATGACGTAGGAAGAGCAGGTGAGGGCAGAACCGGACATTAGAATTCAGGAGACAGCTCCCTCATGCGTATAGAGGGAGTGGCAGGTGTGTGAGCGAATATAACAGAAGCAAATCTTTAGGTAATAAAATAAAACAACTTAAAATATTTAACATCTATGTATTATATTTAAAGGGGTTTTCTTTTATAATGACTTCTGGTGCACTTATTATTTTAATAGAATCTTTTCATCAAAAACGGTCATTATTTAGAAATAAATCGCCATTTTCCTCTGATTTGAACACTGCTTAAATTGGCATGTATCCTTTAACAATGAAAATTTCACTGCTATGATTGGACAAAATCTTTGCATATGAAATTAGTATTACATTTACAATAATTCAGGAAACTTTTACTATGTTTTTTTTTTTTTTTTGGTCAGTAAAGCTGACAAGATTAAAGGAATAGTTCACTCAAAAATGAAAATTTGCTGAAAATTTACCCATCCTGAATTCACCCAAGCTGTAGATGAGTTTGCTTCTCCATCTGAACAGACTTGGAGAAATTAGCATTACCTTAATGGTGCACCAATGGATGCTCTGAATGGGTGCCATCAGAATGAGAGTTCAAACTGCTGATAAAAACATCATAATAGTCCACAAGTAATCCACATGACTCCAGTCCATCAATTAACATCTTGGAAGCAAAACAAAACAAAACAAAACAAAACAAAACAAAACAACAACAACAACAACAACAACAACAAAACAACAACAACAACAACAACAAAAAACTCCTTTGTTAAGACATTTTTTAACTTCAAGTTGCTTCTGGGTTTTGTTTGGACTCTCATTCTGATGGCACCCATTCACTGCAGAGGATCCACTGGTGAACAAGTGATGCAATGCTAGATTTTTCCAAATCTGTTCCAGTGAAAAAATAAACACATCTACAGCTTGGATGCCTTAGGGTGAGTACATTTTCATTTTTGGGTGAACTATTCATTTACCTAATTATAAAAAGTGTTGATTATACTGTTGCATAGTTCAATCTATTCCTGTTGCATAAAAGGGTTGCATTGCTGAGCATTTTAGCCATTTATAGTCATGTGTTGAACAGTCATTACTGTCAGGTCAATATCTCTCTGTAAAAGTCTGTAAAAGTCTGTTTTGCACTGCATTTGACTGGCTTACCAAATAATTCACAGTGAAATGAACCGAACAAACAGTCTGTAAAAGTCTGTTTTGCACTGCATTTGACTGGGTTACCAAATAATTCACAGTAAAATGAACCGAACAAACAAATAATCCTCTACTAAGACATTCACATATTTGAAAATTAACAGCCACTTTCCATACATTAGGATCCTTTGGAAGTATATCTCATGCACCAGATGTACAGTATTCACCCAGATGTATTCATCTAATAAAAACCCAAAAGTAGAAAATGGGTCGTTTTGCCAACTTGGTTTCAATAAAAGCTTTAGTTTATGGACTAACAAGGAAGTTTTGAGCTCTGAAACAATACAATGACCTTTTGTATATTACAAAAGGCCAAGGAAATTTTGATTTCTCAATTCATGACCCCTTTACCACTCAGATATTTTATCATTTTCGTATTTTATTCAAACAAATACATTTTATCAGTAACATCATGATAAAGTGCTTAAGTGTGTGTTTCACATCTTATAATCTGTATTTTGATTCTGCAAATGACATTTGCAGTTCAGCTGTATTTGTTTTAGGGCTTTTTTCCCTCTCTCCCTGCTTTAAGTGGCTTTAGAGTGTCTGATGTTTACAGTGCTGGTATTGATTTGATTCTGAGGTCTAGTCCACAGACTCAATAGCAAGGGCCCGTGGCTATTGAACCACACAGACGGAGTCAGAGCGCGCCTGTGCAGCATGGAAATAACGGCCCTGGGTTACCAACGCAGGAGTGAAAATGTTAAAACGAGGTGAGCAGGGTTAAATCTATACTCTCAGCCAGTCTGCACAAACACAGCACACGCAGGGGAACAAGGACTAGCGGCTATAAAGCAAGATGTCATCAGGGGAGTAAACTAATTTGCACATGCATGAACATGCACAAAAACACAAGCTTTGGCCTTTCATAGAAGAGCATATACGACACTTGCCTGAAAATGTTAGCTTAGATAAATTGCCTTTTATATAAGCTTTTATAAGCGTAGGCTACAGGACACATGCGATAATAACATGAACATATTTTAAGCAGTATTTCTTTCAGTCCTGTTATTTTATTATTTTGTGTTCTTTTTTTTTTTTTTAAAATAATCTAACCTGCATTACAATGTAGAAAACAAACAACCAGTGACAAAATGAACACTGCAATAATATTACAGTAATGTTAATACTGAAGTCCTCTGAGATGATTTCGTAAAACAACCAAAAAAAGATGCAAAATGGCATCAGTTGTATAAATGTATAAAACAAGAGAGTGGGTGAGAATTAAGAAGCAGCACAGGTGAATACAGCATTCACATTTTAACAGGAAATATTAGGAAATATCTCGCCATTAAGTGTCAGGATTGACCAATCAGTATCAAGTATTCCAGAGAATTGTATAATATGCAATACTGAGGCTTGTTTCCAGAGATTATATCTTGAATTCAATTTATTTTTCTTCCTCCAAACAGTTTTATTTGTTTTGTTTTAAGCATAAACCTCACAAAATTGTGTTAAATTTTTGCTTAGACCAAGAAAAAGCTACAGTATTTGCCACTGGGTAAGAAATCTTAATATCTTACACTGTTTTATTTCTCAAGTAAATGCACATTTTTGAAGGGTAAAGAAAATGATTTATTGCACTGCAGTGGTCAACCGTTTCTAAATATGATTTGCGTGGGAGGTCACAGGTCATGCAAGAGTTTTTCTTGACATCTCGCCACCGTAGCCACAGCCCACTTTCTCTCAGCACTATATAAATCCAACACAGTGGAGAAATGAGACCGTGTGTCATTGTGTTTAGGTGAGCTGGACAGTGGAAAAAGACAATTTGTATGCAGTAGGTGTGAGTGGATCTGGGTGTTTCTAAAAGCGCAACTGTCCTTGGACATTCTGATATTTGGATATTTTTATGGAGAGTCTGTCTGAAGGGTGTCATGTGGGAATGCTGTGTTTGTGTTTGTCTTTTGAGGACTCTGATGTACTGACACAGAAAATCAAAGAGAAGAGATGAAAACAGCTGAGGCACAGGTAGCCGTGGGCGGTTCAGCTGCTACTTAGAGGTCTCATCTTTTTTGGCTCTCTCGCTCTTTCTTTCTCTGTCTCTATGACACACACACACACACACACACACACACACACATCATACACATGGACTCTGGAAGCATATTGAGAAATGAACTGATAACATATAGCAAGAACACCCACAGGTCCATATGAACAGCATGACTGTATAATGCTTGCATTCAGGGTGTGTGTAAAGCACGTGTGTGATTGTCTATGCATGTCTTAAAGGTGCATTCAAAAATATCTGTCTCGGACTAACTTGGAAATATCAGTAATTACCTGTATGAAACTTATCGCATCATTATTCATGTAACATTTTTCCCCGGACGTGTGTGTAAAGACTTGTGTATGGATCGACTTGTGTATGGATTAACTGGTTCTCGCCATGAATATAGCCATAGTAACTTTTTTTGATTTGAATCAAATGAATTTAAATGTACCCTTCAATGAATTAATATTATCCACAATAAAATGAAAATGATCCACAAAAATCACTGAATCAGTGAATGATTTGTGGAACTGGATCAACCAAATCAACCAATTCACTGATGAAGACTGGATTTAAAAGAATTATATATACAGTTGTGGCCAAAATAATTAGAACACTAGTTCTAATTCTAGTTTTCACAAGCTAAAAAATGGTTTTAAGTCAGTTATTTCTATCTTTTGCTATAGTGTGTCAGTAGGAAATAGCAGTTTACATTTCCAAACATTCATTTTGCTGATTTTTGTTTGCACAAGGAGTCTGACAACAGCTAGTGCTCCACACAGAGATCTGATCTCACCATCATCCAGTCTGTCTGGAATGACATTAAGAAACAGAACAAACTGAGACAGACTAAATCCAGAAGAACTGTGGCAACGTCTCCAAGATGCTTCAAGAAACCTACCTGCAAAGCTACAGTACTGTTAAAAGTTTTAGGCACTGTGTAAAACTGCTGTAAAATGAGGTTGCTGTCACAAATAATGTCATAAATAGATTTTCTTTATCAATTAACTTCTATTAACTAAATTAAATCAACATTTGGTGTGACCATCCTTTGCATTTAAAGCAGCTTTTGCCCTAGGTGCACTTGTGCATAGTTTTTCAGGTAGCTCTTCAGGTAGGTCTCTGAAGCATCTTGGAGATGTTACCACAGTTCTTCTGGATTTAGTCTGTCTCAGTTTGTTCTGTTTCTTCATGTCATTCCAGACAGACTGGATGATGATGAGATCAGATTTCTGTGTGGAGCACTGGCTGTTGTCAGACTCCTTGTGCAAACAAAAATCTCACTGGATTATTACAATCAATTGCAAAATGAATGTTTGGAAATGTAAACTTATATTTCCTACTGACACACTACAACAAAAGACAGAAATAACTGACTTAAAACCATTTTTAGCTGGTGAAAATACTAGTGTTCTAATAATTTTCTATATATATTTGCTTTTAAACATGCTTTTACAGTATATCTTATTAATCTTGGTTCAACATTTCGTAATGAACCAAATGAACTAACAATGAAGAGTTGTATTTTTATTAACTAATATTAAAACTGCAGCCCGTAAGTTTTGCCTCTTTGTCGCCATCTATGTTTGAAAACGTGGAATTGCCGTTACTTGCGGAATTATCTTGCTTGCGTGGGGTTGTACTCTGGCACAGCTCCAGCCCGCATGAATCTGATGTTTAAGGAGTATATTTACATTACAAAAAAAACCCCCCCAAAAAAAATACAAAACAAAAAAACAAAACAAAAAACAAAACAAAACAAACAAACAAACAAACGAACAAAAAAAACATTTTATTCATTTCAACAACTTTACCGACGCTGCATATCTTTAGTCTTTGGCTGCGTCCATTGCATCCGTCAAGTTTTTTCACTGACACGCCCTCAACTCGGAAACTCTGGGCATAAAGAAAATTTCGAGTTTCCCACTCGTAACAACGACTTTGTGGTGGCGTTCAACTCGTAAATACGATGTATCCGACATGACTTGAACGCACCATACGCATAATGAATCGGGCTAAAGTAAGGCAATAGTTTTGAACACTGGCTGGTTATGCACTTGCTCAAATATTGATTTTGGATTATTTTTAACCAAAAAAAAAAAAAGTTACGGACTGCAGCTTTAACAAAGATGAACAAATGCCATAACATATGTTGACTAATGGGGCATTATTGTAAAGTGTAACCAATAGATTTGGGAATACTACAGTTAAATTGCGGTCTCTACTACTGCACAAACCATACACAGTAAACTCATAAATAGCTAATGTATTTAAAATTAAGAGGCACAGCACGCAAACAGCTCTGGGTGTTGGTGAAGTGAGAGATGTGGGAAAAGAGTGGAGAGGAACAGAGCTGCGGGTCTTCTGAGCTATATTAAAACACCCAGCGAGACCTTCCACCTTTTGGCATTCTGTTCTCCATATCTCTCTCCTGGCGTGTTATTAAAATAACAGAACTCTGAACGGACTCCATCGAGTGTGGAAGTGGGAACTTGCTGAACTCATTAGACAGGTTAATTAGTACAAAGGGCCAGGGCTCAACTCTGAATGCACTCTCAGATGGCCGCAAAAAAACACCACGATCATTGCGCTTCGTTCCGCGCTGGCTGCCTGAAAACACTCGTGGTTTCTCCCAGGCTGTTTCTTCACAGCTAAATGCCAGTTGTCAATCAAGTACGGGGCATCACATTCAACATCAGCAACCTATGACATGAGCACGATTTTAATCATTGTCCTTCTGCTCATTTAGGACACTTTATGAATATGATTGAATTATTTAATCCCATAATTGAGGGTATAGGCCTGTACATAAATCAATTATGCATGGCCGATATAGATCATTAAGTTAGCCTTAAAAGTTTAAAGTTTAAATTCCCCTATTTGCCTAATTCATGCATATGATATTTATGGATTTTCTGACTTTCCTGTATCTCACATTACGGATAATCTTAATTTGGCACAGGGAAATCAATGCGTCTCTAGGGTAACCGTCAACTGATTTATATATATATATATATATATATATATATATATATATATATATAGTTGTGTGACACCCCCATGTCTGGCATTCAGCTCTGATAAAATATGATTTATTTTATCTTATTATCTTAGATATCTGATTATCTTTTTATATCTCATCTTATATAAATATTTCATAAAAATCCAAAGCTGCTTTTGAATACCTGTTCAAAAGTTTTGGGCCTATAAGATTTTTATTTTTTATTTTATTTTTTTTTTTATATATTTTTGCTCAATGCTTAGTTTGCTCAACAAAGCAGCATTTATTTAATCAAAAATAGTGCAAAAACTGTAATTTGTGAAATATTATTATAACTGTTTTCTTTTCGAATATATTTGAAAATATAATTCATTCCTTTGATGGCAAAGCTGAATTTTCACCAGCCATTACTCTAGTCTCCAGTGTCACATGATCTTTCAGAAATCATTCAAATATGCCTTGTATTATTAAACTTATTATTATCAATGATGAAAACAGTTGTGCTGCTTAATATTTTTGTGGAAATCATTACACATTTTATTTTTAGGATGTAACAATGTAAAAGTCTTTACAGTCACTTCTGATCAATTTAAATAAAATGAATAAAAGTACAGTATTGATTAAAAAAACCTTTTTAATGGCCTCTGAATGGTAACATTATGCAAGCAATGTTACAACTGAACAACGTTAATTTTATAATATTAGATGGTTATTTATTTTTATGGGCTTTTTAGATCAGATTCTAGATTATAAACTGCTGCTGCTTCTCGTTCTTCTTTTTTTTCTCTCTCCATTTATTCAATTACAAAGGGACTCCCAGGTCGTGTGGGGCTGGAGCCTAGTTGTATGTTATTTGCCAGTCACTCTTCTCAGAATACTAGCAATCCACCAAAAAGATGAAATATGAAGAGCGAACAGTCTATAGTAAGCAACGGACCATCTTTGAGTCTGACAGACCTGTAATGACAGCTTTAAAAACCACCATCTGCCTGTGACCAGGGACTTTTTGACTCCATCAGGATTTGATGAGACAGGGGCTTTGGGGGATAAGTAACCAGAGACCTGCTTCTTCAGACACTTTGTGGTGCACAAGGGACACTTATGCTCTAGGGTGTTCTGCCATGCATTAGCACCCTTTTCTTCAATTCTCTGAAACCATCGCATAGCACTCTCAATCAACAGCAGAGATTGTGCAAAATAAAACACATGTAAGGTCACCGTCTGAAAGCCTCCTAAGAGTCAAAGTTTTAAAGTGCCACATGATGCATTCTGCACTGCAATGAAAAGATAAATGATCTCAGAAATACTCTGAAATCTATATATGAATATGTCCACAGCTGCCTGTCCAACAAGAACATCTTCGCAGCGCTCATTCATCTGTAGGTGTGTAGCAGAAGTTCTTGGCTCAGGAGATTTCTATAGTGGCAGAAAACCTTGACACTGTCATTTGAAATGCTCTTGCTACATCTCTCTATGTATATTTTCTACTGTATCAAAAGATAAATAGCATAAACACTCATAGTCTGCATGATAAATGCTTTCAGTGATTCATAACTAAGAAAAAAAGTGTTTTGTGCCATACAAACGTGACACCACACTTGGCGTTAATAGATTTCAGTATGGACGGCGCACTAGATGCTTGACAGTTGGCTTTAGATGACACAAGTCATCCTGGTGGCAAGCAGACCGAGTGTTCTAAATTCTGCATTGGGTGTTGAGAACAATCTGTGGTGTGAAGCCTCAGGAGAAACTCACTAACACCCCGTCTCTCTGGGCGCCAGTCTTGTCCTCTGTGGCCCTTACAGAGATTGGCTCCGTTAACTGACCGAGGCTGGTCCTTGCTGTAAAAGATGGATATAAATAGTTGTTTCCACTAGAAACGTCACCGTCATGCAGAGGTGTGGAGAGACTAACACCAATGTCGTGAAGCCAGCAGTGGTCATGGTGAGTAGCAGAGCAATTAGTGACTTCCAAGTTCCTTTGAAACTGAAGTTAAGTGCATCTTCTGTTGCGATAGCTGTTGAGGAGCGCAGACCCAGTTCAATTCTCATGCCAGCATGTACCTTAACAGACAGAGGATGTGTTTTATAAGCTGTGGGACAAGTGCAGTTTCTTCTCTGACCAACAGGGGTCACTTTAAATACACTCTTTAAGACACCACTGCCAAGTGTTTGACTCAACAGAGGACTTGTGAATGTCTTCACATTTATACATGCAAAATAAAGCAAGAGTCTTCCATTCCATAGGTAGTGACAGAAGAGCAAAAATTTATGCAATATGTCTGGAACAGATGATGCAATTTCTGAAGAAGCAACTCTGTTTTGTATTACTTCGTCCATGAAGCAAAGAGAGGCGATGTGGTACGGCAAAATATAAGAAGCCACATTTTCAAGCAATCTCAGACTTTCAGTGACCTTTTAAAAACAACATAATTGCAAAACACTTTCCCCCTCTCTGCTCACTGGATTTACTGCGCACAGGTTAAAAGAAAATGTAAAGTGCAGTAAGTTCACATCATAGTATAGGCGTAGAATGAAAACGATTCAATACAAATGTATATGCTCTTAAATATATACAGTATATATAATACAGTGTACCTCTAAGAAAACGCATTTAACTGCTCTTTAAAGAAAAATAACTAATTTAACCTGAACAATCCAGCAGAGTGGCAGTCAAGGTCATTTTAGGGCTCATCAACAAAATATCCAGCTTATTATTTACAGTGAAGACACACAGTGAAGTCTGTAATTAAGAGATTCAGTTTAGTCTCTTTAATCATTTTTGAATAATATAATATTTTTCCAGGAATGATATACCTCGTGTCAGATAAAATAGCAAGAAAATATGCAAGTTATGTGAAGGTTACAGGGTGTAGCAAACACAAAGAAACTTCCAGATTAATGAATGGATCTAGTGAATTCAGTCTAATTGAATTCTGAAAATGAACCAATGGAGTCATGTTTTAGAAAGCTTTGCTTTATTCCCTCTCATCTTCTTTTCTGTCTTCGTTTTTTAACTAAGCAGACAGTTAGGAGTGCGCACAACCTCTTTCTGTCTCTCACAGTCACACCAAAGTGTTTTGCTCATCTCAAATGATTAAATTCTTCTAGACAGTGCAGTATTTTTTTCTTTATGTTGGTGACACATTATATTTTTTGCTATTGATTGTTTTGATGTCCTATATAAAAGGCCTGTTCCATGCTTCAAAACTGCACAGTGCGAAATGGGTTGTGGGTCCATGCTGTATATGATCAATAGAAGCTTCTTAATTAACCTATTTTAGGTAAGGTGAGGTAAACTCACGCCACTAAATCAAAGATATTTACTATACCTTACTGACAATTTAAAAAGCATTTTTATCATGTTCAAATGCAAGAATTGGGGCACAAAAAAAGCAATGAGTGCCGCAACAGGAGATTTTGGGGCTTTGTGAACCAACATGCTATTTTGAAGAGAAGAAACAGAAGGGAGAACGCCAATTAACACTTTCTACTAGCGCTGAATCTCCACATGCACCCTGGAGGACAGTTTAACAGTCTTTTAAGTCATATATAGCCAGAATTGCTCTAGTTTTCTACACTTTGAGTCTCACAGCCAGCCCCAGTCATGTTTTGTTTATACTTTTTTATCAGCCATTGTCTCAAACGCGCACACTTCTTTCACTTGACCCAAAAATTTCTTTGGAATCAACACCCTTAAAAGATTTGCACATCTCCATTTAAGATCTGACCTCCTCTTTAATGTTCAGCTTTGGAGAGTCACGTTCAATCTCTCTGTGCGCCTCTGCTCTGCCACATGTCGATGACATAGAGAGGCTATACTGCACCTTTTTGATTCAAGGTTTGAATCAATAGCCTTGTCACAAACAAGGCCAAGCGATCTCATTCAGGAGGGAAAGGTCTCTATTGTGTAGACACACACAATAAGTGCAGTCTGTCAGCCCACAGACATGAAAATGGCAGCTCAATCAGAGGTCTTCAATGTTTGGACTGCAAGATGTGATGTGTGGTCGCTGCATGGTGAAGTCAAACATGAATACGAATAGCATGACCCTTCACTTTTAGGGCAGGGAATGGGTTTCACGTGCCGGGCTCACGATTATGTATGGCGGGGGAAATAAATGCGAGCAATTTTCTCCCTGCTGCAACTTTCAAATAGACCTTTCAATATATCGTAAACCAATTTTCAAGTACTCAAAAACTGTGAAAAGACACACTGTAGCGTTCTTTTATGGCACAAAGGGATGGCAATAATTAAGTCTGTGGCTTTAGTCTGGTGAGTTTCAAAAGGAAAAGCTTGAGTGGAAAGGTCTAGAGGTGAAGATTTTGAAGCAAAATTGTCAAGATTAATGTTAATTCCCTCTCTTTTTCTTTCTGGATGTTTGTAGAAAACATTATCTGATTGTCTCCGCCAGAAACTGTGCTGTGTCTATAGTTGTCAAAAGATTCTTTTAATACAGCCCTGCTGTGATAAACTGCCTTCATCATACCACAAGCTGGTCATTCTCTGTGGACTGGTCGTAAGTTATGCTACTGAAAGTTTATTAGAGAATTGCCATGGCAAGGCTCATTGAGTGCCTTAATGCTGATCTGAATGCTGCCAAGAGCATTTAAAAGGGCTAGCAAGAACAATGTCTCTAGTGGGGTGTTGAATATGAATCCTACTGATGGGATGGCGATTGCTGGGGATTTGTTGCTGAAAGCTGTGGTGTGTAATTTTTGTTCTACTAGAAGCATGAAATATTTGCAAAACATAATGAGTGTTTCTGAGTAAGTTTCAAACACTCCCTCTGTCTTCCAGTGTGGACAAGCAGGTACTGTAGCACATGTAACAGATTTAACAGATGTTGTTTGGTGCTGCTAGTGACAAAGCATTTTTTCTTCTGTGTTGTGATGTACATTCTGGTGAAACAGATTGTTGAAATGAAAAAAAAAAAAAAAGTAGTATGGGTATATGGTTCAGTCCACCAGTCGTTAATGTGATGGAGAAAAAATTGCAGTCAACTGTAAGGAAAGTGTGGGGTTAATGAAGGCCAAATGACATTTTGATTAAGAGTTATTAGGTCAAAAGGTTTTTTTTATTTTTTATTTATTTTTTTTGTACAATATACACGTGCATGGATGAATCATTCATAGTAAGATCACAAAGATGCATTTAGAAAATAAAAAATGTGACTATCCATTTCACGCCACAACCAGTGACTGGTAAAATGACATAAATCTACATTATAGTACAATGCATTGCTGTAGAAACTAACTAGCTAGTTACGATTATTTCCCAAAAAAACTAGGAACTTTGTTGTACATCTGTCATTCTAACCACACTGGTTAGAACTGTTGTTAATGACATCAAGCAGGTAATAGAGTGATAACTTCTGCTAATTAATCAGTTTGACATTGAATTAATATCAGCTTAAAATATGGACTCTGAGTATTGCTTTGCTGGTTTGTTCTCTGTTCTTTTGCGGGTTACCCTACGTTACTCCGGGGTTTCCCTGTGGTAGAGCACTTGCATACTGTTGAAAATTCTCTTAACAAACTAAAAGACATAGAATGAGACTGTACTACATGTTAGTTTGCTTATTTTGCTCAAGTGGATCTATTTGTGTCCATATGTCATAATAACAAGAGACCACAGGTTGAGAGCTATAGTTCCAACCATGCAACTTTGCTATGCTGATTATGTTTGTTGGAGCTATGGATTCAGGAAACGCCAAACTGTTTAATATGTTTTTGGAAAATGCAACCCAGATTAGCCCAACATAAATTTCAGTGGTAGTTCAGTCTGGTTTATGATAATTAATACTACTACTGTTAAGAAAAACATAGCTGAAACTGGTTAACAACCATCATCTTTATAGTGAATCTGGTTTATGTAGGTTCACGAAAGCAACAAACAAACAAACCTGTTTCCACCTGTAAAAAAACTGTTGTGGGAAAGCTATTAAGAGTTTATTTTTACTTCAAGGCAGAAATAGACTTTCATAAATATACTGGTGACATTTACGCTGTTGTTTTTACCAAGGTGATGTCAGTATGTCAATACATGCCATTTCTTACATTTTATGTTGTAAATGAATTGATAAATTTGATGCAAAATAGCCTTTTTTTATTTATTTTTACTCTGAGGCAGAAATGGACTTTCTATATACACCGGTGAAAGTTATGCTGTTGTTTTTACCAAGGTGATGTCAATATGTGCCATTTCTTACATTTTATGTTGTAAATGAAAAGGTTTGTGGCATGAATCCATGAACCCTTCTGATGTTTTATTGCATGTTCTGTGAATGTTCAGCCACTGTGTATTCAAGTGCAGTATATACCAGAGGCTTGTAATAAGGATATTCAGTAGTGTGACTGTTCTCTGTAGCCTCCACCTCCCTGCTACAACTGATTGATAAGCTCGGCTGCATGTGTTCCTCTGTGAAATAGCTGGTTTTGCCAGCAGTTACTCTTGCTAGTTCATGGCACTTTTACTGCCCTGGGTCTGATTGCAGTGGTGACACCCTGTTATATACAGAGGTATAGAAAAAGAGAAGCGAGTGTGTATTTTTTCTAGTTCTATATTATGGGAAACTGACAGCACAGATCTAAATGGGTGGTTGATTAAATTTCTGTTTGCCGCTGATTGAAAACTTTTCCACAACAGTGTCTTAATATATCCCTCTGACTCATTCTGCATTATAGTGAAGAGACTGCTGCCTGTTCAGGCTCTCATTTCATGACGAGACGCATGGATTCACACATCCATGAAGCTCCACCAAATGAGCAG
Source organism: Spinibarbus caldwelli (assembly GCA_039654775.1). Taxonomy (NCBI): domain Eukaryota; kingdom Metazoa; phylum Chordata; class Actinopteri; order Cypriniformes; family Cyprinidae; genus Spinibarbus; species Spinibarbus caldwelli. The sequence continues at coordinate 10,513,728 of CM077247.1, forward strand.
GTGCCCTAAAGCTCCACCATTATTTTGTAGAATAGTGACATTGAGATGAAAATAGTAAACATGCCATTCTTGTCAGCTCCTCTAGGATGAGGCTGTTTTGGTTGGTAGATAGATGTTATTCGTTAGAGTGATGGTTGCTATCAATTTTAGGGCTACCTGACATCCTTCATTTTCACCCAAGATAGAAATATTTTGGCGATTTCATAATGAGGTGAAGGAACCTACAAACCAAAGCAAACAGAAATATACACTAGTGCTCAAAAGTTTGGAATAATAAATATTTTTTAATGTTTTTGAGAAAAGTGTCTTACGCACATCGAGACTCCAGTTTAAACAGTAATATTCTAAAATAATACAATTTAAAAGAACTGTTTTCTATTGAATCCATATGAATTTGTGGAAACTACAATACTTTTTTTCTGAAAAAAAAACAGCATTTATTTGAAATATAAATCTTTTGTAACGTTAAACATCTTCTGTCACAAAACTGTCACTTTTGATTAATTTAAAGTGTCTTTGCTAAATACAGTTCTTTTTGTTATCTTACACAAAACTTTTGAATGATATTGTATCACGGATTTCACAAAAATATTAAGCAGCACAACTTTTTTAAACATTGATAATAATGAAAAATGTTTCCATAGAACAGTCATTTTTAATTGTGATAATATTTCAGAATATTAATGTTTTTGCTGTATTTTTGATCAATGCAGCCTTGGAGAAAATAAGAGACATCTTTTTAATGATTTTTACTTTTTTAGAGGCATCATAAATAAAGTCCAATAATTTGTCTTATTTACCATATATATATATATAAATATATATATATATAAATAACTAAATAAAGTAAAATTAAATTTAAGAAATAAAATAAAACAAAACAAAACAAAACAAAACAAAACAAAATAAAATAAAATAAAATAAAACTGGTAATATTTCATTCATTAAGTCTCAAATTTAGTTGTAAGAGTCATTTGTTTGGGAACTGGACAACCTGCATACTCTATTGTGTTGTGTATTTTGATTCACTAAAATGACCAACTCACTTCTCATTTGTTCAAAAATCGGACTATACTGGTTGCGCTGTATATTTTTGATTCACTAAAAGAACCCAACTCATAAGGGTCAATAGTATTTTATGTTTTGATTTATTGTATGTTTTGGTGCTAATTAGCCATTCTTAAAAGTCATTGCTTTAGGCCTATGCAAGGATATTTTTGTTCATTATAAATGTTGTTTATGCAAACATTTGTAGATTTGTATTTGTACTCACCACTTGTAAAATCTAGGTATCGAAGCAAAACCAGTTGAAAGCCACTGTGTGCCCATGATGACGTCCAATCAAACAGGCATAAATTAAAGCTGCTCTCAGCAAGCGCTCAAGTAAAAAGCCTTCAGTAAAAAATACACAAGGACTGATATTTCAGCGTCAGCGCCTGAGTCCTCATCATCCAAGAGATGCCTCCGAGTGACATTTTTTGGCATGGCATGATGTGCATCAAACATGGTGCTAAAATAAAACCATTTATTCATGAAATAGGATTATTCATGAGAGAAATAGTGTGTCCCCACTTGAGCTTCTTCCAGTTCCGTCTAAACGACATCAACATTTTTCCTGAAAACACAGACAGAGGGTAATTTAACGCTGCAAAGAATTTTCTCTTGTCCCCTTGGACACAGGTTTGACAGACAGCTGTTGAACCATTTGAATGACATCTTGAGCTCCCTAAGGTCAAAATTGTGAATTGAGAATGTGGTAATATAAAACTGCCAAATGACAGGGGAGAAAAGGAGAACTGTACATCACTTGACAGTTCTTTGTCTGTGAAACAACTTCAGTTTTAGCCAGAGCACTCTGATCTAACCTAAAAACCTGTTAACCTAAAACTTTTCTTTCAGAACTTTCTCCCGATTCTTTTAAATAACATTCTGAGTGTCTATGGCATAAAAAATATATAAAACTTTTTGAAAACAGCCAAAAGATTTTTTTTTTTTTAAAGGCCAGTGAGGAACGTTTTTAGACCACCAGCACAAAAATATGTAAAGTAAAAACAAAAAGCTGAACTTTATCTCGGACAAAAAGGGATGAATGGGTGAGAGTGTCCTTAATTCAATATGTCTGCACTTTTAAAAGCAGGACGGTCGAGAAGAGAGGAGTAGCCATTTTTAGATGCTATTGATTTGTGTAACGCTTGAAAGAGCCATTTATTACAAAGGCTTATATTTTTGTAAAAGGGGGCACTTAACAGAGAATGCACATAAATCATATATTCTTGGCATTTTTCATCTCTCCTCCAGCATACACAATCACAGAAATGGATGTGACTAGTTTTATCATTTAATTGCGACTGGACTCCAAATGTGGACTTGATGCAATAAGCTAATGAAGATTAGCTAGTTGCATCATAATGGGTTTGTTCTTTGTTCTCTCACTGAAATGTGAGAGGAAGGTTAAGAATGAAGAAGAGCTTATTATCTGTTTAAATATATATGTATATGTATGTGTGTGTGTGTGTATATGTATCTCTACAGTCTTACGAGTTCATTTCTATGTATTTTTGAGTGTGAGAGAGACAATAATAAGGGAAGAGAAACTAAGATGAGCTTAAACAGAAGTACAGACAAACTTTCTAATCCCACTAATGCTTTTAATGATAGAGGACGTCATAGCACTGGCAGCTGGTTTAATTATGAGAAAGCCAGGCAGAGCAAGAAGCTCTCCTACACATAGCATTAATTATTGAAGTGCTGGAAAATAAATAATAAAGTCAATTGCACCATTTGGGTGTGGGCGGTAGGTTAAATTATTCATGAATTCAATATTTGTAAGTGTAATAAGAAGTAAGGACAGCAAGAAAAAAAATCCCACTACTATTAGGCAATTTAACTCGTATTAAGTCTTCATCTGTCTTAATGTTAAACACAGAGGAATGTTTTGGAAAGATGTGTTGTCTTAATACTCAAATACATACACACTCATATGCAGAATTTGTCACCCATTTAAAGTGTTTTTTGTTTTATTTTTTATTTTTTTTTTTACCACAACCATTAGTCACATTTATGTTTATTTATTAGATGACTTATAATATTGGCCAGTTGTTATTTATATGAAGAGACTTCGACTATTTTTGGCCTGGACCCTTTGTTGGATTGAGAGATACGGACCCTGCATTACATAAAGCTGACTGTTGCATACATATTAATGTATTTGCATATACAGTACATACACTGTATATCAAAATGTAACATTTATACTTTAAGTTTATAAGATAACTTTTAGAGAATTTGGCATTTTATGCAAAAAAATTTAAAAATAAAATGTAAAATTTGGTTACACTTTATTTTAAGGTGTCGTTGTTAGTGTAATTATACATTAAAGTACTGAATAATATTAATTAACTACAAGTAGGGTTAGGGTTTGGTTTAGAGTTGCTTGTAATTATTTACTGTTATTACTACAGTAACATGCAACATATTAACAAACACACTGTAAAATAAAGTCTTATCTAAAATTTTAAATTAAATTATTAATAACAATAACAATAATAATATTATTAATAATAACAATAATAAAACAACTATTATTATTATTATTGTTATAACAGATGCAGATATTTGGTGTCAAACCGACATATTGCCATATAGTTAAAAAGTAAAGGTTGAATGCATCTGTTTGCGGGTCTTATTTTTACAGTATTTTGTACTGAGCTGAGATCAGGGTCATCATAAAGACGAAGACTTACCTGAACTATCTTTTCAAGGTGACTGAGTTGAGAGTGTCCTTTGCTAATTAGAGAGTGTCGTCCAGACAATATTGTGTCTTTTTTCCTCATCAATTTAATAAGTCCCACTCTCTGCCAGATGACAGTAACATCTGGATGCTCTAGTTAATCCACGGGTCCAATTACAAGAGCTCATGACTTAATTGGGAAATAGTGTGAGTGTGCAGTCATAACAATAAGATTAAATGCAAGCTAGAGGAGACTCAGCAATATTCTTCTAACTGAATATTACTGGAGAAAATCTTACTTTGTCTAAAAGTATATGCTTCTCATTAGAGGTAAAATGCAATTTCTCTGTCTTACTCCCTCTTCTTTCCTCATGATATCCATAAATAATAGACTGAAGTCGAGCATGAAACGAGAGATATGAGACACATAATGGTATGAAATGGTAAAAAAGCATACTGAAGTGAACTGAAGCATATGTACATCGTCTTTAGGGTGAATTCGAAGGTTTTATGAATAGTGCTTGTAGAAACTTGATTTGAAAAGGTTTACATGATGAAGATTAATACACAACATTTTTCATTTATTCAAATATAAGCATATGCTGCATTAGCAATTAACTTTATTAATAGCAATTAACTTTATTATGATTTATTAAAGGTAAGACTCATTAATAATTCATTTTAGGAACATTAACAAATGCAGAGTTTGCTGATACATCAGCCTCTTCTCATTTTTCATTCATACACAATATGCATGGAAAGATTGTGAAGACAAATTCATTAGGACAAATGCAAAATTATTAGTAACTGGCAGGTGTCCACATTATTATCAGTAATGTGTCATAATCTAACCCTTACACTTTTTTTTTAAGCAACAAAAATACAAAAATATTATGCTGTAATGGCATTCTGGATCATGTGACACTAACAGCTGCTGAAAATTCAGCTTTGCCATTACAAAAATAAATGAGAATTTAAAATATATTAAAATTATATTATATGAAAATGTTTTTTTTAAATTGCAGTAATATTTCAAATTGTTACTCTTTTTTACTATTCTTTTAAAAACATTAAAATCATACTGAATGCAATACATACATACACAAACACACACATGCAAGATATTAATTTTGCACCTGTATTTGTCTGACACAAAAGCAATGAAGATGGCCATTAGAATGACAGCACTAACTTGAACAGATAAATTTATACATACTAAATAAAGTCAAATACAATATAAATCGAGCAAGCGAGCAAAGCTGAAAACCTGGTAATGAACAGCAACATTTATGTAAATATTTTGCTTAAAATCTGTGAATAATTTATTTGAAGTAGTCCATTTGTATTAAAGTTTGTACTGTACTTTCCAAAGCTACATAGTAGGACATGTTACATATTCCTAGCTTCTGACAATTATATATTTACACAAAATATGGTTGTGTATACATAAATAGGAAATAGTTTAGGAGAATATGAGTCAGTGAGGCACATATGTGCCTGCATGGCCTTTACATTTCAAATTGTAAGTAATAGTCTGCACAACAGTATGTCTGTGAAACAGCAAGATTTCTCTATGTGCACAAAAATAAAATCTATGTGGTTGTCATTGGGGACGAGATGCACATACAGCATGTGGGAGTTTAATCGCTAGATGTGTCTGCTGTTTTAAATAAATGAAACAATATTCATACTAAATTACACCATTTTGTTGTCACTTTTGTTTCTTGAAAATTCAGTACTTGTAGTAATTTCAGTGGCTACTTAGAGGGAAAAAAGGCTTTTGTTCTTTTTAAACACCCCTATGTGCAAGCATCTGCTTCTGTGTATTTGTTTACATCTGCTCAAATGTTTCTGCTTCCACAAAGACATCCGCACCCTCCTCCCCCCGCTGGCATTTGACAGACGGCCTCTGAAAGGAGAGGCTCAGTACAATTAAATGGTCCTATCAGCACCGAGAGCCAATGAATCACACTGATGCCTGTGGATGGGCTGCTGTTGTTTGCTACGATTCATATTGAGCCTAATGATGTTGTCCTTCACTTGGGCCCCACAACTCTAGTCAGCATTCAATCAGCGATGCATGCCATGTATCCACTAGCGGGTGACCATAAGTCTCTAGGTCAGATTTGCATGGTCAGCACTTGGGAATGAAGAGACATGTTGAGAAGATCAAATGCAAGGAAAAGTCTACATTAAAGTGTCAGAGAAAACAAGAAAAGGAGGCTCACTTTAATCATAAAACTGGGTTTGCAATTACTGAACTAAAAAAGGCTGAAATAGGGATGTTCCCAGCCAAATAATTTATTCAGAAATGCATGAATCAAAGAAAACCTCAAATAAATAACAAATTCTACCAAATAGCCTAATGGAAAATTATTTGTTAGACTAATTATCTAACAAGCACAAGTGTAAAGTGATATTTTATCGCACAAGTAAAATGACAGTGAGAGTCGCTGAAGCCAATATGACCAAATTGTGAACTTTATAAAGGAAACGTGTGATTTCAAGTTCAAATCGGATGGCCGCACTAAACTGAGAGTACCATTAAAGTGAGATATGTTCGATCTATGTTCATGTTTTAAATATTACAAGCAAGATATATGATAAAATGTTTCTGTGCAGGCTCTGGTGTTTCTTTCTGAACAAATTAGAACAAATAGTTGCAGTGAACAAATTGTAAATATAAACCAATGAATAAATTATTTACTGTATATGACTTTGTTGACAGAGAGAGCATGTAGTATATTTGTACACACAAATTGGAATAAAGGTTATTAAAGCTTATTTCAACTCAGTGTTCCTTTGCAAACTAAATCTGAACAATCTTTTTAGCGTCCAGATTCAAAAGAAAACAAAAAAATTGATTTGCCAGGTAGTTGTTATATGCTATACTGTTACTGTTTACCAAAAGCACAATATGTATGTGGTCAGCTTCTCACAGCTGATCCTGTTAGGCTTCTCTGAGAACAGAACACCCATCTGAATCAATATCGTGACAAGCATGACAACCTACACAAAATAATTCAGCAGATTTAGGAAAGCATTGCTTCAAGAGAGAAGAAAGTGAATGTTGCATGTGCAGAATATTTAACATATCTTTACATGAAACTCAATTTATGTTGTGTTGAACAGACAAATACTCATGCATGAGTGAAATGTCTTATAAATGTATAAATGTAAAGATGTATAATGTTATATACTATTCATAAGTTTGGGGTCTGTATGATTTTATTTTAGTTTTTAAAGATTTGAATACTTTAAGCAAGGATGCATTCATTTGATCAAAACAGTGAAGTATATATATATATAGCTGTCCAGAAACTATCCAGCCTTGTAAAACTGATACTTTGATCAATAAAAAGTGAAAAAGAACAGCATTTATTTAAAGTAGAAACCTTTTGTAACAATATGAATTACTGTTCAAAAGCTTGGGGTCAGTATTTTTTTCCCCCTTTCTTTTTTTAAAGAAATTAATACTTTTATTCAGCAAGGATGTGTTAAACTGATAAAAAATGACATTAAAGACATATTGTTAGAAAAGATTTCTGTTTTAAATGAGTACCTTTTTTAAATTCATCAAAGAATCCTGAAAAAAGTATCACAGGTTCCAAAAAAATATTAAGGTGCACAACTTTTTCCAACATTGATAATAAATCAGCATATTAGAATGATTTCAGAGTAATGGCTGATGAAAATTCAGCTCTGTATCACAGAAATAAATTATATTTTAAAATATATTAAAATAGAAAACCATTATTTTAAATTGTAATATTATTTCACAATATTACTGTTTTTTGTCTGTATTTTTGATCAAATAAATGCAGCCTTGATGAGCATAAGTGACGTCTTTAAAAAACATTAAGAATCTTACTGATATGTATTACATTAGAAAACATTTGTTTTAAACTGTAATACTATTTCAAAACATTACATTTTGTTTATCAAATAAATGCAGCCTTGGTGAGCATAAGAAATCGTACTCCAATTTTTGAACAGTAGTGTACATTTAATGAATCAAAGCTTTCATACTGCATATTATTCTATATAATTACTTAATTCCAGATGAATGTGTTCGCACATGCTCTTAATATAAATAAAAGTGATCAAGTGCTGTTGCATAAATTAATATTGCCATGTTGTTTCAGAATTTTCAACAAAATGGAAAGAGGATATTTTCATTTTAAAAGCACTAGCATGCTTCTGTTCTTTCTTTCTGCTTCAGCATGAAATGTAAGGCAAAGGTGCTGTGCAGTTTCTATACACAATAAGACAACATTTCTTTGGGGAAAAAAATATTTTAAAGCAACCAACAACAGCACATTGAAACTGAGCTCTTATTTATCTCACCATTACATTTTAAAAGACTTTTCTGAACAGAAGTAGGAAGCCGTCATGGTGGTGCCCATTGGCTGTTCAAGAAAGTCATGGATGTCTTCACAAAACGAAGAAAGGCAGGTACAGGGGTCAGGGTCCTGCTGAGCGCAAATAGCATAGCGTGCACGGCCTGGTGTATTAGTGTGTGCGTGTTTCATGTGCATATAGAGCTGGAGGTTCATATCTCAGGTGTATGGAAGTTGCAGGGGCTGAAAGGTCAGTCTCTCCCCCGAAGCTGTTCATCACCCTTGTTGAAAAGGTCACATAGCGTTCCTGTTAGCTCTACTGAACGAATACACCACCTCTCACCTCCAGAGACCCACAGAACACCTCTGCCTCCTCCCTCTGAGAGAAACAGACCGACAATGTGAACTCACTTTTTGCCCCCAGCTCTTTTACCTTTCACTGTGTACAGAAGTCAAGTGATTTCCACCCACTTTTCACAGGCAATGCTCATCACCTTAATAATCTCAGCTAAAACCCCAGCAAAGTTTCATATATATATATATATATATATATATATATATATATATATTTTACCTATTCAAAAATAAAAATTAATTTATACTTCACCCAAATTTAAATCTCAGCAATTTCAGAAGACCTTCACTGGAGTTACACAAGCTGTGCAAGATGATCTCAAAGAAGAGGTTAATATATGTGCATTTAATCCCTAAGATTTGCTGGTGTGCCAAATGAACCTTTGAGGTACAGCTGACTAGTAATTAAGTGTGTTATTGTTACTGCATCAGGGAAATCTTAAACTTAATCTTAGAGTTCTAGTTTTTTGCTGATTCTTTCTTCCTTTTACAGCCTAGCCTAACCAGCCGCAATGCGACAAATATCTAGCGACAAGCAGTTTGTCTATCCACAAGCTGCAGTGTGACATGACAGTCAAAACATGATGGGCCTACAGAGATGGGCTTTTCAAGTAAATTTAATAGTTCTAAAGTAATCATTTATTTAAAAAATGTAAACTTGATAAATTAACCAACAAAATATGCTATTCTGTTAAATATACAATAATAATAGTAAAAATAAAAACAAGATTTAAAAATGACTGAGAGCTATAATAAATAAAATAACAATATAATATGACCAAGATTTATAAATAAATAAATAAATAAATAAAGACAAACAAACAAACAAACAAATCATGATGGCCCTTACTCTGACAAACTGACAAACCAATATTTGACAATCTATGCTTTTCTTTAAAATAATAATAAACAATAAAATATTAAAATAAAACAGTAAATAATATGCATTATTAAAAAGATCAGTATTGAAAGCATGTAAATGAATGAATGAATATTTTTTTAAAATATATTATTATAAAATAACCAAGAGCAAACTGAGCAACCAATATAAAAACTAGTTGACAATCTATGCTTTTCCTTAAAATAATACTGTAAATTATATATATATATATATATATATATATATATATATATATATATTTATAATATATTAAAATAATGTATTAATAAAAAAATAATACTGCCAAATAAATAAATTAAAAACATTTAAATAACAAACAAACAAACTCAGTCAGCACAAACCAATATGAAAGCAAGTCAACAATCTATGCTTTTCTTTCAAATAAAAATAGTAAAATAAAATAATATATAAATGATATATGAATAGATAAAAATTTGAAAAACAACAACAACAAAATGTTCTCAGTCAGGATAAAATTTCAGATTTACATGGGAGAGATTACTTTTTCCTCTTCATTGCATCATGCTTTGTTAGGAGTTATAGTAATTCAGCGTTTTAATCAGATGTTATGTTGTGTGAAGAACCTTTGTTCTTTCTTGTCATGGCCTCACCTGTGCCCTAGCATGAAAGTACTGTAAGCCATCACATGTGATATAACTCCTTGGCAACATGACTCAAGGTTGGCTTGCCCATACGGTGGGCTCTGGGATATATCAGAATGAAGGAATGTGAGAAGTCTTTGCACGTGAACTTGCAAGCAGATGAAAAGGTGACTGATTACACCTGTGCACCTCCTCCCTCTCTCCTTCCAGGTGTTGTATAGGTGTGAGACTTGCGCTGTCTCTGTATTTATAACATGTGGGTCAGAGGCCCCATGCTGGATTCAATTAACTCCATGACGAGTGAACCTGCTCTCACCAGCCAGGCCTGTGATTTAGTAGGAGGGTGGAGTAATGCCATACCCTTCTTAATCATAATTATTTCTCCAGCCTTGACTTCATTTTTTGCAAACTCAGCGGCTTGCTTGTTCCCTGATGCAAGAGGAGGTTGTGTACAGCAAAATTTGAGATCACTAAGAAGTTACTGATGCAGCTTTTTGCATGAATGTTATTATAAATATTTTACACAAGAACATGAGAATCGGGGTTAAACTGGGCCGGAATGATCCACAATGAATATCCACCTTCACTTGTATGTCCATTCCGGTTTATGTTTGAACTTGCTCCAAAACCCTTTCAAAGGAATAATTCACTAAAACAGGGGTGTCAAACTCAGTTCCTGGAGGGCCGCAGCCCTGCAGAGTTTAGTTCCAACCCTGCTCCAACACACAAACCATGTAGGTTTCAAATAAGCCTGAAGGACTTGATTAGCTGGATCAGGTGTGCTTAAGTAGGGTTGCATCTAAACTCTGCAGGGCTCCGGCTCTCCAGGAACTGAGTTTGACACCCCTGCACTAAAATGAACATTTGCTGAAAATCTCCCCCTCAGGCCATTTAAGATATAGGTGAGTTTGTTTCAGACTTGGAGAAATTGAGCATTACATCACTTGCTCACCAATAGATCCTCTGCAGTGAATGGGTGCCGTCAGAATTAGAGTCCAAACAGTTGATAAAAACATCATAATAATCCACAAGTAGTCCACATGACTCCAGTCAAAAAGATGATAAAAGCATCACAAACAACTGATACGAAAGGACTTGTATTTTAGCCGGAAGCAACGATTTGAAATCAAAAACGTCTTAAAGATGGATTTGTTTATTACAAACTTGCAGATTTCTGCTTTAATTGATGGGACTGGTATTCTTGGATGGCCTGAGGGTGGGTAAATTTTAATTTTTGGTGAAATATTCCACACATTTTTTTTTTTTTTCTGTAATTTTGTCAATGTTAACACTGAGACTAAAATGCACATGATGACAAAAATTGACAAAAATATGAAAGGAAAAAGGTAAAATTTGATTAGATTTTTGTATGCGTAAAACTGAATAAAATTCATGATTTTATGAAACACTGACTTTTTTTCTTCAGAAAAAAATAAGACAAACAAAAAAGTTATTTAAAAATTAACACCGCAAGAGTAGCACAGTTGGCATATGTTGCTGTGGCCACTTTCCATTCCAGTGAAATCACAAAATAAAATGCAGCCAAACAGTCCTGTTTACAATATAAACCCACTAATTCCCCCATCTCCAAAATCCCAATTTATCCCCCTGTGATATGGCAGACAAGGCCCTGATGTGACTCTTTGATTTCCTATTTCCTGCATATCCTGATTGACAAGCAGGAACTCTGTTACCCAACTGATCTTTAATTATGGCGTGACAAAGACGTGATGGTGCGTGACCCCACAGCAGTGAAAACTCTGTTCCTCTCAGACCTCACAAAAGCTTAGCAATTTTGTGGCAAGCAGTACACGGTTGTGATTCTGACCATAACAGAGGACTGTGAAATAGCATTGTTGTGTCTCTCTCTTGAGCTGTTGATAGAATTACCACACTGCAGGTGATCTGAGCGGAACAAACACAATCCTCAATTTACCAAGACATATGGTAGAGCATCCTACAGCAGTATCTTTACCAACTGATTCTGTGTCAGCTTCAGGAAGATGAACCAAATTAGCAATAGCACTGAGAGACTGAAGATACAGAGGTTACATATGATCACACTGCACAAACAATGAAGACTTATAAAAAAAATGCTTTGTTGTTTTGTGTGTGTGTGTGGGTGTGTGTGTGTGTGTGTGTGTGTGTGTGTATATATATATATATATATATATATATATATATATATATATATATATTAGAGTGCTGTCAAAATTAGTGCGTTAACACAGGCGATTAATTTTTCCAGTTTAACGGTATTCTAAATATTTAATGCAGTTAACGCAGGGGTAGAGCTACTCACAACTGCTGCTTTTGTCTCTTTTTTCTTGACAAGAATTGCATTTATTTAGATGCAGAACGTCTTTACGACCACAACAAGCAGGAGACTTTTTAGACATGCATCCACTTCACCTCAGCGCAAGGCGCTAGTCAAATGAGCACGGAAACAGTACAGGATGAGGATGAGGAGGAGCCAACATCGACACAATTCTAACATTTTTGGCTCTATACACCACCACAATGGATTTCAAATGAAACGAACAAGATGTGCTTTAACTGCAGAGTGTCAGCTTTAATTTGAGGGTATTTACATCCAAATCAGGTGAACGGTGTAGGAATTACAACAGTTTGCATATGTGCCTCCCACTTGTTAAGGGACCAAAAGTAATGGGACAATTGGCTTCTCAGCTGTTCCATGGCCAGGTGTGTGTTATTCCCTCATTATCCCAATTACAATGACCAGATAAAAGGTCCAGAGTTCATTTCAAGTGTGCTATTTGCATTTGGAATCTGTTGCTGTCAACTGTCAAGATGAGATCCAAGAGCTGTCACTATCAGTGAAGCAAGCCATCATTAGGCTGAAAAAACAAAACAAAACCATCAGAGAGATAGCAAAAATATTAGGCGTGGCCAAAACAACTGTTTGGAACATTCTTAAAAAGAAGGAACGCACCGGTGAGCTCAGCAACACCAAAAGACCCGGAAGACCACGGAAAACAACTGTGGTGGATGACCGAAGAATTCTTTCCCTGGTGAAGAAAACACCCTTCACAACAGTTGGCCAGATCAAGAACACTCTCCAGGAGGCAGGTGTATGTGTGTCAAAGTCAATAATCAAGAGAAGACTTCACCAGAGTGAATACAGAGGGTTCACCACAAGATGTAAACTATTGGTGAGCCTCAAAAACAGGAAGGCCAGATTAGAGTTTGCCAAACGACTTCACAGTTCTGGAACAACATCCTATGGACAGATGAGACCAAGATCAACTTGTACCAGAGTGATGGGAAGAGAAGAGTATGGAGAAGGAAAGGAACTGCTCATGATCCTAAGCATACCACCTCATCAGTGAAGCATGGTGGTGGTAGTGTCATGGCGTGGGCATGTATGGCTGCCAGTGGAACTGGTTCTCTTGTATTTATTGATGATGTGACTGCTGACAAAAGCAGGATGAATTCTGAAGTGTTTCGGGCAATATTATCTGCTCATATTCAGCCAAATGCTTCAGAACTCATTGGACGGCGCTTCACAGTGCAGATGGACAATGACCCAAAGCATACTGCAAAAGCAACCAAAGAGTTTTTGAAGGGAAAGAAGTGGACTGTTATGCAATGGCCAAGTCAATCACCTGACCTGAATCCGATTGAGCATGCATTTCACTTGCTGAAGACAAAACTGAAGGGAAAATGCCCCAAGAATAAGCAGGAACCGAAGACGGTTGCAGTAGAGGCCTGGCAGAGCATCACCAGGGATGAAACCCAGCGTCTGGTGATGTCTATGCGTTCCAGACTTCAGGCTGTAATTGACTGCAAAGGATTTGCAACCAAGTATTAAAAAGTGAAAGTTTGATTTATGATTATTATTCTGTCCCATTACTTTTGGTCCCTTAACAAGTGGGAGGCACATATGCAAATTGTTGTAATTCCTACACCGTTCACCTGATTTGGATGTAAATACCCTCAAATTAAAGCTGACAGTCTGCAGTTAAAGCACATCTTGTTTGTTTCATTTGAAATCCATTGAGGTGGTGTATAGAGCCAAAAATGTTAGAATTGTCGATGTCCCAATATTTATGGACCTGACTGTATGTATGTATGTATTTATATATATATATATATATAGCAAAACTGATGAACAATGTTAAGACAATATTTTTTTAAATGGAGCTAAAAAGCGAGGATATTCAATGCTGTATTGATATTAACATTTAAACATCATCTGTGCTTTATTGTACTGAATAGTAGAGATTGGAATGCTTAATAATTATATTTTTGCCACACTTAGCTTCAAGACACATGGTGTGTAGGCTACTGCCTCCTCAAATGTGTTTGTACCTACTTCGTACAACTTTCTGTATTTTGCACAAGTTCTACTAACTTCATTGTTTTTTCTTATTGCAGGAAATGATGTCAGACTCCACTCATCTGCTGTTGGAATAACACCTCCAGGGTGCTTGCGTTTAAGAAGTCTACTACTCCAGCCTCCCACAGTTCAGCACCGCTGTGATACTCAAAGAGCAAAGCGGTTAGCCAGTCTTTGTAGTGCCTACTGTTATTAACTGAGAAATAATTTCTGTCTCTTCTTTCGCTCATAGTTAGAGGGGATTTGCTTCTTTTCATCCCTTTTGAAAACAAACCAACACCGTCTCTATCTCAGTCTGCCTTTTTTCTCGTCAACCCGCTCATAAGAATAATTTCCATTAGGAAACAAAACATGAGAGTAGGAGTGAAAGCAGGGAAAATAAAAGGCAGGATTTCTGGAAAAACTCCCAATCAACTTTTTTTTTTAAAACACTTTGAAACGTTGACTGGAGAGACGAACTAAAAAAGCAGTCGATTTCCACCTCTTAACTCAATTGTTTTTCTCCTCTCGTGCCCACCTCTCTCGGTGGCGAGGATTAATTGGCCATGCGCTACTGTGAGGAGCCCCCTCAACCAATTACAGACCTCCAAATCCATTGCTTGGCTTGATTAAGTAGGCCACGTTAGTCCTGTCCAACTAGAGGAAAACATAACCACAAAGAGGGATAGCAATCAGGTCAACAAAAGCGCAACTCATTCTTCTCTTTCTCCTCTTTGTACTGCATCAGGATCTGGTATTCAGGTGAAAGCGCATGGTGAAATACATACCGAGGTCACTGTAACCCCAAAATAAAAGAGGACATGCTATCACGTCAGAGTCACTTGAAGGAGACCCCCGAGGCTGTCTCTGTGTGTGTACTACAGGATCAGAATAAAGAATTGCATATTACATATTCAAAAATATACATTTATAGATGCATTCCGCCCATATTTTCTGTACCTCACAGAAATGGGTGGAATGCATCTCACATGAAAGAAAAACCCTGCTATAGTTCAGCTGTTGCTTACAGGCATGTGGACTCTTTAGACCTTTTGTGGGTTCCTTTGTGTCCTTGTTGGTGACCTTTGACCCTTTTTGGAAGGTATACAGTACTGTCTGAGGAACAGCGATCAAAGCAGCCGTCGTGCTGTCCATACAGCATGCAAATGTAATTCAACCTCAAATTCAAGAGTTCGGCTTTGGTTGGAACCCATATTGCATGTGATTTTGAAAAAAAAACAACAAAAAAAAAAAAACAACAAAAAATATATGTATATACACACAGAGTGCATATAGAAATTACTTTATATTACTTTTAATTAGTTATAAATTATTCAAAGAAAAGAGAGTGAATTCTGAAACTCTCTCTGTAATTCACAATTGAGTAATTTAAAAGAAATTCATTTTTAAAATTGAGATTGGAAAACACAGTATTATCTGCTTCACTGAGCTGATCCATTTTCTGTGACAAAGAGAAAATCAGCAGGAAGACGATGTTGAAATCATCTTCAAATCACTTCTCACTTCTGTAATTTTCAGTCGTTGATGAGGGCTCCAAGTGGTGGGAGCAGAAAGAGGTGTAAATAAAGCGACTGCCCTAGGAATTCTCCGCTGATGAGCGTCCCATACCCATCAACATACTGCCCCATGGGGGGACAACAACACAGTCAAAAGCTAACAATATTGTGAAGTTGTGATGACTCGGGTGATTACAGCTGTTTTCTCACGTTTCTCTCTCTGTTCCCGGCTCTGTCTCCTGCTAATGAAGGAGCAGATTAATTGAATTAGATTTCCCTGCTCTTTTGCTAAGACAGAAACAGAGTAAGAGCTTTTATCCTGTTCTCATCTAGTCAAGCTGTTTACCATTACCAGTGAATTAATTTCAAGAGTCTTTACAGAGTAACTTTCATAATCATTACACATGGACAGTATGTAGGCCCAGACAGATTCTGCAAACTTTTTTTTTGCATGGTGTGTACTTGATTTTGAGTGAAAATGGATTTGAACAAGGCAAAATGTTAAATGGAGTTTGGATTAGACAGTTTTATTGGTAGCTTAAAGCATAAACAAATTAGCCAAAATGTCAAAGACAGATGTTTTCAACTGGTTTTGATTCAGCATTTAAATGGTTACCCAACAGCATTAAAATTGTTTATCATACACAATTTAATTTAGATGATTTCATACTCTTGGCAGCCTACAATTTAATGCCTTTCAAACGATTACATAATTATATAATATATATATATATATATATATATATATATATATATATATATATATATATATATATATATATATATATAAAATTACAATTATGTAATCTTTTGAAATGAGGTGGCAACACAAGTCACCATGAACAGAATTAAATGCTATAATTTCAAGTTAAGTAAATGAGCCAACTGGTTAAACTGAAAACATAATGTCATTGATCATAATCATAATAGAATCATCCAAATATTCCGATGAGTTAAAATGTTGCATACTAAATAAAGTTTCATATATTTGAAAATCTGTAAAGCTATTCATACGTAAACAATTTATAATTCAGATTCTATCAGTAAGTCAATATTGTATGTTTTAATGTCTAAGTAAACGACATGCATATGTGTGGCAGAACCACATTTTAGGTAGAATACATATGAATACTCATCAGATCACATTGCATAATTATACACAATTTTATTGTTACATTCAATCTATTAGTTGCATGCTGTCCACAACACAATCAGAACAGACCATTTTTGGATAGTTGAAAACTAGTTGAGAACCACTGGTCTAATAAACAAACGTGTTTGTAGAATGAACGGCAGGCACTGTGGGAATCTGCAGGCCTGCTCATATGGAAGCTACATCAATGAAAAACAGCACATAATAATGCCTCTTATGATATTTGGACTCCCATCGCTACATCTGTGCCTTTTGGGATGTGAGGATATAGCGGACTGAAAGGCAGAGCAAAAGTTAGAGATTTGGATTTTGGCACGTTAATTAAAGATGTGGTCTGTCTGAACTTAAAAGAAAGTAAAGCATATTAGAGGAACTTCAGAAGAATACACACTCCCCACCAATTTTTGTGACTAACTTTAAAGCTTGTGTAACGGAGCTTGTGAAACTCTCCCCACAGTGGAGATTTCTAGTCGCTAGCCCACTAATCATTTGATCGCTAATCAAACGCTCCTCCCCTCCGGTAGGGAGGTCAAACTGTGGGTCAAACCTCAGTATGGGGCAAAAATGGGATTTCCTTTTGCTCCTTTTATTATTACCCTTGGTGTAATTAGTGCCACTGAAATCCCTTTTGTCTGAGGAGAGGAGGAGGATAAAAGCTTCCAAGTTTGGTCGTGCAGTCTCCTTTCTTCAGTGCACACCTTTTATTTCCTCTTAACAAGCTTATAAAATATGTCGACAGGCTTCAAACTGGGATTGTGTTCGGAAGCTCTGATAACCAAGCAGTGTTACGTCAGCTCACTCCTGGGCTCTTTTCAAAGTCCTCCACATGGTTTATCTACCAGGACGTAATTAATTGTGTTATCACATATCTCACGATGTCGGAGTTTGGGAGAGTATTGCTAACAATGCTTTTGTTGCATGTACAAAGAGTAAAATGCCTAATGTTTGAAACTTAAAGCCTGCTCTGAAGCTCAGCAAGAACTTTTGCAAGTTATTGTCAATGGAGGATCTTGTTTATTCAAGGGACGTATTGTGGAAGAAAAAGGACTATGCAATATCTGGTGATTCTGTGCGCATTTGCTCAAAAGTTTTAAATGTAGGAACTTTTGAATACAAAACAACTTTTAAGTACAACTTCTAAATGGAAAAGAAAAACATTATATAAAATAAAATAAAATAAAATAAAATAAAATAAAATAAAATCACTGGGTGAATTTTAGACAATGGAAATTTTGGATACAGCCCAGCAATAAGAAATAAAATTAAATGACCTGTTTGAATAGTCTGAAACAATAGATAGATAGACAGACAGATAGTTACAGATATCGATAGATAGATAGATAGATAGATAGATAGATAGATAGATAGATAGATAGATAGATAGATAGATAGATAGATTCTTCAGGTTTTAAAGCAACATTTAGAAAAAGAATAGCAGAAAGTTTGGAACAGCAACAGTGGAATAAAAGCCATTGGTGGGTGTCATAACAGTCTGTTCTGCTGTCAGTGCAGTTACAGCCAAAGACAATCCCTCTGAGAGTTTTCCACAAATAATAAAGTCAAACAATGTAATTGTTTTTGGACTGAATCGATTACACACCTTTAACTGCAATCAGAAAGCTGCTATTAAATGTATATCCTCATTCAGCTGGTTCAAAGCGAAGTCCCAAAAGACTTTCGCCTGGTAGCTTTTGCAATATTACGCCAACGTAATGCTGCAATGCATTGGTCCTTGCTCATAATTGCATCATTTTATACTACACAATGACAGACAAGGAACTAGGCACTGCGGACATATTCTGCTCAAGACTCAGCCATGCACGCCGCACACAGGCACTTTTGGACGCCTATTTGCATTGCCTCTCATATGTGCTTCGAACTGCCTTTTTGTTGTCCTGTGTACCCTGAGTTTCTCCCCCCCCCAACTCCTCTCTGTTGTTAAGGGGCAAGTTCTCCAGACGGCATGAGACCTCTTTGCTACGGAGGCATCTGCTGCTCTGAGCCACCCAAGGCCAATCTTTTGAATCGCATGTTATCCAAACCCTGTCTTTTTTTCTTGTTTTTCTCTCTCTCTTATTTCTTTCCTCTTTCTGATAGAAAAAGCTTAGTGCATTCAGGGAAGGGTGAGTTGAATCCCCCCCTCCCAGCCCATAGTAATCCAGGCTCAGGTCTCAGTTTGCAGACACAATGGGGCTTGGAGAATTGGACTTGAGATAATTGTGTTGCTATCCCATTTCTCCTGTAATGGAATCTCTCATGAGTGGCGGGAGCGGCTTAGCAGATTCTGAATGGCGTCTGTGCCGATAGCACCCAGACGAATCCTTATGTGCTGCGCCATTTTGGAGATAGTCCTAGCTGTGCTTTTTTGATTACTTTGTGCGAAAAACTCTAAATCTTTCTCCCGCGTTTCTCTTCTCTTTTTGGAAAAATGGTCTTGTCTCTTTAACTCTCTACTTATAGAACTAAAAGGCAGGTCCTTTGGAAAGTGCCAAGAATCACTCAGGACTTGTTAAGGCTGCTGTAGAGAACAGTAGAAGTAGGATGACACTTAGACAATCTGAGGTAAAGTTTTTAACTCTACAGTATAGCATTTAACTGTTACATATTGAAGCGATGACTGAAGTATAACACAAAATTTCATACATGACTGTTAATTTATATAACTGATCGATGTCCTCGTAGCTGTGGTTATGTCATGTCTCTTACATCACTCCGCAGTCTTTCTTCTCAAACAAAAATCCCACTCAAATCAATATTTCATGTCCTTTTATTTATTTATTTGGCAAGTGGCCGTGTAATAAGCCAGATAATGTGCAGTCAACTGGTTAATATCACAAAATAAACACCTTTAATGGTGACACAAGACTCAACCGGTTCTGGGGTTCTGGTCACCCGGTTGGCGTTTATTTTGCACTAATGACCAGTTGACTGTATATTATTCTTTTAAATATTTCTGTCTAAACCGGAGATGATCAAACCAGGGTCTGCAAGCCAAAGTTGGGCCGTAATGACCTTTGATTTGGCCCATCATGATATATCAAACGAGGAGGCGAAAAGGGAAACAATTCTTATTTCATTTTCTTTTTTATTTAGCATTGAAATGTAATAAATAAATAAATAAATAAATAAAAATATTTGATTTAAAAATAACTGAAACATTAAAAAAAAAAATACCAGTTTTAATTATTTCCTTTTTTGGAATTTAATACATTTTAATATAATTCAGTTGGTTATAATGCGACATTTACTTTTGACCCTCAATCAAGTTTGATTTTTGGCCCTACATATTAAATTGTATACTCCACTCTTAGTGGAGGAAACTTGGTTTCTATAACTTTGAAAACTAGTTTAAACTACCTTCTTATTGATAATTCAAGTAAATAAGCCACTCATGTTTTAAAGGCATGGCAGCAAGAATATGAACTACATATTCTATAGTTTATATGCCACATTTTCGAAGATGAACTGAAATAGCATTTGGTTTGCGCTTAAAATCAGTATCATTACAGAGCAAAGCAAAACTAGTATTAGTTTATTAGACACTTTGCATATGCAGTTTTGAGTTTACACAAATTCAGTATTTTCCTGACATAAGAATTTTTGCTTTACAAGAATGAAATGGATATTTGAGCTCTTTGAGTGCTTTGTTACAATAATTATGAATAAAAAAATGAAAGAAAAACAATCTGTGAAGAACATACAGTAGGCTAGTATCTGCATTAATCTATACAATGCAGGAGAAAAATGACTTTGAAAGAAACTTAACTAATAAACAGATGCACTGGCTAGAGATCCAGCTCAGGCAGAGTTCTGCACCCTGAAGGCAGCAGGAAGAAAGGATCTGCAAAAATGTTTTCTCGTACACCATGATGGGAGCGGTCTGTTGCTAAAGGTGCTCCGCTGTGCAGTAACAGCACCATGGAGAGGATGAGAGGTGTTCTTCACAGTGGCTTGTACTTTGTGAGAAATCTGTGATTTTTGAGCAAAAACAATTACATCCAGACAGAACACGTTACCATGTAAGAGCGCAGATTTTTGACAAATGGCTTTTAGAGTGAGGGCTTGGTTTAAAAAAAAATAGCACAGTAGCAGTCACCTTCTCATGCTAATAAGCTTGGTTGTTTTTCTCAGAATCATCTATAAGTTGGTGAGTAGCTATCGTAACCCTATGGATACTGGGATGCAGGCAAACCTGGCGTCTACGAATAAGGTTAGTCATACAGTGTGCTTCTGTGTGTGGCGTCAGTTGGAGGTGTTTTTCTCTCCATCACCCATAAGGGGGCACTATGGTTGTACTCATAATGCTGCTTTTGTGTGGAAGCTCTCTGCAGGCTCTGACAGAATTATTTTCATGGCCTATGAATAAAAATCATTTCTTGGAAACTCTCACACTCACTTTCCATATGCTGAAATTATACATCTGCCCTGTGCATTTCAACTTTCATGGAACCACAAACTATATGGATAAACAGACACATAGCATATTAAAATATTCTTTACATTGAAGACTATTTTCATCCAAACAAAACAATCAGTATACAAATGAGAACTTGTTTAGGAGGTAAAATACATATTTGCTTTGTTTTAAAACTTATTGAGCTGCTTACAGAGGCATTATGGCTCTGCCACCGCCACAAAGACTGTTCCAAAGGCAGGCATTTTAATTACAGCAGGCTACCTCATTTCATCCAAAGTGGAAGAATCACATATATTTGGGAGGAGAAGACGTACAATAGCTCAGTGAAAATAAATAAATAAATAAATAAATAAATAAATAAATAAATAAATAAATAAATATAATAATAATAATAATAAAAATCCTTTTAGGTTTTTTATATATATTTTTAAGTATTATATTTTATTCAATTCTAAAAGTATCGATAAAAATAAATCAAACAGTACACTATGCTGCAAGCAATGCCAAGGTTATGGGTTTGATTGGTTGGTAATGCATGAAATTATAAAAATGGATATATAAATGGTGAAAAGCATCTGCCAAGGGTGTAAATGTTAATAAATGTTACTATCACCCCTTTAGCTTAGCAACATGCTAAAAGCAAACTCTACTGAAATCAACAGGGAATTGTGAAACTATGTAGTGTTTGTAATATAAATAATGAACTTTTCTTACAAAAAATAAGTTTATAATAATGTGATAATATTCTTACATTTATACGCAATAATTGTTGCATTACATTTACATACTCTCATATTTTTGGTCATACTCTCGTTTTAGCCTCTTCTTGTTTCAAGAGTTCCCCATTCTCACCCCTCTTATGTTATCTTCATCTCGCTCTCCCATTCTCAATCTTTAACATGTTCCTGCCTTTCCTTCCTGTTAGTAGCTGGGGAGAGGCTGACATTTAAATATGTGCAATGTTGAAGTGAGAATCAGCATTTCTCCATTCCCATTCACTCAGCAATTCATTCACCTGACAAAACACTCTCCATCACGGACGACTGCAATCTAAGACATGCTCTTTATTTAGATGTGCTGAGGCTGGTCAAGGAAAGACCACTGTGCTTACGTAAAAAAAAAAAAATAAAAAAAAAAAAAAAAAATAATAATAAAAATATGAACACGATAAAGAAAGAGGAATGAAAGACTTTCAAAAGAGATAACAAGATAAAACACAGAAGCTATAGAAAAAAGAGAATGGAAATAGATAAATGATGAAGAGTAGTTTGGGATATACATGGAAAGAAGTGCAAAATGGGGAACTCATCGTAAAAAAAGAAACTGTCAAAGAAAGTGAGATGGTGAAAAGAGAAGATGTGGAAAGTGAAGATAGACATGACTGAGTTGTGCAGAGGTGAAAACGTTATAAAGTACTATAGCAGATAAGTGTGTAGGTGTCCTTAAAGGGAAAGTTCACTCAAAAATGAAAATTCTTTAATCATTTACTCACCCTCACAGTGTTCCAAACGACTGACTGTCTTCTATGGGAAGAATGAAATTTGAAATAATGTACTGATCACTCTTTTCTCTAAAGTTGTGAAGTGTCTCTGAACTCTTAACTCTGGTCCTCGAGTTTAACCCTGTTCAAACACACCTAAACAAGCCAATCAAGGTCTTCAGCATTACTAGAAAGTAACAGACAGGTGAGACTGATCAGGGTTGGAGCTAAACTCTGCGTGGCCTCGATAGCCAGAGTTGAGAAATACTGCAAAACAAAACATAGAGCACCATAAATGTATCAGAAATGTGGTCTGTGCTAAAGTGGGAATGATTTAGCTGAGTAAGCAGATCATTGACTTGAATCAGATTTAGTTTGATTCTGAACCAGCGAACTGGATCAATAATTCACTGACTCAATAGACTCAACAGAATGAATCAGACACCGCAGTTTATCTCATGAACATGCCAGGAGGAGCTAGGCCTGCTGTTAAGATTTTCAATAAAAAGCTTAAATTCCTGTTGCTCACACAGTACAGCATGGCGCTAACAATGCCAATGTTATGCAATTGAATCCCAGGAAATACATCAACTGATACTGTCATTAATTACTCACCCTCATGTTGTTTCAAACCTATAAGACCTTCGTTCACCTTCGGAACACAAATTAAGATATTTTTGATAAAATCCGAGAGCTTTCTGACCCTCCATAGACAGCAACGCAACTACCAAGTTCAAGGCCCAGAAAGATAGTAAGGACATTGTTAAAATAGTCCATGTGACATCAGTGGTTCGATGATAAATACGAGAATACTTTTTGTGCTCAAAGAAAACAAAAATAACAACTCCTCTTCCAGGTCAGTCTCTGCCACCATTCACAAGAGTACCACGACGCACAAAAAGTATTTTCTTAGCATCATACCATTATGGTTGAACCACTGATGTCACATGGACTATTTTAACAATGTCCTTACTACATTTCTGGGCCTTGAACTTGGTAGTTGCGTTGCTGTCTATGGAGGGTCAGAAAGCTCTCGGATTTCATAAAAAATATCTTAATTTGTGTTCCAAAGATGAACGAAGGTCTTACGGGTTTGGAACAACATGAGGGTCAGTAATTAATAACAGAATTTTCATTTTTGGGTGAACTATCCCTTTAAATTTTTATCTGTATTCACACAAAGTTATCATATGACTTCAAAACACTTACCACATACACAATATGGACTATTTTTTACATTTATGCATTTAGCAGATGCTTAAGCAACTTACAGTGCATTCAGGCTATACATTATTTTATCAGTATGTGTTCCGTGAGAATTGAACCCACAACCTTTTGCGCTGCTAACTTGGCTAACCACTGAGCCACAGGAACACATATTTTTTATGGTTCTTTTGTTTGTCTATTGCAGTTGGTCAGTATAGTGTTATTTTAGTGTTCCACAGAAGAAATAATGTCATATGGGTTTGGAAAGATGAGATACAAGAGGAAAAACTTCAGAATTTTTATTTTGGGCAAACTATTCATTTAAACGAACTCAAGTGTCCCAAAAAGCCTGATCCGTTGCAATGGGGAGTGGGGTTGCAGCGTGCGCTGTCTCACCTCTGCTGAATGCTGCACCCTGTTCAGCCTCAGGGCTCTTCTGACAGGATCACAGTCCTCCGATGTTAACCTTCCTCCTTCCTTCCCTCTGTACACTGTCTGCAGAGCGTACGCAACATACAGGACTGAGGAAAGATCAAACGCTACAGTCTGATGAGCAGAGAAAAGCGAGAAAGGGAAGAGGGGAAAGGGGCGAGACTGGGATGCAAGTGAGGGAGCTGCACATCCACGGGGAAAAGAGCATCACTGTTTTCGTGAAAATGAGAAACAGTGGTACCTTGCTCTTGATAAGCGATGATCCCAGCTCTTTTGCCACCAGGTGTGAGAGTTACACATCCACTCGTTTTCGGCTTATCCGACACCACTGAACCCTCACCCTTTTAAACGTCTGGTTGTGGAGCATCAGCTCTGTGCCACATGCTAAATCTAATTAGTAGCAAGTCTTCTGCTTGTTAATTGGCACCCTCGACAATGCAGAGGCGAGTTGCCTTCGGAATCCGTCCCTGCTTTTACAAAAGGGAAGCATTTATGTTAATTCCCCTCTTGAGCCTCATTGCTCTTTCTTTCTCGCTTTCTCTTTAGATCTGTTTCCTCACATACTGTCTTAACTATAGTATTCTTGCATTTTCTCTTCGGAACCCTCCTTGTCTTAAAAAACATTCTCTCTCTCATTTGTGCTTTCTCTTGGAAAGCAAGAGTGAACTCCACTCTACGTGAGGGTTTGGAGTTTGACATGTGGTTTTGTGGCCTTTGGGGGGCACTCACAACCTACTTTCCTTGTGCAATCACTGCTAGACTTGCTCTCCTGGCCTTATGCTAATTATACCCTTAAAAAAAGACCATCACACACATGCTAAGCCAAGTTCATAGGCTAGGCTAAGTGGAGTGGGACATAACGAGTGTGCATTAATAGATTCACTGTAAAAAAATTTTATGGGATTTCACAGCATGCAACTGTAATATTTCACAGTAAATTACATTATTATCACTTTACAGGCTTTTACTGTGATTTTCACAGTATAATACCGTGTTCGGGAATTTTACTGTGAAAATAATGTAGGCGGAACAGCAACAGATTCAGCGGTAAGTGTTGAAATGTCAAATTAAATGCCCTTTTTTATATGATAGTGCATGCAATTTAAAAGTATTAACCAAGTAGAGTTAGTTGTAGGTTCTGTTGTCATGTTGTTAACGGTTAGTTTACTCCTGTAGGTTTGAGCGCGCCAATTTTTTAAACCATAATCAGACATTGGTTGTAGTAATTGTACCATATTAAGTTAGTAGCTAACTATGAGACATTAGCTAATTTTTGGAGCCTCATTTGGAAAAAATATGTCATTATCTCAACTTTAGCTTTTCTTAGTGCTAACAGCGATCTCGTTCCCTTATTAAGGTTACTGGGCTTCTTCATAATTTTCTCCCCTGCTGTGTGTGTGATACGGAGCAGCCTTTGTCTGCTTCATCAACTGAAAAATGAAGTGCATATATATGTATATATATATCTGATAGTGCATGTAATTTAAAAGTAATTATTAACCAAATAGTTAGTTGTAGGATCTGTTGTCACGTTGTTAGCGGTTAGCTTACACATACAGGTTTGAGCGCGCCTTTTTTTGAACCATAAACAGACGTTGATTGTAGTAATTATACCATATTAAGTGAGTATTGGGATTGTTGGGAGGGATTGTTGTGGGATTGTTTTCACTGAAACATGGCTAAATGACAACATCCCGGACTCCACCATTCAGCTGCACGGGTTAACCTGCTACCGAGCGGACAGAGACTCATCACTGTCTGGTAAGACTCGCGGGGGTGGCTTGTGTGTGTATATCAACAAAGAATGGTGTAACAATGCTGCGGTAGTATCAAAACACTGTTCATCGCTGGTGGAGTTTATGTTTGTGAAGTGTCGACCGTTCTATCTGCCACGGGAGTTCACGGCCATTGTTATTGTCGCAGTTTACATTCCTCCGTGTGCAAACGCTAAGGACGCGCTTCGTGAACTGTACAGCGCCATCAGTGAACAACAAACAAATAACCCTGACGGCTTTTTCATCATAGCCTGTGACTTCAACCACGCAAACTTAAAGACAGTTTTGCCAAAGTTCTACCAGCATGTGAACTTTGCAACAAGGGGAAACAACACACTGGACTTTGTTTACACAACAGAGAAAAATGCATACAAATCTGAACCCCGCCCCCACCTCGGGTACTCGGACCACATCTCTGTTATGCTAATCCCAGCATACAGACCACTTCTCAAACTTGCCAAACCGGTTCAAAAGCAGATCACGGTATGGCCAGATAATGCTACCTCAGCACTGCAGGACTGCTTCCAGGACACAGACTGGAACATGTTTAAAGAGGCGGCCACCTACAACAACCACACAGACCTGCAGGAGTACACTGAAACTGTGACTGCTTACATCAAAAAGTGCATAGATGATGTGACAGTCACCAAGACCATCACTACATGTGCCCCACCAGAAGCCATGGATGACAGCAGAGGTTCGTGGGCTGCTAAAGACCAGAGATGAAGCATTCAGATCAGGAGATAAAGCAGCCCTCAAAACAGCAAGAGCCAATCTGTCTCATGGCATCAAGAAGGCAAAACATCAGTATGCTAAAAAAATCAACAACAACTTCAGCGACAGTAAAGACACTCAGACCCTGTGGCAAGCCATTCAGACCATCACTGACTACAAGCCCCTGCCACAGGCCAGTGACGATGACACATCCTTACCAGATTCACTCAACCACTTCTACTCACGATTTGAGATACAGAACGACACACCTGCACAGAAACTACTCACATCCCCAAACGACCAGGTACTCTGTCTCTCTCTAGCTGATGTAAGGAAGACCCTATCCAGGATTAACCCACGAAAGGCTGCGGGCCCTGACAACATACCTGGACGTGTACTGAGAGACTGTGCTGCACAGCTGACAGATGTCCTAACAGACATCTTCAACACCTTGCTGAGCCAGGCAGTCGTCCCCACGTGTCTCAAATCCACCTCCATAATCCCAGTACCAAAGAAGTCACCTGTATCCTGTCTGAATGACTATCGTCCCATAGCACTGACCCCAAACATGATGAAGTGCTTTGAGAGGTTAGTTATGCATCACATCAAGTCCAGTCTCCCCAACACGCTGGACCCATTCCAGTTTGCATACCGTCCAAACCATTCCACGGACGATGCAATATCCACCACTCTCCACCTAGCTCTTACTCAACTGGGACAGAAAGACTCTTATGTAAGAATGCTGTTCATCAACTTCAGCTCAGCATTCAACACAATAATCCCACAACAGCTCATCCACAAACTAAACCTGCTGGGCCTTAACACCTCCCTCTGTAACTGGATCCTGGACTTTTTAACTGCAAGGCCTCAGTCAGTCTGTGTCGGCCGCAACACCTCCAGCACTACCACACTGAGCACAGGTGCCCCACAAGGCTGTGTGCTCAGCCCGCTGCTCTTCACACTGCTGACTCACGACTGCACTGCCAAGTCCAGCTCCAACCACATCATCAAGTTTGCTGATGACACAACTGTGGTAGGCCTCATCAGCAACAACAATGAAACGCACTACAGAGAGGAAGTGGCACAGCTGGCTGAATGGTGTGGTGCTAACAACCTGTCCCTCAATGTGGGTAAGACAAAAGAGGTTGTGATGGATTTCAGGAGAAACTCTGTTGACCACTCCCCACTGACCATCGACGGCTCAACCGTGGAGAGAGTCGGCAGCACTAAATTCCTGGGAGTGCACATCACAGAGGATCTCACTTGGACCACCAACGTCACGTCACTCAACAAGAAGGGACAACAGCGCCTACACTTTCTCCGCCGGCTGAAAAGGGCAAGTCTCCCTCCACCCATCCTCACCATTTTCTACAGGGGCACCACTGAGAGTGTGCTGACCACCTGCATCACTGTCTGGTATGGGAACTGCAGTCCTGCTGACCGCAAGACCCTACAACAGACAGTGAACACTGCCGCAAAGATCATCGGTGCCCATCTCCCTCCATCCTGGACATTTTCCTTGCACGATGCTCCAGCAAGGCCTCCAGCATCGTGAAAGACCCCACCCACCCCTCCCACAACCTCTTCCTGCTCCTGCCATCAGTTAGAAGGTACCGGAGTATCAAAGCTCTCTCTGTCAGATTGCTCAACAGCTTCTTTCCCCAGGCTGTGAGAGCCCTTAACTCCAGTCTCCCTGTCCCCCTCTGAAACCATGAACACCTCAGCCCCCCCCCCCCAAATCATTAATAACTGTTGACAATTTTGCTAAGTGCAATTCTGAGTGTGCTACACACAGGTGAGTGGGCTACACATACCACCTGTACTAAGGTCAGGTCAGGTCAGGTTGAGCTTTATTGTCATTCCGCTACATGTGGGGACATACAGTGGAACGAAATGTTGTGCCTCACAGGACCACGATGCTACATAAATACAGACTTACAACAATGAAGTAAAACAGTATAAACCTATAAACAACTAAACTACTGATAGATGACTGTAAATTGACTATAAATATACTATATATAAATGTTTACCTATACATAAACTAAAAATACAAACTATACAAACTATACAAACTATACGAATGCTTCAGATAAATACTATACATGTGCAAAGAGAAACATTGTGAGTCAAGCAGCTGTCTGGGGAGCCGTACAGGATGATTTGTAGTGCATGAGCATGTAAACATACATATATTACTGAGTCTTTTGTGGGATTGTGAACACACAGCAGTGTGTGTGAAAAGTGTCTAGTGCACATAGAGGAGGAGAGTGTGTTACTACAGGTGGTTTGTACAGGCCCACTCACCTGCGTGTAGCACACTTTGATAAGCACAAAAAAGTTTTCATATGGTTTTTATTTTGATGTGGGGGGTGTTTGGAGGGGGGTGAGATGGTCCTTGTTTCAGGAGGTAGGGGGTTTGTATGGGGTTTCAGAGAGGGGCGGGGTGATTTGAGTTCAGGGCGCTCACAGCCTGGGGGAAAAAGCTGTTGCGCAGTCTGGCAGAGCGGGCTCTGATGCTCAGGTACCATCTTCCTGATGGGAAGAAAACACACTCATCCCACTATATGCACACTAGACGCTTTCTATAAACACTCCCTGCTACAAAGACTCAATAAGATAATATATATTTACTTGAGCATTGCACTACAAAATAATGTTTACTTGAGCATTGCACTACAAAATCTTTTTGCACTAAGCGATGCTTCCCACAAAATCTCTCTTCTGCACAATTTAATGTACAAAATATATATTTTTTTGCACAATTTCATGTAGGTATAGTAGTTATAGTATTTATAGTATATGTATAGTCAGATGGTTAACTGTTGTATAGCTCTATTGTTTTTCCTATACTTGCATTGTTGTATGTTTATCTTATGTTTAACTAGTATGTAGCACCGTGGTCCTGCGAGACACGACATTTCATTCCACTATATGTCCACACATGTAGCAGAATGACAATAAAGCTCGACTTGAACTTGAACTTGAGTAACTAACTGTGAGACATTAGCTAATTTTTTTGGAGCCTCATTTCGGGAAAAAAAATGTCATTATCTCTTAACTTTAACTTTTCTTAGTGCTAAAAGCGATCTCTTTCCCTGTATAGGTTCTCTCCACAGAGGTGACCACTGGGGAATAAAGTTGTATGTAAGGTAAGATGACTTTATGATCGTTATTATCAACCAGAGAAATTATAGTGTCGTGGATTATGGCAAAGGTAGAGTAAATTCATCTAAAATGAGTAACGTTAACTGGGCTTCTTCATATTTTTCTTCCCTGCTGTGTGTGTGTGATACTGAGCAGCCGTTGTCTGCTTCGTCAACTGAAAAATGATAAATCGATAAAGGTAAGGGATTATTTGTGCGCAAATTTTGACTCTGTGCTACCATAGGTACAGATTATTAACAGTTGAGTCTTATTATAACATTACTCTTATTCTATTGATATATTATTTGGCAGCGTTGTGCTACAGCTACAGCTTGATGGTTAAGGGACTGTGATGCTACCAAGCACCCCTAGCTTGCTTGATTGTTCAAGGTAATGTTGTTCTTCTTCTTTTATTGTATTTTCAAGTGTTAAATCATCCACAAATTTGTTGTGAGCAGTTTCTTGTAGGAACTATTTTCTTTCTACAGATAGTTTCTACATAAAACTGCTCAGAATAAGGTCTGTGGATTATCTTGAGTAACCAGGTCATGATTTCTGGAAAAAGACATTGCTGTAGAGTGAGAATGGTTTAGACTATGATACTAATGATGTATTCATTTCATTTAAAGGATCTAAATGTAAACAAAAAGGTTACCTCACTGCCTGAAATCAACATAAACGATTCAAACCTGCTATCACTTCTGAACTGAATCATTTGGTCTTGAAAAAATGTTCAAAAATGCCTATATTTGCAACCGTCTTGGTTTCAAAACAAAAAAAAAAAAAAATAATAATCTGTTATGAAAATGACAGATTTGTAATATCAAAACTGTTAAGTGATTAGTTATGTTAAGTATTAGTTATGTATTATTTTAATGTAGTATTTTAATAATGAACACACTGGTTTGTAGTGCAAACAGTTTTACCATTTACTTGTTATTCTTCTTGTTATTTCCCTACAGCGGCTAATGAACCGGAAGTCTCACACATTCACAGAAAACGGCTTAGGTCTGCGTTGAAAAATAAGGTGAATTTAAATTATTTTCCTTTAAAATGAGTCATCTAAAACTCAGTCGTTATAGTATGCTGCCACACTACTCTTTTCACTCTAATTTCTTAAATAAATAAATCTTGATTTCTTTTCTGATTAGTAGTAGGGGTGTCCCCGACTAAGGATTTTCATAGTCAAATCGGAATTTTCGAATCTTAATCATATTAAGAGGAGGGAATACATTACCAAGAGTCAAGTCAGACATTCGACAGTCATAATTGACGTTAACACACAGGGAAAATGTGTTACGGACGCCTCACAGATACAAAAATAATGTTTTATGTTTTGATTAAAAGATAGCATTAAACGTCAGCGGAACCCTAAGAATTCACAACATTTTTTTTTACAATAGTGCTCTCATTATAATGTTATGTATATGACTGATTAATGTTCTGCATTTCTGTTTTGAGCTGCACGTGCTGAAGATGACCAGTAGAATGAAGCATCTGATAGCAGGTTTATAATCAATGGGATTTAACTCATCGTTTATCTCATATAGAATACGCTTCATTATTTATACAACATAACGTTATATTACGACTTATAGGCTATCTGCACAAAGTGCCCTGAAAGCATGAACGTGTCTGCGCGGCCCTGTATGAACTCCTTTTGTGGATGCGTTCTTCACACAACAACATGCAGAAGCACGGCAAGGTGGCAACTGAACTCTAAAAATTCACAGCGTTTTATTATAATAATGTTCTCATTATAATATTATTTATATGATAGATTATTAATATTCTGCATTGTTATTTGTCCTGCTCGCGCTGCACGCTGAAGAGATAATCACCGTAGTACTACATTGAAGTGCTTACTGCAGCACAACTCAACCAAATGCATCTTATACGAGATAAATAATATATACACGATATATATAAACCGGGTGAAATCACTCGTACCCTACCTGATCGGAAAAATACAGTCTTTCACTCTGCTTGTGTCAATTTGAGTCTTGTTAAAGATTTAAATCCCTGCCGCTAAGATGCTCCTCTGCCGGACACGGATTATGGAAAGTGAAACTTAAATCTATAGGGGTGGTTGGATTTATTCACGCACGTTAAAATATTTATTTAAAGCTTCCTTCTTTTCAGATTCTTATTTACAGCATTGTCTTAATAGGCTGTATATTAACTTCTTATGGTTAAAACCAGTAGTTCTATGTGAAATCAAGACATTTGAGCACCCCCATATAGCCAAAATGGCATGATCATAACACCCCGCGAATATTCGACTGTGAGATTGGGATTCGAATCGGGCTCCTCCTATCAAAGCATCGAATCGTCGACTATTCGGGGTCACCCCTAAACAATAGGTAACAGTATATCTGTTTCTGTTCCAGGTGACACAATGAAGACGAAGGCATGGATGCTGACATTGGAGGGTCAATTTGAAGTATGCTGAAGATGCTTCTTGCACTCTGGAATTTAGCAAAGGTAATTTCTACATAACATTGTACTTGAGGGCTTGTTTTTTATTTGGTGGGTTAAACAAGGAATGTTTGGATGTGTTGGGATTTTGCGAGCCGTGCAGGACCACAGCAGTCAAGTGGTGACGACCCCCTTCTCCCCCTCAAACAAGTGGTGTGGAGACCAAACAAGCTGAGAAAGCTGTTTTTAAAAGGATGCTCCATCCTCTGCAAACAGTACATATAAAGTGATGTACACTGTTATGTGCAAATGCTCTGCCTGGATAAATTACACACCTCTACTTTGTTGCAGGACTGTTCTTTACTGTGTTTTTGTGATGGAAATGTTTTTAAGCTGCTGTTATTTAAATGGTTAGGGTTAATATCACCTTGTTCTGTCACCTTTTTGGTCTGTACTGCAACAGCAGTGACCCACTGAATGTGGTGACTGGGAACTGACACCTTTTTCATCCAACCGGAAAGTAACTAATAGCTTTCCTCTTTGCCTTTTTGTTTATAGGTACTTCTTGGGCATCAATCCAGAGACATGCACAAACTCAAAGTGGCAGAGAGGACATATCAACCAGCAAGTCTGTACGCTGATCAGGAAACTCATTGAGTTCGAAAGGATGTCAATCTAGTGTGTAAGCAATGTTCCAACGCCAAAATGGACAAACTCAACTCTGGCTTTGTGTTAAGCTAGATGTAGTCATGCAGTAAGATGATCACTGAATATGTTCTACAGTGTGTCCTGGTTCGATAGAGAGAAGCATGACCGTCTGAACCTCTTTGCTGGAAAGTTTAGACAGAATTTATTAAACTGCAAAATAAATGTGTAAAATTTATTGTTTTTGTGTTTATTTGAATTAAACATATCTTTCCAGTGTTATAGGTTATTGAATGGGTTAACAGATAAAATGTAAAAATTACAGTATTTTATAATAAATTAAAAGTAAATTTTAAATTAAAAGTTTTTAATTAACAATAAATTTGATAGTAAATTAAAAACACAATACTGGCTACTGAGTTGCATTACTATTACAGTTTACACTGTAATTCTACAGCAGAATACTGCTAAATTGCAGTAATCTGATGGCATTAACTAACTTCACAGCTAAATACAGTAATTCTACAGGAGCATACTGCTAAATCACAGTATGGAATAACTACTGTGAGGTCACAGTATACAGCTGCCATTTCACAATTATTTACTGTAAAAATGATACAGTAACTTACTGTGAAAGTAATGTAACTAGTTTACAGTAATTTACTGTGAATTTACGTAGAGTAATTTACTGTGAAAGTGATGCAACTAGTAGCCAGTAATTTACTGTGAATTTGCGGTCAATTTTTTTACAGTGTTGTGTGTGCTTGTGAGATGTCCAATCAAAACACCTCGTTCTATTGTATGATAAAGTAATATAATATGAGACTGTCATCACAAAAAAATTACTATAGGTTGACATATAAATCTGAATTCAAAACCTAGAGAGTTGATGTCTTGTAGGGTTTCAAGGAGATATTTAATTGTATCCTTTTATTCCTTCTCATTCTCCTCTCTCTTTCACACTGTAATTTAAGAAATGCAGTAAAATTCTAAATAAAAAACAAACAAACAAAAAAAACAACAACGTTAAATGTAACAGATGCAAATTCTCCCGATTTCCACATGACTGCCCAGCACAGAGGAGTTTGCCATTTATTCTAGTAAATCACAAAATCTAACAGGCATCCTTAAGCAATTTTAAGGAAAAGTTTCTGAATGTACTGTATCAGAATTAATCAAAAATTGCTAAAAGCACATACTTTGAAAAAATAAGTACTTGATCATCATTTTGTCTGGTATTAGGCCTCTTTGTCTTTCAACTCAAGGCTTTACTAGCTGGAGACATTAGGTGAGGACATCACAATGCAGGACTTTCATCCTGTATACTGCATGAAATTAACTGGATTTTACACGCACGCACGCACGCACGCACACACACACACACACACATATATATATATATATATATATATATATATATATATATATATTAGGGGTGTCAACGTTAACGCGTTAACGCATGCGATTAATCTAAAAATTTTAACGCGTTAATATTTTTTTAACGCAAATTAATCATGTGATAATGTTTGACCCCAACTTCTTCCCGTCATCGCAGCGCGGAAGGTTATCTATCAGTGTGTGATGAGGGTACAGTGAACCAGTGTTGCCAGGGTAACGGCACAAGTAGGTTATTTTGAAAATACAGTCGCGGGAAAAATTACAGAGCCGCGGGTTGCGTTATTTTGGGCTACTTTTATAATGTACCGCGGCCGCCCAAAGTGTATATAGACAAATGAAAATTAAAATAGATCCTTTCACTAATGTGTATTATAGTTGGAATGTATACCTGACAACTTAAGAACAGAGAGGCGGCTGTAACATCACAAATAACGAGAGTTTCAGCAGAGCACATGTAAAGGCTTTTACACAGCAGAAATAAACATGACAACCGCCACTATAGATTATATAAGATAATAAACACACGATTACGATAGGATATGGTTTGTATGTGATTTTCTTGAGATGAATGTGTACATCTATGCTAATTTGTGCAGCGATATAAAAGGCTATAAATAGCATATTTTAACAACAGTAAACGACCAAATTCCACATGTGATCGCAAAAGGAAGTTATTACAAACACTCGATGGTGGTTTAAAGTGAGTTCTGAGTAAAAGTGTACTATTAATCTCATAAATTGTTTTATGAAGCATGATGCTAATATTAGCTCTAATGCACCTGCAGAACAGGTCCAATTCTTCTTCATAATGCATTTTGTCATAATACTTCATGTAAGGTCGCAAGAAAATGTTTTGTTGTATTTATTTAGAAATACTTTTGATAAGAGTTGGGTAAATGTATACTGGGATTGAAGCGTTGTGGCTTAGTAAACGTTTTATTGCCAGTATAAAGACTGATAATGGCTGAATCAAAACAGAAGAATAATGATAAAAGAATAATAAGGATTATGTCTCATACCTGGTGGAGGTGTGAAAGGTTCTGTTTCCTTAAACTAGTTTGTCATGCATTTCATTTCAACACATTTACAGGTAAATCCTAGTATTTTAAATTTGCGATTAATCATGATTAATCACAGTCCAGGACTGTGATTAACGCGATTAAATTTTTTAATCGATTGACAGCACTAATATATATATATATATATATATATATATGCATTATTTACCTATCTCTGAGTATGCTATAAATCCTAAAAAAAACAAAAACAAAAACAAACAAACAAAAAATGCTATTTAACCACTGTTTCTGAGAAAGCTTCATACAGATAAAAGATAACAAAAGGGTTACTGCAAACTGGGATAACACAAAAGATATCACCTAGCCTGTAAGTATATTTGAAAACATCTTCACTCAGTCATAACCTTGTAAAAGGAAAAATCTGGACCTGATTTTTTTATTTTTCCTTTTAAGATTTCAACTCAAAGTAATGTTGTCCATTTTGTTTGAAGCTATTTTTAATGTTAATTTGCGATCTGGCCTGGCTGTGTTTTAATGCTGGTCAGAAACAAGAGACTATGAGTGTGAACTATGACCACTGAGGTGGGGTCATCAGCAAGAGTGCACATGGCTTGTGTTTGCCCTAAGCTAAGGATAGAATTTATTGGCTAATAAATGACTGAAATAGATGGAACAGGACATTGCATTATAAACCATAGGGCATAATACGTAATTTTTTCAAAAAAGCGTAATTAAGGCAGATAATTTCTTTTTGCTGTGGAACATTCTCTGTAATTCCGGGAGCCTGATGTTAGGTTGAACTGAAAGTAAAGCTAGAGTTCATGCAGAGGAAAGGAGAGTTACTCAAATCAGGTATGTTCTTACTACAACACACTCTCTATTCACGAAGAAGTACCTCTACCAAATATTAAGACACTCCTCAAGAGTCTAGTCAGCTGCCAAAATGACAGTAGGACAGTAAGTTATTCTAACAAAACGTGAAGAATAACAGGGAGAAAGACAACTGTGAATTAAAAAATAATATTACTAATTTAAAAATAATAAATAGTTAAAGAGTAAAAAATATGCTGCCAAGATTACAGTAAAAAAGTTGGAATATGAGAGAAAGACACATACAAATTAAAGAATAATTAATAATAAAACGTATAATTTAAAAAAAAAAAATTTAAAAAGCAGCCGAAATGACAGTAAGAAGGTTATTATGACAAAAAGACAGGGAGAAAGAAAATGTAGTTTAAAATATATTTAATAAGAAGAAATGAATAATTTAAAGTGAAAAACAAAAACAACTTTAAGGAAAAGAAAATATACTAAAGGTCTCAGTAAAAGTCTAAAAAAATCATTAGTAAAAATAATTACAGAATTTCACCGCTGTCTTTTAAAATGGTGGATTCTCATTTCAGCTGAGCTGAAGTCACACACCCACATATCAGGATCACTTTTCATAAATATATACTGTACGTTTGCTTACTTTCATGCATACTCAACCCAATTCAACTAGACGTGGGAGTGGGAAAACAAACCCTTTGTTATGAATATTAATTGATCGGGGGTAGAAGTTCATGCCATGCTGCCAACAACAGAGACATATAATTAACATATTAAAGTGCAATTCTCCTGTATCTACCTCATTTTAAACACGGAGCATTTCAAGATTTGAACAAATACATTAAATCAGCGGTTCTTCATTGCCTTCTACCTCTCACACAAATGCAAGTGTGCGTGTTCAAGGCGAAAGTGCTTCTATATCAAAGCTAACTGATAATTCTTGCATGCAGAGGGCTTAGACAAAGATCACCGTCCAAATACTGCTTGTCGGTTTGCGTTTTTATCACATGCTAACAACCGACACTCTTTAGAGAAATAAATTAGCATGTTGTTAGACAAAGCTTTGTCACTGCCAACTTAATTAGAGCTAATGCATCAACAAGCCTGCCTAGTCGAGTTGATTTGGTTAGGGGGTTTTAAAATAGGCCGGTCTGACAGCACAAATGTAATTTCACCTTAAAGATGATTTGTCAGTGCCACAGTGTAGCTCCCCGTGAATGACAGCCCATAAATACTCAATAGTACATTGCCAAGTAAATAGTTTTAAGGACCCCCGAGCAAGTCGTTTGCTCTCATTTAAATAAGTGCAGGTGCTTCAGGTTGGTGCTAGTTCTTAAGTCTGATGCACATTAATTCTGTCAGTCCATTCTTCTTGATCCACGGCGCCTCAGTGCATCGGGTTTGTACCTGCCTAAGACCATAGCCTCAAACGGCAGGTGCGCCAAAATGCCCTTTCATGCATTTCCATCAAGCCGAGTTGTGTTTGTGCTGTTCTTGACAGGCCGGTAGTCCTGCAGATATCAGTGGAAGCTCCAGATGTGAGGTAGAACTGCTGGCTACAGCTCAATGCACCAATCCACAGATCCTCTTAGAAATACACGCATGAGTGAAGATGGGGAAAGAGATTTCAGTGAGAGCCTCCCCTAGGGCGAGCCCTACCTTATGAATGTGTGAAACTTGTCACTTTAGAGCAAGCAAAGCGACTCTTCACAGCTCCTGTGGTCTCGCGATGGGCTCCCACTGCTTCTGGAAATTGCTCTTCAGACACAGAACAAAGTCAAACAGAAAGGAAAATGGCTCCGTTAAATAACCTTCCTTCTCAGTGCTGGAGGAAGAGGCTGCTAGAGAACATAGCCACCACCGCAGCTGGGGGGATGACAATCTGTGAGCGATAATTGGGATGTGAACAGAAAGTGGAGTTCATTAGATTACAAGCATGAGTTTGATGCATCTCAAGGATGCTGTTTATTTGTGAGCATGTGAAAGAATGTCTTGCCAAGCAATTATTGACAGGCTCATGGAGTTTTGCCGCCCCATCAAGGTGATTATTGGATTCTAAAGGAAGAAAATAGAAATATTGTTCACATTGCATTCTTGTATTACCATGAGAGCTCCCTCATATATATTTGTATTAGATCATAGACGTGTGTAATATCGCACTTAATCACTGATAAAACATCACAAGGATTGACAAGCAGTGGCTATGTCTAAAATTCATTGATTTGTTTTTACAAGTAAGTACAAAGGCGTACCGGCAAACACTGGCAGTACAAAGATTGGACGGTTCCAACCATTTCAGTTGGGAGACATATTAATTTCCGTTATAAACTTTCATTTACTAGATAAAAGCAATTACTAGAAAACAACTCAGGAGACTGCCACAGCACTTTGTGTTGAACACCACTTTCCCCATTGGCGGTACATATGGGTGCAAATTATAGGGAATTTAAACAAAATATATATATTTTTTTTTGTCATTCATTTGCAAATAAAGTAGATACGGCATCTATAATACTCACATAAAAATCTCTAAAAATCTATTTATAGAAAGACAATTAAAGCAGTTATTTTTTTGACTTTTGATTAGGGGTAGCATTCGGACTAGCTTGTAATT
This sequence comes from Spinibarbus caldwelli, assembly GCA_039654775.1. Taxonomy (NCBI): domain Eukaryota; kingdom Metazoa; phylum Chordata; class Actinopteri; order Cypriniformes; family Cyprinidae; genus Spinibarbus; species Spinibarbus caldwelli. The sequence continues at coordinate 10,552,757 of CM077247.1, forward strand.
TAACTTGTGTTTACTGAAATGTTTAAAAATGCTATATATAGTTATATATACAGCTGGGAGACTTAAACTTTCATCTAGCTACTAGATATGAGATATTACTAAAACTAATGAGATATTACTTTATAGACCTGATGCATCAGAGAAACAAGTGTGCAATCTTTAGAATTTTGTCTTTGAACTTCCATTTTTGCGGTGGCTCTATAGCATCGCTGTTGAAGAGCAATTGACCCTTCGCAAAGACCCACCCCCCTTTGTTACTGTTGCTATATCTGACAAGCCATGCCACTATCACGCCACACATCATGTTCTCACTCACTGAAAAATACATCGCAGAGCAAAGAGGAAACCGACAATGTGCCGACAGACAAGACAGAGCAGGTTACTTTCAATATGAAACAAAGTATCAGCTTTCAAATTGTGTCATTTTTTTTTTTAAAGAAAATCAAACACTAAATAGCGTTTTGTGGCTCTTTAATGTGTCGAGACATATCGCTGTAGCGCCTCAGTTAAGCGGCACGTGAACTGATCATCTGTTCCTCTTTACTAGTTATAGCACAAAACAAACATGAATTAACATCAGAAGGTATCTTGTTTCAACTGCGGAAAGATGTCAAAGCAAGCCATTTTTCAAGTTCAAGTTCTCTGACAGTAATCTACTCTCCTGTCTGGTTTGTTTGTCAGACAAAATTTCAGATTCAGCTTTATGATTGGTCAGATCGGCTGTCAGTCAAACTCCCGGCAAAGGGTCAATTGTCTGGCGAAGTGGATTTACTTACTGTAGAGTTAACAAAAGTTATCATGTGCTTTGTAATGTTCAAAATGGATGTCACAACAAATGTCAGTAGACCAGGAAGGTTTTAAAACAAGTGGTTCATTCATAAATTTGTACAACCTTGCCTTGACGCTTTGGAAATCCAAAGGAAGACAGAGTACAACGAGCACAAAAGGGGTGGAGCTGCATAAGGTCATTAGAACTGAAAACATTTTAGGTTTTTGCACTACCAACAACTAACATGCTACAGATAGATAAAGAATTAACTACTTCATGGTTATTCTAGTTCAAAAATTGCTCCAGCAAATATTAACACTGGCTTTATTTTCATGCAATCAATCAGCATCACTGACGTGTGTACTACAGTAGTCACCAGCAGTAAAACAGGGTTGATTTTCAACATGGCATTTCCCTGCACTGCAAATCAGCACAATTACAGCCTGACTCATCTGTGCCCATAGAGGAGCATTTGAGTTTGCCTGACTTGACTGTTGCCTAGAGCAGTAATCAGTAAGTGTAGTGGACAGGCATGTTGAGGTAACCAAAAACAAATATTCCTCCAGGGCACCAATAAAATAAGGAAAAGGGAGTTCACTGGTGGCAGGAGCCGTCTGATCGCCTGTGCTTCAGTGGACAGTGGCCCAGGTTGGTTTGATGATTAATGGCTCAGGACTGATGCAGGGGAACATGTGCTAATGGATAGATCGCACCCCAGCCAGACTGAGCTAACATAGCTTCCAGGCTTCTGATAATGTAATTTAACATCCAGCTAATTCTCCCCTCCTCAATTCATCATGGTTTTACCCAGGATGAAAGCAATGAAGGCAGAGGATGGGGAGAGATTATGAGATGGAAGGTAAGGTGGTAAAAGTAGAAAGTTTAAAACACATACAGATTCAGTGAATGTGCATTAATCTCACATCTCTGGTGTCTTGTTATCTGCATTCACTCTCAGTAATGTTGCTGAGGTTAGGTGCTTTGTTCGGGGGGGTGGGGGTGGGGGGGAGGAGCAGGATTATGATCTCAATATATTTTTGAAGACGTTTATGAGGGGGTGTTGAAAGGAAAGCATAGTGGCAGAGGGTGCTGCAGTATAGTACCCCTAAAAATTAGCATTTTTGTGATCTCTTGTTTCACAGAAGATACAGTTAGATGCAGCTATCTATTAATTATTAACAGTTCCTAGAAATTATTATTATTAACAGTTCCTAGAAAAACATTCAGTTGGCATAAGGATTTACTACAATTATAAGCATAAAGGTACATCAAGCCAAACACTATATACTTTACATACTATATTAAACACAGCATAATGATGGATATCAAGTCAATAGTGTTTGCCTCCAACCAAGACATTGCAGTACCATCCATAGCAACTACCCTGCAAACAGTGTGATGATGCAGAGAGAGCCTTGTAGTTAATAGCAAATCCCCACACACAATATGAGCCACCTACAATGCTTGAAACATCACTGATATTGAATCCAAGAGTTTCATAAACAAACTTCATGCATCCACGCCAAAAAGTGTTGGTATAAAGTCAAAAAAAGTAAAAAATGAAACATACATTAATGACTTGTTTATAACAAGATCTATAACTTGAATTTATTAAATAGGATGAATTTCCATTTCATGCCAACAAAGGCTTTGATTCAGCATGGTTTGAAGGTTTTACTGTCTTTTAAGAACATATTTTACATGGTCAGGAACATCCTTTTTGATTCATCAGCACATTCTTTCCTACACAGAGAAGAGTGGGAAAAGTGAGATCTTTGGACCCCAATGAAAGAATCAATCATGAACTGATATTTTAAGACAATGTTTGCCCATGCAAAGCCAGAAGTTGATTTTGGTCTTGTTCAAATGACTTTATAAACATTTGATGCTAAATGAACATCATTAATTGCTTGGATATAATATTTGGAATTTCTCTTTAAGGAAGATTTGGAAGATTAAATAATTTACATAAGTTCACACTGGCAGTTTATTTATAATACCCATCACTGTGTTGGTTCTTCTGTAAACATATATGTATGCTTACATAAAATGTAATTACACATATTACAGAGATATGCAATATTTACCAACAAGATATAATGATATATATGAAAAGGAGCAAGAGCTTTATTCTGGAGAGCACCGGTTTAAACCGTAAGTGTTTTTGCTCTAATGGACAAGATACGTAAACATCAAAGACTTGATGTATGTCCTACTATGAGAACAGTCATTGTCATGCTAGTCCCCACTGGACTGCTTTGATGATAAAAATGCTCAACAGTGGTTGTCAGGCCTTCTTTGAAGTATATTTGAAATGTTTCTGAATGTGGTTCCAGTCCCTGCATATACAGTCCCTCCTAGTTTCTTCATATTCAAAAACTTGCCACAAAAGAATTGTTAAAAGCCACAGTAAATCTACAAATCTACAAAAAAGCACGACTAAGAGTTAGTAATTTATGTGATCATGCTAATGGGACTTGCATGTCTACAACAAGCAATCTCAAAGCTGTAAGTCCATCTCCAGTGGCCTTGATGTTTCTTTTCGTGACAGATGTGATGCTATCAGTACTATGCCAGTCTGGCCGACAACTGTGGATGTGACTGCAAGGGAAAACTTAAAGACTGCAGTGACGGATTCTTTCTGTAGAGAAGACACCCTGATCTGTTGGCACACAGATTCGAATTGGCCTTCAGACACAAAGAAACAGGGATCCAAAACTTCACTGTAAGTTCAAAAGCTAACCCCACTTTTGACATAAAGACACTTACAACTTAATATGTCAAACTCTTTCTAGAAGAATATAATATATATGAACAAATTAAACCATCTGTGTTTACAAAAAGCAAAACAGTATTCATAGAACATATCTATGTTCCCTACGGTCAGGCATGGAGATAGATTCATAGTGTTATGGGGTTGCATTGTTGCCTCTGGCACTGAGTGGTTCAACAAGTGCACTGCATGATGAAATCAGAAGAATACCAAAGCTTCTTTGGAGTGCAATGTTGAATCCAGTGACAGAAAGCTTATACGCAATGGAAAAACATAAGTGAAGGGATCTCAGAACAGTACTTGAATTAAAGTACCTATAAATTTTAAGACCTGGTCTCAAACAAAAAACCCAGAACATGACAAGTTATACAAGATTCTGAATTTAAGAACTGGCTACCTTTCAACTAATGGGTGTGAATTTAAATTGAATTGGCCACATTCTACAGGAAGCTGAACTGGAATGACAGAAAGAGGAATGTACTGAATTACAATTTAGAAAGATTTAACACAGGTAATGCAGCATTTTTCCATCCTGAATTGTCCTTCCACCTAATTTATATCCATTCAACTAGATTGTCAAGCCAGCACTTATAGAAAAACATTCAAATCCAAACTACAACTCCACAGACTGTTATCTCAAATTCAAATTCAACTGAAATCCAGGAACCAAACTGGAATTTAAAAGGCATTCTCAAATAAATTCTGAATGGTGCACAACCATGGTGCAGAGGTGCAGCAAACTCATCCATGACTATAGGTATTACTATAGTACAGTAGTTTGAGTGCAGTTATTTTCATCAAAGGTCTTAATAAACATAAAGCATCATATTCCTATAGACAGGCATGAACCAGCTGAGCATCAAATGATGTGAGTTTGATTGACAAGGCCTGCCTAAACTGACATTACGTTTGATTTTTAGGTAGTATTACTGATTTAAAACTGCAGTCTTGACAACTTGTCAACAAGTTCAGCCTTTGGCTGATGGTGTTTCATGGCCAACCTGGAGCTATTCAGCATGCAAACTGAAGGGACTGATTCTGAATGGATTGAGACAAGCTGCTGAGGGATTCGTCACATAAGCTCATACTTGGTGAACAGATTATCGATTCCATCAGAAAAAAAGACTTTCTGAGAGAATGTCGGCTCTCTAATTCTGTATGATATCTGTTCTGATGGATAATGCCTGTCTGTGGATTTAAGATTTTCAGATTACTGTCATCAAGGCCAACTGATGGATAGATTTATTGCCCACTCGTACTTTTTTCCAGTTTTCTCTATTTATTTATTTATCTCTGTCTATCAGGGCAGATTTATTCTGCCCCGTGTGAGTTTCAGAATAGTTGCTGAGCATCTAAACTGTCTTTCTGACCTGAAAGTCCTCATTAAACTCCTGAAATTCATTTCACTAGCAGAGTCCTGCATGTGGGACAGCAGCATTTAACATCAAGTTCAGCAATGCAAGAGAATTGTGAGAAGATGAACAACATGGCAAAAAATGAAAGGTGAACCCTCTGTTTTGATTCTCTCTCGTCTATCTATAGATTTCACAACACTTGATTCAGCCCAGCATGGATCCTTTCAAAATCATCTATGCATCTATGAAGTGAAGACAAAGACACAGCTAGCTATGAATTGAAGGTGAAAGATTCTTTTCAAATCTTTCTTGACTGATGAGAAAGAGTGAGAGAAAGAGAGAAAACATGACAGAAATGCAGAGGTGCAAGATTGACACCTTGTCTGAAATGTGAGGGTCTGTTAGGGTACAGAGAAGGGGAATGGAGAGAGCTGTAGTGAGGTTCAGATTGATTGAAGGGAGAGGATGAACAATAAAGCTGACAAGAGGAAGTTAATCTATATTCATGCCTTGCCTTAGACACTTTCATTCATATACGTTTTCATGTGCTCTATAGACTGTGTTATAATAGCCACATCACCTTTGACCTTCAGTTTGTTTACACCCACATTAGTGCCAGTTCAGGTATTTCAAGCTTGAACTTGGATCACTTTACTTTCACCAAAAATGCTCCAAGCACACAATATTTCAGTCAATATTTCATAATGCATCTATCATTGAGATGACCTCAACTTTCGATCGAAGAATATCCACCCCTATTATGTTTTCTAACCCCATTTATGTTTGCTGAAGTTGTTACAAAAACGTGTGAATGGATGCATTAAAGGTTTGGAATGATATAATAAATAACTCTATAAAATATATAGTTTGAAATTTCTTCTCTTCACTAAATGGTTGTAACATGAGCTCTCTTTTCAAACAACAGCTCATCAGGATCCTTGGAAATCCTGAATGCTGAACAACATATACTGAAATAATGAATAACATTATCTACAATATTCAGTCAATGTTGTTATCTACAATGCTGTTTCATGAAGAATTAAGATTCATTTGGTTTTGCTGGTAAATCTGTAAAAATAATAAGCAAATAAAGAAATAAAAGTGTCAATGAGTTTTTGATTGTTCGTTGTTTTGTCCATCCGTTCATTCATATTCATATTTCACTCAGCCAGTAATAATCATTTTTATCTCAGTTTCTCAAAAAACAAAACACATAATCTAATATGAAACATCAACAGATGGTCGCCAGCAGACGTCTCTGCTTCCTGGTCCAGTAAGTGGACACGAGCATATGATCTGTGAGCAAATGATTATAGCGTGATGGCTAAAGAATGTGTGAGGATGGGTGTTTTTATGTCTTATGTGTTTACAGCTGACAAAAACCTGTTCCTATGGGGTCTGGTCGTGTTTTTGGACTCCACTGTTTCCATGGCAACAGAGGTCTACTTATTACCCATTGGAATAGAAAAGCATAGGTCTTGAATGTGTGGCCACTTGAAACCATAATTACCAGACTGGGTAGAGAGAGAGAAAGAGAGTGTATTTGAGAAAGATAGAGGCTGCATATGAAATCACTCACTGTTTTTTTTAGGGCATTTTTAGCTACTATAAAATATTCATATTTATACTGGCCGTTTTGATTTCCTCATGCTCACTATGACTATCCATAAACTGTAGCATTTAAAGAATATATACACTTATGTGAATGATGTAATGTTCCATAGTGTGTTTATACATTTTTTTTTTATCTGTGTAACAACATATCTGAATACTGATGGTGCAGTTCAACCCAAAATATGATTTAAAAAATAAAGATAGGCTACATAAAGAGTAAAAAAAAAATAAATAAATAAAAAAAATAAATAAAAAAAAACAACAACAAAAAAACAGTTGTTCAATAAGAACATAACCTAGCAAGTTTTACAAGTAATTGTAACTAATTAGCAACTAGCTGAAATGCTGCAGCTGAAATTTTGTTATGCCTCAACCGATCTCAGCTACGTTCACACTGTCAGTTTTTGGGATTGACAACTGCATTTACTTACAGGTGTGAGTCTCGAAACGTCCTGTTCGCACAGCAGCTTACAGTAGTGTCTCGAATATTGTCTGTATGAACGTGCAATGGGAGTCAAGCCCATATTCCAGTAACCTATATCAACAGTGACCAAAGTAATATCAAAGATGGCGATGTCCATAAAACTGAAAGTCTTATCACTTTCTGACATGACAAGAGTCCAGTCGAGCCGCAAGTTTATCTGTCAATCTTTATTAACCAAAAATATTTTTATGATTAGGTGGAGAGTGGAGCATTTGAGCTGTGCACAGAGCGCAAAACTGCCGGGAGCGGCTCCGGTGGGGAAACACTGACTGGATCTAAAACTTATAGGTGACTCACTGCCTATTTCTCCGTTAAGTTAAGTTACCGAAACCACAGATGACAACACAGAACATTTGTCCAGTCCTGTTCATAGCGCATGTTTTCCGAGAATGTGGTTGTGAGTCCTGAAAATTTACGGGTGTGAGTTCGGTTACAGAATGGGGTTGTCACCCCCATAAATAACTGTACTGTGTGTGAACGTAACTGTATTAATGACTCCAGCTACGTCTACATTAATCCGGATACATTTTAAAACGGTGTTTTCATTTTAAAACACTGTCCACATTAGCATTTTCAAGTGTTATCCAAAAGTTTCTCATCCACACTGAAACATCAGAAAATGTTAATTCGCTTTACTGCACATGTGTAAAGCTGCAAAAAGGCTCACTGAGGTGATACAGATGGAACAGACATGATACATTTTCATGTAATTCTTCTGGCATGATCATTTTATTTAGGAAAAGTACGAGTTCAGGTCGTACTTACTGACGATTGTATGTCTGATCTAAAATGCAACTGCCTTCATGTTTTGCCGCAAACAGCAATCACGTGTAAATTTTCACAAAACTGGTATAAACATGGATATCTATTGGTACAATATGTGTCACAAAACTAAACATGCGTCATCGTTTTCAAAAGCCTTCACAGTCCACACCAGTGTTGCCAACTGCTTTCAATTAAAAGTAGCTAAAATTGGTAGCTAAATATCACTAGATGACATAATGGCAAATTCACTGATCTATATAATGATGAATATAGATCAGTGGGCAAGATGAGAACTTAGATAACGTTTGTCCAAGAAGTTGCTATATTTGTCCCTAAATTTTTGAAAAAAGTCTCAAAAGGGGTGGAGAAGTTGCCAATCTAGCTACAAAATAGCTAAATTGGCAACACTGGTCCACACTACAATGTGAAAACGGTGTTTTCAAATTTATCCACTTTGGGGAGCGTTTTCAAAAAGCTCTGTTTTCCTTGAAAAAAAAAAAACACCATCTCAGTTTGGACAGGAGGCCAAAACGGAGACAAAAATGTGTTTTCAAACTAAAACATATTACTAGGCCTCAAATGCAGGACTGACAACCGTATTCTGGTGCTGTGTGAATGTAGCCAGAGTTTTCTCTCTCCTTGTCCAAAATCTAATGTTCCAATCTGCCTTCCAGACAATGGACCCACTTTGCAGTGAATTAGCAATCGCTAACGCTAGTGCTGTAATCAAGTACCTGACTTAAGCTTTTCTGTTAATTAAACAGCAAAGTACTGCTATTACATTAATCATGACATCTTATGAAAACTAATTTGCAAATCCAGTTGCATGTCTTGTGTCCTATTAGAATTCTAAACAGTTCTGTGTGATGCCCACCTGTTAACGCCGATGCGCCAGGAATGCTTGATGCGCGGCGTATTGTTTACGTAATTACAAATACAATCACTCTTCAAGCCTGGCAAGGAGAGAGAGCACCAACACAAAGAGATTCCTCATTAGTCAAAAGCCTCAGGATTTCCCCACAGTATGATCGAGAAAGAGGAAAGGTGAGAAAGAAAGTTTGAAGGTAATCAGCACTATTTTGTTTGTCCTTTATTTCTGCATGTCTATTCATCAAGCACTGATCATTTTGCAATTTTCCTGCTTGGCAAAAAAAACCCCCTCAAACCACAAGAGGCCCCCCAACACAACAATGAAACATTGAAATTCAGAGGGTATACAGGAGCATTATGTGCAACTCACATTTGTATTTGGTACTGAGTGTAGACTTCTGCTTATGTCTGTCCCTTCTCATGTTAAAAAGAAAAAAAAAAGTAAAATCATTCAACTTTAAGAGACTGAGAGGAAAAGCAATGTTTTGAATCTGCACAGAAGAGATAGCTTTGACTGTCGATGACGACACGCAGACTCCATACTGTACGCCACGACTCGGAGCATTCATTCCCGTTCTTTATCTGACAGCGTCTGTCTTGTCTTCCTGCTCTCCTTGAGGTTAAGACCCCAGGATGTGTCTGCAAGAGGAGGAAAAAGAGATAAAACAAGTGAACAATGCGGTTGCCATTTCTAAAAAGGAACTGAACAAGCCTCATGAGTCCCGGGCCTTTAAGATGTGTGCCAGGCAGCTATTGTTCTCCCACGTCCCACTACCAACTACAGTTGGTCACCTAGGCGACACGGGTCCCCGCTCTTTGAAACCACGACAATGTGGCAGAAATGAAAATGGGTGCATTTAAAAAGCAAGCTGGGAGATTCAAACTTTGCATCAGACAGAGAGAAGGAGAGTGAAAAGAGCGAGAGACACAGAGAGATATTGCATGAAAAAAGTGAGATACTGCTATTGAAAAAGGACCGGTGGTTACGGATGTATTCAGGAAGTGAGCAAAAACCAAGATTTTTTTTTTTTTTCCCAAACCGAATGTCTCACAGGTGTTGCAGTGTCCTTGCACCTCCCACCATAGTAGTAGGCCTAGTCATTGTGTTGTAGATGACGAGACAAGCGGTTTGTTCTTTAGAATTAGTTGAATAACTCTGAATGACTATGTGAAGCCAAGGAAACAGCATTTTAATTCCATGTTCTTGGTTCAACTTGATATTTACAGAGTTTCCAGATTAAATGTTTATGGAATACTTATTAACTTACACCATGACATAAAATTTTATATAGAACATATTTATAAAAACAAACTATAACGCATAAAATCAGTAACAAGAATATATCATTTTATTATTATTATTATTATTATTATAACAGGATAGGATACAATGTAATAGAATAGCAAAGAGGTAAACATAATGTGAACATAGTGGACAGGCATAATTTATAACTGGCATATTTTGTGGTTACCAGTGTTTATTTTTTTTGTGTTTTTTTTTTTTTTTTTGAGGAAGCAATCCCTCCTCTGCTACCTTGGAGAAAATACCCTCAAAAGTATTGCAAAGTAACGTACTCGGTTACTATCGTAACCTCGGTTCCCTAAGATATGGGAACGAGTACTGCGTCGTAAGACGCTGTATGGGAAAAACTCCTTTTTTCCTCTTCGACTGAAGCCTTTTCAATCACGCAGTAAAACTGCATGTCAATTGGTTTGTGCAGTGCTATAAAATTGAACCAATGGCTCGGCGGCTGCGCTGAGCGAGCCTATGGCTATGCAGCACGCCATAACCCGCCAAAATGGGCAGGGCCTCTGGCTATATCAGATTTTTTCGAATGAAGCGACTGAGGCGTGCAGCTCATAGTACGGCCAGGAATGCAGTACTCGTTCCCATATCTCAGGGAATCGAGGTTATGATAGTAACTGAGTACATTCCCTTTCGATATTCCACTCGTACTGCGTCGTAAGACGCTGTATGGGAACCAGTACAATCACACTGTGCTATGATGGGGAACGACTCCAAACCAAGACTCACGTAGGAGTAAGACCCAGGGGAGTCAATAGAATACACCAAGCACAGGCTGAGACATCAGGGTCATCCGTGGCCTGGGTGTCGTCCCCTATAGTTTATACCTGGTATCCATATAATATGGACCGTCCAAGTGAAGGAGGGGCTTGAACAATGACGGTCAAGCGAACCCATAAGACTGCTAAACTAGCTGGAGGTGGCAAACTAAGCAGAAAGGACTCTGGCCTGTAAGGCAGGGACGTCCAGGTTGTAAAACCTTACAAATGTGGACGACGAGGACCAGCCGGCCACCTCACAAATTTCCGAAATGGACACCCCGCTGGACCATGCCCAGGAAGAGGTGATGCCTCTGGTGGAATGGGCTTTGACTCTAATGGGGCGCTGCAAGCCCAAGGAGGAGTATGCTAGGGTGATAGCATCCACTAACCATCTGGAAATTCTTTGCTTCGTAACAGGGCGACCTTTAGCGCGGTTACCGAAGCTGACAAAAAGCTGTTCTGATCTCCTGTATGAGGCAGAACGCTCAATGTATACCCTCAGGGCCCTGACGGGGCAGAGCAGGGATAATTCCTGGTCATCCGTCGAAGGGGAAAGCGCGGAAAGCGCTATGACCTGGGCTCTGAACGGAGTGGAGAGCACCTTAGGTACATAACCCAGCCTTGGTTTCAGGACGACCTTGGAGTCGCTAGGCCCGAATTCCAGGCAAGCAGGGTTGATGGAAAGGGCCTGTAGGTCTCCTACTCGCTTAACCGACGCCAGTGCTAACAGCAGGGCGGTTTTAAACGAGTGATCTGAGGCTCATGGATTGCAATGGTTCAAACGGGGGGCCTTTCAAGGCCCTTAGTATGGTTGGTAAGTCCCAAGGTGGAACTGTACGAGGACGCGGGGGGTTAATTCTCCTGGCGCCTTGTATAAACTGGACCACCGCACTATTCCTGCCCACCGATCGGCCAGCAATAGGGGTATGGAAAGCCGCTATGGCTGCTGCGTAAACTTTGATGGTGGATGAGGAACGCTGTTTATCCAGCATCTCCTGCAGAAACGAAAGAACCACTGATACATCAGAGGTAACCAGATCTAAGTCGCGGTCTTGACACCAAGCAGAGAAAATAGACCATTTCAGAGCATAGAGGCGTCTGGTAGACGGGCTCTAGCTTCTGCCATAGTGTTTAAGACACGCTCTGGGAGGTCGAAAGGCTGCCGTTGAGCAGCCACACATGCAGGGCCCATAACTCAGGCCGTGGATGCCACAGCGTGCCGTTCGCTTGAGAGAGGAGGTCCCGTCTCAAGGGAATGGGCCAAGGGGCTGCTTCAAGCAGCTGGAATAACTCCGACACCCACGGCTGGTTCCTTCTATTAGAAGAAGCTTGTGCCGTTGTTCCCTGACTCGTCTGAGTACCTGCGGTAACAGAGCGATTGGAGGGAACGCATAGAGCGGGAGGCTGGGCCACTCGTGGGCCAGGGCATCCGTGCTCTTCATGAAAAAGATTGGGTAGTGAGAGTTGTCTTCGGAGGCAAAGATGTCTACTCGAGCTCTGCCAAAGACTTCCCAGATTTTTTGAACCGCGAGTGGGTGGAGGGTCCATTCTTCTGAGGAGACGTTGTTCCTCGACAACATGTCTTCTCCTTGGTTCATTTTGCCCGGCACATGCGTCGCCTTCAGTGAGCGCAGATTGGTCTGAGCCCAAACAAGAAGGTCGTTCGCCAGCGTGCAGAGGCGCTTCGAGACGAGGCCGCCCTGGTGATTTATGTATGACACCACGGACCTGCTGTCTAAGCGTATTAGCACATGGTGTCCCCTTATGTCTGGCAGGAAGAATTGACAGGCACGGCACACTGCTAGAATCTCTAGGCAGTTGATGTGCAGACCCGACTCTTCTTCGGACCAAAGACCGAAGGTCGATTTGCCTTCACACAGCGCTCCCCAACCCTTGTTGGAAGTGTCTATCGTGACAACCTTCCTTCTGTGCGCCGTGTCTAAGATCACACCCTGCTTCAGCCAGAGGGGGTCCCTCCAACGGGCCAGGGCTGATACACAGGCCCGAGTCACCATTACGCGATGGCGACCGTGATGCCAAGCTGCAGATGGAACCCTCTGCTTCAGCCAGAACTGGATGGGTTGCATGTGAAGCAGGCCCAACTGAAGTACTGGCGAAGCTGCTGCCATCAGGCCCAGCATTTTCTGGAAGGTCTTGAGCGGGTGGGCGGTCCCTTCCTTGAAGGAGGCCGCGTGGCGCTGAATCGTCATGGCTCATTCCGCTGAAACAATTGCTGTCATCTGCACTGAGTCGATAACTGTCCCCAGGAACGACACTCGTTGGCTGGGCGACAGTACGCTCTTGGCAAAGTTGACCCTGAGCCCCAGGCAATCTAAGTGGCTGGGGAGGAGGGTCTTGTGCGATGTTGAAACTGCCTCTGACAGGGCCAGAATGAGCCAGTCATCGAGGTAGTTGAGGATGCGGATTCCCATCTGTTGCAGAGGGGAGAGAGCCCCATCCATGCATCGCGTAAAAGTGCGGGGAGCCAGGGACAGCCCAAATGGAAGAACCTTGTATTGATATGCCACCCCCTCAAATGCGAATCTCAAGAATCGTCTGTGATGTGGGACTACCTGGATGTGAAAGTATGCATCTTTCAGATCCAGTGACATGAACCAGTCCCCTGGGCATATTTGCAAGAGGATCTGCTTCAATGTGATCATCCTGAACGACCTTTTTACCAGGGCGTGATTCAGGAGTCTGAGATCTAGAATAGGTCGCAGGCCGTCGTCTTTTTTGGGTATGAGGAAGTAGCGGCTTTAGAAGCCTGACTCGCTTTGGGCTGGAGGAACAACTTCTATGGCTCTCTTTACCAGCAGATTCATCACCTCTGCGCGCAGGACTTGAGCGTCCTCGCTGAGGAAGCGTGGTGGTCTTCGAGCGAATTGGAGAGAATAACCTCGTCTTATCGTAGCCATTACCCACTCTGACACACCGGGGATGGCCTGCAAGGCCTCGGCCCGTGTTGCAAGAGGTTGAATAGGCTCTAAAGACTGGCTGCATAAGGGCAGGACGCTTATGGTAGGCAGAAGAGGATATTTGCTCTCTTTTTGAAAATGTATGTGTTTTATTTTGTCTGCTATCACAGCGGTTGGACACCCGGGCGCTAGAGTGGGCCCGTGGGGAACCAATAACACACTTCCCTCTGCACTCAGCACTGAGCGGGGTGACAAGAGGCACATTAGAGGCTGCTTGAGGGGTGGTCCGGCGGTAGCGAGACTCGGGCCTCTCTTTCTGCCTGGCTGATCAGGAGGACTTCTGAGGCGCCGGATCCAAGGCGATCTTGGGCCGGGGACCTTGGCGCTTCGGGAAGGGGTAGCATCTTGCCGAGCAGGAATGCCTTCTATCCTGCCGATCCTTAGGAGGTCGGGGCTCAGGAGTGGCCGGTGTTGGCTTGGCGGGCTGCTGAGTCGGCGCAGGCTTGGGGCGACTAGAAACAGCAGAAGAGCTGGCGCGTTTCGGAAGGAAGTGTCGCATCGCTTGAGACGACTTCTGAGCCTCCGTAAAGCACTCTGCAAAGCCCTCCACAGCTGGCCCGAACAGGCTGTTCGACGAGACCGGAGTGTCGAGGAAGGGAACTTTATCCGCCTCTTTCATCTCCGTCAACGTGAGCCAAAGGTGGCGTTCCAACACTACCAGGCTGGACATCGACCGCTCGATGGCCTGGGCAGTGGCTTTGGTGGCGCGCAGGGCCAGGTCCGTCGCGCTCCTCAGGTCCCTGAGTGAAGCTGCATCGAGACCGGCCTCCTCACTGGCGAGCATCCTGGCCTGGAAGACCTGGAGCACAGCCATAGAGTGCAGCGCCGAAGCCGCTTGTCCAGCTGCCGAGTAGGCGCGTCCAGCAAGTGCAGACATGGCTCTGCACGGCTTGGACAGATGGCTTGCCCTTGCTTTCCATCCGATAGCCGTGGGCGGGCAGAGATGCGCGACCACGGACTCATCCAGAGGGGGCAGGTGCTCGTATCCCTTCTCTTCAGCGCCGTCAACGGAGGTGAGGGCAGAGGAAGCAGAAGGACGGATGCGAGATGAGTAGGGGGTGCGCCACGATTTAGTGAGCTCGTCGTGGACTTCGGGGAAGAAGGGGGACGAGCGTTGGTGGGGGGCTTGCTGGCGCCCCGGGAGAAACCACTCGTCCAGCCTGCTGCGAGACGGCTCCTCAGATGGAGACCACTCGAGCCCGAGCTCACTGACAGCCTTTGTCATCACATGGACATGGACGGTGGCAAGAGGGCGGGGTCAGTCACCGAGCCTGATAACTCCTCCACGTCTGAAGCCGCCAGAGAAAGGCTGTCATCCATCTCATCGTCACTCTCACTGAACGAGATCATGTCGCTCGCAGCCGCGGAGGGACGCTGATCAGGTTGAGCGAAGAGGACCGGCAAATCCTCTCTCTGCAGTGACGGCGTGGCACGCGTGCACTGAGCCGATGTGAGCTCGCTCGTCTCCGACCACTCGAATCCTCTGCCCCACTGTCTTTTCCTCGCAGGTCCCTGGGAGGAAGAAGACTGGAGGGCGCGAGGGGTGGAGTCGCTTTCTGAAAAGAAAGCTATCCACGAATGCAGAGAGGCAAGACTAAAACTCTTGCAATGAGAGCAGTCAGTCCTGCTGAGCGCAGCGTCAGCGTGGGATTTCCCCAAGCATGACAGACACTCAGCATGACCGTCATCAGCGTGCAGGGGAGTCCTGCATGTCTTACAATGACGGCGCGGCAAAATTTGCTCTTTTGTGAGGCTCTTTTAGATAGTCGCCGGATGGCGGCAGGGGATAGAACGGGATCTGCTAGCTAAGCGCTGCAAGAGGTCCAATCTGGCTGCTGAGGCGTTTCAACAGCGAATCTCGGCATCAACTAAGAGTCAGCGAGGAAGAATCTTCATCGCTGAAGAGAAGAAATCTGAGATGCGGCGGAGGCGAATCACTGCGTGATTGAAAAGGAGTTTTTCCCATTTAGCGTCTTTCGACGCAGTACAAGTGGAATATCGAAAGGGAACAACAATACTTAAAACTTGTTTTTGTCTCGGAGGGCTGCATACAAGAAGTGCACTGCGATTGCGGTGTTGTTATTGTTAACTAAAACTATTATAAAAAGTTTTGGTCATTAAAAAAAGCAAATATAAAATATAAATATTAGATAAAAACTAAAATTTAATATGCTTAGATATCTTATATACAGTCAAACCAAACATTATACAGACACCAGATATCATTTTTGATATTTTTTTGTGGGTGCAGGACACTATAGTTCATTTATGCAAGTGAGGATAGCATAATAAAGTAAACTCTGACATATTATACACAAAAATTCTTCATACAGTGGACTACCAGTAAAATTGATAAAAATTTGGGACCAAAAATTTGATTTGACACTTTGACCAGACCATGTTTTGTTTCTATCAAAGTTATCTGACATTATGAAAATGAATTTGTTCTGACACAGTTTAACTCTTGAGTTCTTCTCATATTTTATTACCATTTTCTAATCTATAGCGAATAAACTGTGATAACTGTGAGAAATGTTGAAGGTGTCTGAATAAATTCTGGTTTGACTGTACAGTGCTTAACAAATTTATTAGACCACCAGCACCCAATTTAAGTATTGTGGCACAGCTGCTCTAAAATAACAGCTTTGGTGATTACTAAAATCTTTTTTTTTTTTTTTTTTTTTCTGTAATGCTTGACCCACCAGTATGTGTAAGCTCTTTAGTCACAGCAGTATTTGTAATGCTAAAATATAACTATCGTTGTCATCCATGAATTTTCAAATGTACTGTTTTACAATAAAAGTAGAAAAATAGTAAAACACTTTATTATTATTATTATTATTATTATTATTCAGATGTTCAGTTACAGTCAGTAAATACAGTCTAATAAATTTAAGCACTGTATGTGCTTAAATTTATTAGACCACCTGTCATAATAAAGAGAAAACACAAATATTTTAGGAATCTGTTAAAAAATTGTTTAAAACAAAAAAAAAAAAAATATTGGGCAAATAATAAACTGAAACAACTAAATAGTCTTTATTCAGTCATAATAGCCAACATATATATAAAGATTTACTTCATTTCTGAATGAATCAGCCATTTGAACGAATCCAATGAATTTATAAATGACTCAATGATTTATTCATTAAGACATTTTACTGCCACCTACTGGCAGTTTTAGTTTCTTTTTATAGTGTAATTTCATTTAACAAATCATTTACGTATTATAAAAAAATCTATATTAATATACTAATTAAAGGGATAGGTCACTCAAAAATGAAAAAAGGAAAAAATCAAATTTTTGAAATATGGATTTCATGCTTTTCTCATATCATATGTTAAGCTAACAGACTTGTTATAGCACTTGCGTATAATTGCTCTTTTGTTGATTTTGATTGCTTCCATTGTCCTCATTTGTAAGTCGCTTTGGATAAAAGCGTCTGCTAAATGACTAAATGTAATGTAATAAATATATATATATATATATATATATATATATATATATATATATATATAATTGCGATTAATCGAATGACTGTCATGAGTTAACTCGTGATTAATCACAATTTAATCACACTTTTTCATCTGTTCTAAATGTACCTTAAATTAATACTTTTTAAAATTTTAATACTCTAATTGACATGGGCATGGACAAATATGGATGCTTTATGCAATATATGTTTATTATTAGTGAAACCATAGTTAATCTAGAGCATGAAGACTAGACATGTTTCAAAGGTCATAGATGTTTTTCAAAGAACTTGTTCATGTCTATTACACACATGAAAAAAGAACATAGAAATACCAGGTTCCTATTACGTCACTTCATTTGCACTGAGCAATTGACTTAGACAAGCCTGTTTACATTTTCACACTGCAGGGCAGTTCACTTCTTCTGAACATGCTAAATGTACATTTTATTATTTATTATTACACTTGTTTGCCTCTCTGTGCCCACATACTGTATTTTGATGCAGCTAAATTCTCAATAAAACTGTTTTCACTGATGTATTTTTTTCCTAGATATATTTTCTGTTGTCAGATAACGGGATGAATATGAAATAGTGTCTAAAACGCGAGCCATTAAGACTACATAACCAGCTCTACCTTCCAAGATGTTAATCTGCACAAAAATCCTGATAATCGAGCCGTTGTCTGATGAAATCAAATAGCCTAAACATAAGATAAAGACAATAGCTGTTCAGTGATTTTGGTTATACTTGCATGTAAAATTAGAGAAGCAAAATAATATCGATTTTAAAGCAGCACTATGTAACTTTTGGTGCTCTAGCGGTTAATAAACAGAACTGCACGCATCCCGCGGAAGAACATTCTAACCGGAGCTACTTCTCTAAGTTTATGTCTATGGCAATTCATGCAGGTATGTGTTACTCTGCAGCGGTGACAACCTGACCAGGCTACAATAGTCCAAAAATAAGCACTTATTGTAAGTGTACCGTAGTGATTCGGGATAAGACAAAAACGCGGTTTGGAAGATGAATTCATGATGTACTCGCTCATTATATGCATTTTGCAAATTCTGAACACAGAAAAAGTTACATGCTGAACAGATCAGAGAGAGAGAGAGAGAGAGAGAAAGAGAGAGAGAGAGGTCTGTGCACAGCGGGAAAGAGAGACCTCGCGCTTGTGCTATGTACAGTACCGGCTAGTCTCAGAAACTAAATAAGGTTTGGGCAAAAACTAAAGAATCCCCCAGCACTCTGGAGAATCAACAACTGGCAGACGATCTGAATGAGTTCTATTGCAGGTTTGAAAAAACACCCCACACCCGCTCTGAACACCTCTCCACACAACCATTCACACCTCCAGCAAGCCCCCTCTCCCCCACACCTGCAATTCAGATCAGCGAAGATGAGGTGCGCCAGGTCTTCAGGAAGAACTCATTCAGATCGTCTGCCAGTTGTTGATTCTCCAGAGTGCTGGGGGATTCTTTAGTTTTTGCCCAAACCTTATTTAATTTCTGAGACTAGCCGGTACTGTACATCGCACAAGCGCGAGGTCTCTCTTTCCCGCTGTGCACACACCTCAGGCCCAGACGGTGTGTCACCAGCCTGCCTAAAAATCTGTGCTGACCAGCTGGCCCCCATCTTCACACAGATCTTCAACAGATCTCTGGAGCTGTGAGAAGTCCCCTCATGCTTCAAACACTCCACCATCATCCCCATCCCAAAGAAACCCAAAATTACTGGATTTAATGACTACAGACCTGTGGCTCTAACGTCTGTGGTCATGAAATCATTTGAAAGACTGGTTTTGGCTTATCTGAAGGCCTCCACTGGACTCTTACTGGACCCCCTGCAGTTTGCCTACAGAGCAAACAGGTCTGTGGATGATGCAGTCAACATGGGACTGCACTTCATCCTGCAGCATCTGGACAGACCATGGACTTATGTGAGGATCCTGTTCGTAGACTTCAGCTCCGCTTTTAACACCATCATCCCGGACATCCTTCAGAATAAACTAACTCAGCTCTCCGTCCCCACCTCCGTCTGTCAGTGGATCAACAACTTCCTGACAGACAGGCATCAGCTAGTGAGGCTGGGAAAATACACATCCAGCACCCGCACCATCAGCACTGGAGCTCCTCAGGGCTGTGTTCTCTCCCCACTGCTCTTCTCCCTGTACACTAACGACTGCACCTCTAAAGACCCCTCTGTCAAGCTCCTGAAGTTTGCAGACGACACCACACTGATCGGCCTCATCCAGGACGGTGACGAGTCTGCCTACAGACAGGAGGTTAAGGAGCTGGCTGTCTGGTGCAGTCTTAACAACCTGGAGCTCAACACACTCAAAACTGTGGAGATGATCGTGGACTTCAGGAGAAACCCCCCTGCACTCCCCCCACTCACCATCATGAACAGCACTGTGACTGCAGTGGAGTCATTCAGATTCCTGGGCACCACCATCTCCCAGGACCTGAAGTGGGACATTCACATAGACTCCATTATGAAAAAGGCCCAGCAGAGGCTTTACTTCCTTCGCCAGCTGAGGAAGTTCAACCTGCCACAGGAGCTGCTGAAACAGTTCTACTCCGCCATCATTGAATCCATCCATATTCCCACTTCAATAACTGTCTGGTTCAGCTCAGCTACCAAATCTGACCTCAGAAGACTACAGAGGGTAGTCCGGACTGCTGAGTGAATCATTGGTACAACCCTCCCCACTCTCCAAGAACTGTACTTATCCAGAGTGAGCAAAAGGGCTGGCAAAATCACTCTGGACCCCTCACATCCAGCACACTCCCTCTTTGATCTGTTGCCGCCTGGTCGATGCTACAGAGCTCTGAGCACCAGAACGACCAGACACAGGAACAGTTTCTTCCCTCAGGCAATCCATCTCATGAACACTTGACAATAATAACACACAGTATTTATACACTTATTTATCTAACACACATACTTAGTCTGCATTTCAATTTGCACATATACCTGTACATACAAAACTGTCTACTGTTATATACCTGTACATACAATTGTCATTTTGTATATTGTTATTCCTTATTTACTTGTTCTTTTTAATTCTTCTTTTTATTATCTGTGTTTTTTGTTCTGTCACTGTCATTCTGTTGCGCTGCGGTAGCTTCTGTCATGAAAACAAATTCCTCGTATGTGTAAACATACCTGGCAATAAAGCTCATTCTGATTCTGATTCTGATTCTGATTCTTTCAGTAATGTATAGAGAGCGAAAACACTCTGAAAGGACAGGCTAGACTTTCGAAAGGCACAATCAACTTTGGAGTGGCCACAGGAGAGTATCCACTGAGAGAATTCATTATCAAAAACCTGGTGCTCAAATAGTAGAGCATGGCGCTAGCAACGGCAAGATCATGGGTTCGATTCCCAGGGAAAGCAAGAGCTAATCAAATGTAAAAACTGTAACTTGAATACTATGTAAGTTGCTTTGGATAAAAGCGTCTGCCAAATGTGTAAATGTAAAACCTGCAGAAAATAAAAACCAAGAGAGATAGATAGAGAGAAAAAACCTTGTGAACAGTCTAAAGTACATTTTCAGTTCATCCTGCGCTCAATGTTGCATTTTTACTGTCCACAAGCAGGGAAAATGTACAAAATAACACCTTGACAAACTCAAAAGAATCAGAGGCTGGTGGGAAGTAACTGAGTGCTATGCAATTTAAACGTTAAATCTCTGACTGTGGAGATCAATCAAAGCGTCAGATGGATTCTTAACACGATGATAAGAGGCCAACGTGAATGGCTGTGAAATGATGCCATTAACTCAGTTGCTGTTTTCATACATTTGTGTTTAAAGTTTATGTGAACTGTGACAAAATAGTGATTGATTAATTAGTTTGCATTCCTGACATTGTGAAGACTGTGTCTTCTCTAAATGCAATTCCCACACCGGTGTTATAAGTCAGAAAAGTTCTACTTTTCTAAAGTTACACCAAAGATGCGACTTGTAATCACTGCGATCCATGCAATATTTCAAGTATAAAAAGTGGGAATTCAAAGTCCACATGATGGCTCTCTCTTTTTTTCCACTCACCACTGCCCTCCATTCTCAGTCTCTTTCCCTTGAAGCATCAAACGTCTCACTTCAAAGTGCCTCATTTGTGGTTGCCTCTTTCCCAGGTGCCAATCCCTACCCTTATATATCTGGTGCAATCGACTAAGCCCCTCTTCATAAAATTTGATGCAAGCAGGGGAGATGGGAGGGAGGTATTAGAATGGCCATATCACAGGGTGATGGGGTCTATTGATCTTTGGGCATAATCTTTTAGCGCAGGGGGTTATTTGTGAGATACGCCTACAAGCTTGAACAAAAAAACAGACACAAGTTTTCAGTTGTGCTTTAACTTCAGTGGCCATCAATTTCATTTTTATGCTTGAGATTCACCCATGAAAGAGATGCCCACTCATACGTCTAATAATAGGAGAAATTATAACTCAATAGTGGCTGTAGTCCCGTTTTACAATTATAGAGATAATTCACCGCTTTAAATAAAACTTGGCTGTCTATGCAGTAGAACACCATTTTTAATCAGTGCTACATGACTAGAGAAAACAGAGGAAAAGGGCTGAGGCATTATTTTTTTTTTGCTAAAACGATAGGAAAACATCAACACCCATAATGCAATGGGCTTGATTTGATTGTTAATGCATTTGACTATGTTTTCTGCTTTTAGCTGAGAAGTAACAAGTTAACATACAGGTATTAGTACATAAATGGTACATATTAGTAACTTTTTAAAAGGGTATTGACTCAGTGGCATCTTTTTACCTGTTTTTCTGAGAGTGTGTCATTTTAAACCTGTATTCTCTTTATTTTATGCAACAAAATATATTTGAATGTTGAATGTTGGGTCCAAGCAAAATCGGAACCCAATGACAGCAAATGAAAACAGAATTTTCTTTTCTGCATCAACAATCCTTTTAAGATGAATGGGAATGCTTACAGACAGCTTTCCCTGCATATTACTCATTGGTTTGAAAGCTGTTGTTATTTGCAATTCAGTATGGTGACACCTGTTGATCACAGCAGTAACAAAAACGTATTTTTTTTTATGACAACTTAATGGCGTAAAAAGCATTATACAATGAATTTTGTATATTATTTTAGTACACTCTTAAAAATAAGAGGTGCTTAAAAAGGTTCTTCAGGCAATGCCATAGAAGAACCATTTTTGGTTCCACAAAGAACCATTCAGTCAAAGGTTCTTTAAAGAACCATCTCTTTCTTACATTTTTATAATCTGAAGAACCTTCTTTCGCCACAAAGAACCTTTTGTGAAACAGATGTTAAAGGTTCTTTATGGAACCATTTAGACAAAAGGTTCTTCTATGGCATCGTGAAGCACCTTTATTTTTAAGAGTGTATGCATCACACACACACACACCCAAACAAACAAACACACATCTGGTCACCTGAACGAATCCTCATTACCTGAAATGCAGTGCAGGTGTACATGTGTCATCCACTCAGCATGTCTAGGTGTGAACAAGACCCTTTTATGGTGCTAAAAACACTGTCAGCATAAACCTCATACTGCTAACAAAGCCAGATGCTTGGCTCCGCAGACTTTTAGATAAAGTGCAGCTCACATGGAATATGTGATGACAGGGCACGTATTAAAAAAAAAAAAATCCATGCAGACATATCGTGCGACATGATGGTATTAATATTCTCATAACTGTAGATACACATATCATGAAAAAATGTGGAACTCAATCTATCTACAAGCAAACCTTTTAACTGACAACATGAAATCATTAAAAGATGCTAAACTTTACACAGCTGTCAGTGCATTAAATGTACAAATGCACGTACGTCTCAATCTCTTGGCCCTTGAACTTGCTGCCATGGGAATGTAGCCTGGCAGAGCAAACACATACATACAGACGCACAAAGGGATGAAGCAGGTTATTATATACAGGAAGGCATCACCTCAGGCAGACGAGGGTTTTTTTCTGTCAGGGGTCTGTTTGATAATGGAGAAACCTGCAGATAAGATACAAGAAGTGCAATTGTCTCTAATCCCATCCGTCAGGCTTTGTGAGAGCATTCAGCTCCACTGACACAAATCTGTACTTAACAGAATCACAAAAGCTATGGATTTGCTTTCAACCCGAGTACAGTGAGTTTAGCAGAATAATAAATGTCTACTGTGTCCAGGAGAAGAGTGAAATCACAGTTCGGGTGAGTGTGCGTGCAATTCAGAACTGCCTAATGTGGGCAAACCTCACACTCTGCGACCGGATAAACAGTCAGATAAAATGATGTTTTGTTTGCCTTTTTTCAACATACTAATCTCTTAATCCACTGTTCTTCTAAACGCAAAATCGAGGAGAAAGAGGGAGAGTAGAAAGATTGGGAAAAAGAAAGCGTGCAGCAGAGGATGAGCTTGTATAATGGCTAAAGTGGCAGGGGACATTATTATTAATTACAGACACAATCCGTCTAACATCCTGTCTCTCATTCTTCTCACTGATGCTGTGTGCAGTCAGCCACAAAAAGAGGATGTAGATTCTGGTAGAGAGAAAAAAAATGAGGGAGTTCTGCTATATTTACGCATTATATTTGTTAAAGCTTTATGACATTTCATTTGGTGTAATGCTTTCATTTCTCAAGGAGATGTGAGATAAAATGAGTTCAATCAAAAACCAACAGAGTGGAAACAGCTCCTACCCTCAGGCAGTCAGGCTGCTAAATAGGCAAGCTGCAGTCCTCTGTCCTTGATTAACGGTCAGCTCACATGGAAATCTAGTTTACAAATTCCAAGTTTTATTTTACTTAAAAGCTGAAACGTGTAAATGCTTCCTTTTATCCCAACTTACTATCAAGAGACAACTATAAGTAAGCTGTCTGTAGAATGATTGCCTCAAAAAAGTGTAAGTGTAACTTTAATGTTCCAGAACTCTTGTTCTAGAACTATAACTTTTTACATTTAAAATAAGACAATACATCATTACCAGTTCTCACTATTAACTAACTATTAACTATGACTTTAGCCTCAATAAACTCCTAATTTGCTGCTTATTATTAATTAGTAAGATAGTTGCAGTAAGTTTAGGTAAAACTTAAGGTAAAATATGGGACATGGTGTGAAGAAACCAGAAAAAAAGATATCTTGTGAAAAGAATGTTTTACTATGTGTCATTTCTAATCAATTTGTAATTTTGTAAAATTATGCAAAAAATGTGAAAATATTTAATTGCCTGTATTTTGGATACTTAAAATGCAATCTATGATTTTCTCCCCCTCAAAAACGTTAATGTAATTTTCACCACCATCATTTCAATCAGATTAATATCTGCGATGTGTTGAAATTACATTGTGTTGTGAATTTGTATTAATATCAGAAAAAAAAACAAAAAAACAAAAACAAAACAACAACAACAACAACAAAAACATCTATCCAATAGAAGACAAGGGAAAGTATTCAGGAAACTTTAGGAAAACAATTTATTTATCTCTAATAAAACAATCAAACTGTTGGCGTGTTTGCATCACCATTTTTACTTTTTAAACCTTTTCAGGTAACCAGTTTCCTTCAGGGAACTTAGAGGAAGAAATCCCTCTACATGGCTTATTCGTGTGCATTTGATAAACAAAACCATGCTATTTCACAACCGGTCTTAGATTTTTTATCTTATTTTTCATCACTTCGGGCTAGTGCGACACAAATACAACAGAAGGCATCCCACAGAGACGTGGCGCAACTGAGGATTCAATAATCTGAGATTTCCCGCTTTGCCCTCTTAGCCTCTCCAGTAAATAAGAATTATATGGTCAACAATTCCTGCTGTCACACACCCTCTGGAGAGCTGGAAATCTTCACAATATGATATTGCATACATAGTTGCATCAACATCTATTTATATGTCATACAAAGCAAGGAAATGAATTTCCATCATACATATGCCCAACTTCCTACCCACGAGTTTCCCTATTACGATAAGCAATAAACAGCATTGCTGAGCTTCAGAGGACCCTTAAAGAAGGAATTGTGTCATAATAAAGAAGCAAAAAGGGGTTTTTAGGTTTTGTGTGAAAATACCGCCCTGGTCCCAACCAATCAGAGACTTAATTATAGCAGGGAAGGGATGAGTTGTCCTAAGGGATGCTGTGCATGCTGGGTCCCTCTTGACAAGTCACTGTGGTGTTTGAATATTAATGGAAATTATAGCAAGCTCTGGCTTGGGAATGTGTTCAAGTGGAGAGCCAACAAATGCATGCAAAAACAAGAGCTTGGAAATGGGTTTTGAGGGCCATTTAATATTTAATTGCATGTGTGTGTGTGTGTGTGTGTGTGTGTGCTTGAAAATATGTGTGGGTGTGAGGCAGACATTACATTTCTCCCATTGTTTGGCACTAGAGATCTATATGTGCGAACATGGTGGAGCATGTTCACAGATTTTTAAGAGGAAGTCTGGGATAGGAGGAGATGCCACATACGATCCTAATTTCTGCCTTCTGGTCTTGGGGGAGTGTATTAAATCGTGTTGTGAAAAACTCAGGGCCACTCCAGTTGCCAGGCATGGGTCCGGTGGGATGAAATTAGCTGCAGTGGCAGGAGATGTTGAGGGGAAGAGTGATAGAAAGAGAGAGAGAAATGGTTAGATATGTGCTTGTCAGATATCAAGCATCCTGCAACGGTGAGCTATGACACGGACGCTGTGGGTGTAGGTTTAGCTGCTGTCACCAGAACAACAACACACTATCTTATTAACACGTCACACACCTCCTCTCTGTCACCACGCTATCCTGTCAGACTGACACTCACACCTCTGCTTTGAGGCCCCCTTCGGTCTCTCTCCATCGAACTCAAATCCATGTGCCTCAATTCCACAATGCTGTATTTCCCACCTGCGTCTCCTTTTCCTCCCCTTTCCACCAGTTTTACCTTGTTTATTGGAGTATTAACCTTCTTTATGTACTACTTTAAATTAATAGTTCACTCAAAATTTAAAACTCATTCATCGAGTCAACGTCATGAGTTGACCATGCTGCTCTTTTCCATACAATGAAAGCGAATGGTGACTATGAAGCAAGATTTTCAGTAAACAATATCTCTTTCTAATGCAAATATTTTGTGTAGCTTCAGAAGCCTTTGAACATGCCCTTTGGAGCACATTTTAGTTACTTTTAACACTAGTTTCCATTCCCTTTGTATGGAAAAGGGCAGCTTGGACATTCTGCTAGACATCTGCTTTTGTGTTCCACGGAAAAAAGAAATTCATACACGTTTGGAAAAAAAAAAAAAAACATGAGGTTGAATAAATGATGACAGGATTTTCTTTTTTTTTTTTTTGACTGACTGAAGTATCCTTAAACCTCCTCATCCTCCTTTGTTTAATATTTCCTTTTGTTCCTTACGTGCTTTTGTTGCTTTTTGTTCACATCCCCTTGTTTTTTCTCTTCTATCTGCGGTATGAGTTCTGGGCACAGAGCTGAGGACAGGTGCAGACGGTTCACTGCTGACGTATGCCTTAATGTTTATGTGCACACCTGCTCATGTTCAGCATGTTGGCAATCACCGGAGCAACAGCGTAAGAACACAGCACAAGAATTCAGGCTAGAGTCTGTGACAGTCTGCCGGGCTGCTCTAAGTGTTGATCTTTTGCCCTCTGCTCATAGTTTTATGTGTGTGGAATCCATGATTTAGTGTTTGGCAGTAAGAAACAGTGGCAGAGAAAAAGTATCTAAGTAGCACATACACTACTGTGCAAAAGTAAAGAAAATAACTGAAAAAGGAATTAACATGGCAGTATATACTTAAAATGTTATAAAAGATTTATATTCCAAATAAATTATGTTTTTTCTATTCATCAAATCCTTAAAAAAGTATCACAAAATATTAAGCAGTTTTCAACATTGATAATAAGAAATGTTTCTTGAGCATCAAATCAGCATATTAGAATGATTTCTGAAGGATCATGCAACACTGAACTGAACAGAACACTGTGTAATTGCTGCTGAATATTCAGCTTTGCCATCACAGGGAGAAATTACACTTTAAAATGTATTAAAATACAGAAAACAGTACATACATACATACATACACACACACACACACATATATATATATATATATATATATATATATATATATATAAAGCTTGGTGAACATGAGAACATTTCTTTAAAAATATTTTTAAAAAACCTTACCAACCTCAAACTTTTGAATGGTAGTGTATATAATTATCAGTGATGTCAAATTAACACATGAGTGTCCTCACCATCACCAATTCTGTACCAGTTCAAGTTTGAAGTACCACCTTCATGTATTTACAAGTCCACAGCTTCCAGGAAACACACCACAACAAACCACATTTATTGAGAGCAGACAATGCAGAATGAGTGAGCATTTAAATGGGATGTTTTATTGTGATGGATGCTGGAATAGATTCCAGCCCTCCTACCACTCTACAGAGAATAAGCCGTTTTTAGAAATGAAAGCTTGGATGGATGTTTTCAATTTTTATATATTTTAAAATATAATTAATTCCAGTGAACTGAATTTTCAGCAGTCATTACTCCAGTCTTCTCTGTCACGTGATCCTTCAGAGATCTTTCTAATATGTTGATTTGCTGCTCAAGAAACCTTTTTTAATTATTATTATCAGTGTTGAAAACAGTTTTTCCTACTTAATATTTTTGTGAAACCTGTGATACATTTTCCTAGATTCTCTGATAAATAGAAACATACATACAAAGTGCATGTTAAAATGTTCTGTTGCTTTCATACTACGTTCTCTGTACATGTGATGTAAACGGTAACTTTTCTCCCTATACTGTATGTGTTTTTTGGTATCACAAATAATTGTTCCATGCTAACAGGCTCAGCATTTCTAACCTGCCACTGTTCTGTTTTCCCCCTCTCTCTCCATCCATTCCTCTGTCTCTCACCTCCAGTTCACAAACACTCCCTCTTCACACTTTCTCTCTCTGTTTTAGTGTTCAAGCCTGGCATTCGGCACCTTATTTATTTAAATTATTTTGATTTCCTCCACATGCCTGGCATGTGTAGTACTGGAATGGCTGATAGCTGACACTCATTTGTCAGGCTCGCTGTGCTACCTGCCAATTACAAAAGAATACTGAAAGTTTGGCACCAGGCTATTAGAAGCCAGTCTTGGCTCTAACAAGCAAGCATTAACAAGACCGAAGTTGTTGCCTGTCTTTCTCTGTCTCTCTCTCACTTTCTCCCTCTCTTGTTCCAGAGAGAAATAATAAGACGCTTGAGCAAAGAGAGCTTGGGGGTAAAAAGGAACCACATTGTGTCGTTATAACTTTGCCGCCCAGCACGGAGGCTGCTTGACACTTGATTCCCTGATCTAGGATCTGCGGCGCAATGATGGCAGCCCCTTAAATGGCACCGCAGGGGCCCCCGGGTAGAGACCTCAGACCTGTGACACATGCTGTCCATGCCAGCAGCCTCGTGACCTAAGCAGAACACGGTTATTAGTCATTATGGAACCCTATTTATTACAAATCCCCATATTGCCTGTTCCACACACACACCCACAAGACTGTCTGGAATGGGCGCTCAAAGTCGTTATAGTGGACCAGTGGCGCTGGGCTATTTAAACAATACCTTGACATGCCTGTAGACCTTACTGACATCATTATGGAGTAATGAATATGTCTCTCCCGCTTGGTTAGAGCAGCTTGATTTCAGCAAAATGGAATTATGTCAGAACAAATCGTAATGTATGCACATGCACAGAAGAAGACGGTGCTTATAGAGCCACATTAAATGCCAAAACTATGATGAAAACAACAAACTGTATGTGCACGCAGACATCAATTAAAGCCAAGTGACATGAGCGCTTGTACTCTTCACGCCAGACAGCAACCTCTGAAGGCATTACAGCTCACAACAGGGAGAAAGAGCAAGAAGAATGACAAACAAACAGTGAATAAATGATGTACTGATATATCTGAAAGACCACAAAAGATGCTATTTATTCCTGTGATGGCAAAGTTGAATTTTCAGCAGTCATTTCTCCAGTCTTCAGTGTCACATGATCCTTCAGAAATCATGATAATATGCTGATTTGCTGCTTAAGAAACAGTTTTGTACTTTTTTCAGGATTCTTTGATGAAAGAGCAGTAGCAGTAGCTTTTGTAACACTGAAAATGTGTTTACTGTCAGTTTTGAACGGTAGTGCCTAACAACGGCCCTTAGCTGTTCTAAATTCACTTGTAAACCACAGTTTATATAATTAAAATGAATAATTGAAATAAATTAATGAAGTACAACCACCTTTTTTAAAAATATCACCATGTGATAAAAAAGACTATATATGGAAACCCTGCGAGTAAAAAATAAAAAAAGGGTCAACGTGAGATACAATTTAAAATAAGAAAAGTTGAGCTACAGCAACATAAATATACGTGAATCTAATTTTGCACTTAGTCTCAAAACTGGCCACATGTTCCTGACCGTTCAAGTGCTATCATATCACCTAATAACTCCAACAACATAGATGCCCTTTTGCTGACTCTCCAACCTGTTTACCACCTGCCAATAGAATGTGCTGGTCCAAGCCTCTCTGGATGCGAAAAATTAGATGAAAGATGACTAATCTGACCATATTTCTTTGTATGATTGCTCAAAGGATCCAAGGTTTTGTGCTCTGTACACCAGGTTATACATCTTCATGTGCTCCCCTTGGATACAAGCTATTTTCGAATGGCAGCTCTGCCATATGTTCCAGCTTTGAGGATGTGACAACATACAGTTTTTGTTAAGAATGGGTCACAAGGGTGCTGACTCAATTCTGCCACGAGGCTGTACTTTTGTAGCATTTAGCAACTAGGCTGTGAAGTATCTGTTGACCTTGTGATTACGTTTCATTTTTGTTGACGCAGTTTAAAAAAGAACTTAAAAAAAAAAGTTTCATATAGTGTTTTCATTTTGTTCACAAAAACTTTTATTCACATAAAAAATAAACACTGTGTGATAAAGTTTAAAATAAAGTAGTACAAAATAGTATCATTGAGAGTCAATAATATATATATATATATATATATATATATATATATATATATATATATATATATATATATATATATATATATTTAAGAAATGTATGTTTTTATTCAGCAAGGATGCATTAAAATGATCAAAAAGGACAGTAAAGATGTATAATAACATTTACTAGCAAATCAGCATATTAGAATGATTTCTGAAGAATCATGTGACACTGAAGAAGACTGAAGTAATGCTAATGAATCAGTTTGGCCACATTCTTATTTTATTAAATAAAAATAAATAAAGAAAAAAAAAACAAGTAATTTTATACTGCAAAGTAACTGCATAAAGTTATGTCGTATGACATGACACAAAAAGTATGACAAATGATAATTATTCCTAATTAGTTATCAGGTAAAATAATATATATTTTATATAAAATAATTATATTATATTATTATATTTAAAATGATCATTAACCAGCAGCAAATTTGACATCAGCAAAAAAAAAAAACAAAAAAAAAAAAAAAGGAGAGAGTCATTTCTGAATGTAACAGATGATGTCTAATCCAGTTTCAGAAATGGTGCTGGACTTCCTCCAGCAGGTTTTCTTTGCTCTGCTCTGCTTGGCCATACTGTACACAAGTGCATTTACCAAGAAAACTCCAGGAGAGTGGACAGCACTCATTAATTACTGCTGAATGCCAGAGGGATTAAAAAAGCAAAGTGGTGGTGGTGGCATGATTGGAGGCAGCGTTTACACACCTGCAGTGATCAGTAAGCACTTTACTCTCCTTTTTTGCTCTATTTTCCCTCTCTTCCCCACAGTGCATGGCATGATAAGGTGTTTGATCCAGCGAAAACGTCAAGTCAGTTGAAACAGAATAACAAGTTGTTTCCTTTGGGCATGGAAGCAAAAAGGAGGTTGTTTTCCTTTTTCTCATTTCTCTCCATCAGCATATTTTAAAGGCATAAAGACAAGAAAGATAGAGAGAGGGATAAATTGGGGGTTTTGTGAAATGAAACAATGCAGACTCAAGCAGGTCTCTGTTGACCAAATGGTGCCAGATTTAAGGAGAAGGGATAAGACTGCTCTCCTGGTAAATCTAAACTAGACATAGACCTGCTTTCAGACTTCCTGCTTTCGCTCGCTGCTAATTGGATGTTCAGCAGAATATATCCTAAATCCACCTTGATGTGTTTTCTGCTAAACTTCAGCGACTACCTTTCATGCATGCAAATGTATCCATAACATGCACTGTTCAAATTCAACACAATGTTGTGAGGGAAGAGAATCAATAAAATCTGAATTTCAGAATTGATATTTGAGAGAAAGCACAAGAAAAGCACAACAAGTCTAGAATAACTAGTTTGTAAAGTAAAGTGACTAGATACATACTTCATTAAAATAAAGAATTTCTTAATTCGCTTTATTGTATGCATAAATTAAAATTTGTAAGCTCAATGTTCTTCAATATGGAGATTAGATTTGTTTTAAACTTTTTTTAGTTATAAACTCATTTAGTCATAAACGTTTCTTGAGTAGAATGCAGGGAAAAAATGTTTCCAAAAAAAAAATCATGCTAATATGTGCTAACACAAACTAGTAATTGAGTTTAAAAGTTAATCCATATCTCAAACTTTGATTTTCCTACATTTATCCAGTACAAATTAGCAATTTTGAAATCTACACCTTGGTGTAAATTCACGTCAATAGAAAAGTTAAATCTTAAATTTAAATAACACAAAACAAACCCAATTTGTTTTAAGCATTTTAACTGAAAAAAAAGGTGAAAAAATGTGAAACATTTAAATATTAAAACAACGAAAAAGGTTAACAACGCTAAATATAAAACTTTAGAAATATGACAATATGTTAGTCACTTTAACAACTGTGTCAAATGTAATCTTACATACTGCTCTATTTTGCCAAACATTGTGTTTCCAGTATAAGTATATTAGAAAACAGTGTTACAACCGTGCCGTTCTGCCCGCACATGTCCACGAATGCCACACAGAACTTTTGCCAGTCTCTGCATTCCCTGAGGGCCAATATTCTTCACACTGAGCATCTAATGGCCTCTTGACTCATCCAAAGAGGGAAGCAGTCCAGCACAGATTATTTCGCTCGTCTGTTTATCTCAGTGAGCCCCAGCCAAAATGCATCCTTTCCACTAGTAGTGTGCAGAGAAGCCATTATTTGTATCAGTACCTGTAACTGTTAAGGCTGGTTCATGCTGACCCAACAAACGCCAACAACCATCAACTTCCAACGCTTCTTGGGTTTTATTGTAGTATTGTCACTGTGTTAACCCTGCTGGTGGTTGTTGTTGCAGTGTAAACTTGACATTTCTGTTGTCCAACATTATAAATGCAACAACTTTTTTTGTTAGGGCAGTGTGAATCAGGTTTTAGACTGATTTAATAACATTTATATGCATATTTAGATAGAACTAAATGACATAAAAAGAGAAACAAACGTACACACATCCAAAAAAAAAAAAAAAAAAAAAAAAAGTGAAAAAGTCGGTCAAACTACTTTCCACTACCATTAAGATGTAAACAAACACACATGCAGGGCAATGGCTATATTTATATTCCTCTCTAACACACGCAAGATCTTACTTCAATTCAGCATTGGACACTTGAGGATCTTGTCAGGCAATAAAAACAGCATCTTAAATCTCTCTGCATATCCAAATAATTTATGTGTCAAGTCAAAGTCTCTTAGATGATTATTTATTAATTAACTAAATGAATCGTGAACTATGGGGAGATGGTTTGCATACTGAGTGCATAATATCTATTTCACAGTACAAACATGAGAGATTTTGTAATATTAAAAGGACAACGTGTTTTGTGTGAGTCGTGAAATAAAAGTAGCAGCAGATTTTTTCATCTGTAATGTGATGTACATGTAACATATTTTTAAAAAAAGATAAATATGTAGGGTGGGGACTTGGTTCTATCGATCATTTGTTGATCTGATGCAAGCTTATAGTCGCTTGTATGAAAGGGATTTAAGTGGACTAAATTATTAGAGAAGTAATCATGATTAAAATTAGGTTGAATCGTTCACAAGATCAATAACATGCATTTAGATAATAGATAGGGTGAACTTTCTTTTTTAAAATATAAAAAGATGATAAAATTGTTTGATGTTAATGACTTGTCAGCCACAAAATGTAGGCTTATATTCATAAAAAAAAAAAAAAAAAAAAAAAAAAAAAAGAAGAAGAAGAAAAGAAGAGAAAAAGTCCATGAATTGATTTGGGATTTGTATACAGGTGCATCTCAATAAATTAGAATGTCGTGGAAAAGTTCATTTATTTCAGTAATTCAACTCAAATTGTGAAACTCGTGTATTAAATAAATTCAGTGCACACAGACTGAAGTAGTTTAAGTTTTTGGTTCTTTTAATTGTGATGATTTTGGCTCACATTTCACAATCACACTACACACTACACAATCATGGGGAAGACTGCTGATCTGACAGTTGTCCAGAAGACAATCATTGACACCCTTCACAAGGAGGGTAAGCCACAAACATTCATTGCCAAAGAAGCTGGCTGTTCACAGAGTGCTGTATCCAAGCATGTTAACAGAAAGCTGAGTGGAAGGAAAAAGTGTGGAAGAAAAAGATGCACAACCAACCGAGAGAACCGTAGCCTTATGAGGATTGTCAAGCAAAATCGATTCAAGAATTTGGGTGAACTTCACAAGGAATGGACTGAGGGGTCAAGGCATTAAGAGCTACAGTTGTTGTATTCCTCTAGTGCATCTTACCTGGGCTAAGGAGAAGAACTGGACTGTTGCCCAGTGGTCCAAAGTCCTCTTTTCAGATGAGAGCAAGTTTTGTATTTCATTTGGAAACCAAGGTCCTAGAGTCTGGAGGAAGGGTGGAGAAGCTCAGAAGCCCAAGTTGCCTGAAGTCCAGTGTTAAGTTTCTACAGTCTGTGATGATTTGGGGTACAATGTCATCTGCTGGTGTTGGTCCATTGTGTTTTTTGAAAACCAAAGTCTACACCCGTTTACCAAGAAATTTTGGAGCACTTCATGCTACCTTCTGCTGACCAGCTTTTTAAAGATGCTGATTTCATTTTCCAGCAGGATTTGGCACCTGCCCACACTGCCAAAAGCACCAAAAGTTGGTTAAATGACCATGGTGTTGGTGTGCTTGACTGGCCAGCAAACTCACCAGACCTGAACCCCATAGAGAATCTATGGGGTATTGTTAAGAGGAAAATGAGAAACAAGAGACCAAAAAATGCAGATGAGCTGAAGGGCACTGTTTTTTGAGATATTGAATTGGTGGGTTTTTGTTAAATGTGAGCCAAAATCACCACAATTAAAAGAACCAAAGACTTAAACTACTTCAGTCTGTGTGCACTGAATTTATTTAATACACGAGTTTAACAATATGAGTTGAATTACTGAAATAAATGAACTTTTCCACGACATTCTTATTTATTGAGATGCACCTGTATATTTGGGAAATTCTTGTGGACATTTATCTGTGAATGAAAACAATGCATGTGTGATTTTAATCTGAAAGCACAGCTTCATGCATCCCTTGATCGGCTGCTTATGATTCATTGCATGAGTGAAGCACACTGGGAAGGGTGTCTCTTCAGGATTGATCCATCTCCAGTGGCGACAGGCCGCTTGACTGATTTATCGGACAGAGCTCCTCCACTGCTTAGCTTTTAATGAGACAGTAATAGCCCCCGGACAACTCAGAGACGAATGCGTGCCAAACCCAGCTGACCATGTGTGTACATGCGTGTGTGCAGAATATGTAACCATGAGAACAATCAATTCCACATAAACTGACCAGAGGAAGACAGGGAAAAGAAAATGAAAGATTGGAGAGCCAGTAAGTCAAGAGGAAATGTGGCCATAGCCTATAACAAAGATGCTGGTGTGAGAAATGAGACAACACCAGAAAAAAAGAAAACAACAGCAACATGCCTAAAGACAGAGATTTCAGAGCACTAAAATGGTGTCAGAAAAAGAGATAATATCAAAAAGGGGCAGCAGATGAGAAAAGATAGTGAGTGAATGAGAAATAAGAGAGGGGGGATAAAGAGAGAGACATAAAGCAGCAGGAGAAACAAGAGACGGCTGATTGCCAGTGCTCTGTCAGTCTGGGTGCTAATTAAAGGCCCTCTCTCTCAGTACACTCTGCAGTCAGCCGCCAATTTCCAGAAGCATTAGCTGGCATGGCCGCTGGCATCCCCTTGTCCCTGCCTTCATTGCCTGTCATTTTGTGAGGAAAGGGTACTCACATCACCAAGCCAACCTGTGATTTGAACAGGAGATAATGGAACAAAGAGTAGAGCATCTATTTCACACATACATATTGCTCAGTGCAAAGGTGCGGTCGCAGGGCTCCACATACACACAGCAGTGGTGTTTTCTCTGAAAAATCGTTCTGATGAGAAATTAATCAATGAATAATGTATAACGTTTTCTTAAGTAAAACTGCCCAACAGCGACAACATTGGATAATGTTTCACGGGGGAGGCAGCATCTTTTCTGGCCACTTTACTCTTGAAATTAAATACATATGAAATGCATATAATCTTTGATAAACGCTGTAATTATTGTTCAACTTTTTAATTGCAGTTAAAAGGTGCAGCTCTGTTGGGAATATTCGAAATTCAAAAGTATTTACCTCCTCAGGCAATAAAGCATAAATCTCCTTCCGTTCCTCCAAAATGAATAATGGTAATGTCTGAACGTGCTTACAGACATGTTAGAAATCCAAGCATGCAGGGCCAGGCGATTGTGTTTTGGAACTGTGACTATTGAGTGATTGTCTCCAGTTTTAAAGGAAAATAATGGAAAGGATGAAAGAAGGTGTATACTAGCCTAAGGTGTCATTCTTCTCCTTTGCTATATATTGTATTTTCCCCACTGCCTAACTCTAGCTCCAACTCTCTTCTTTTAATTGGCTTGTCATGAGCTTCCTATTATGGATGGACCTTTCTCCCTCCATCTTTATCTCCATCTCTTAGTAAATGAGGCTGCATTCCCTCAAGCACACTAATACACTGTAGACACAGTATTTTAAGCGTTTTGCGAGTTCACAGCGTGCACTGAAATAGACGTATGAAATTATTTATGTGACTTACTCCCATGTATAATTCAAAGATTTACTAATTTGTGTGACCTTTACCCTCTAACAGTCTCCATTCTTTAAAATTAATTACCTTTTTATATGTGACTGAATGGATAGTCACATATATAGGTCCATCTCGCCTGCATTGGTCACCTGCTAATTAATTCATGCTACTGCTTCAAAAGTATAATTCCTTCTTGTGGTCATTTACTGTTGCTTTATGAAATATCAAAGGTGAAACCCAAGCATTTCAATAGGAATCCATGCTCATGATGGCAAAAAAGTTCCCCAGATAGATTGTTCAAATGTTCAAGGCCACAAGCTCCACTGACCCGCGCACAGCTGCTTGGTTTGAAAGGGACTTTTTTATGAGCTGTGCTTCATACATGGCTAAAGTATTGACAGTGGATCTTTTTTCCTAAAACAAAGAAAAAAAAAAAAAATCACTGAACTTTGTTAATATGACCACAGCTTTATCTTAGTTGTTCTCCCAAACTGACCAGACTGGTCTGTTGGCTAGTTTTAAAGGAATAGTTCACTCAAAAGTTTTAAAGGGATCGTTCACCTGTTCATCTTCAGAACACAAATTAAGATATTTTTGATGAAATCCAAGAGCTCTCTGACCCTCCACAGACAGCAAGGGTACTACCACGATCAAGGCACAGAAAGGTAGTAAGAACATCATTAAAATTAACGGAGGTCTTACAGGTTAGGAATGACATGAGGGTGAGTAATTAATGATATAATTTTCGTTTCTGGGAGAGCTATGCCTTTAAAAAAAAAAAAAAAGTTTTGGGAACCTCTGAGCTGATTGCCCAGCTAAGCACCAGCTTGGGCTGAAGGACCCACTTAAACCAGCTAAGACCATCAAAGTAAATTAGGCTGGTTTATGTGTTTGCGTTTTTTTTTTTTTTTTTGGCTAATATACAGTCATCTACAGCTCATTAGATGGACAACAAGTGAGCATAAGGGGCACCCTGTTGGAAAATCCATTATATACTGGTAGCTGGCATCTTGCTGATCTAGCTGGTCCAAACCAATGCAAGCTGATCATAAGTAGCCTGTCCAGCTGCCATGTTCCAAAAACAGCTTGACCATCTTAACCCGGTATGACCAGCTTGTAACTGATTTGTGATTGGATCAGCTAATAGCAAACTTAGGCCAGTTAATCAGACCAGCTAGGAACCATCTATGAAGTTCCAAAATGCTTAAAATAGATTTTCAAGCAGGGCAGAATCCTGCACTACTTTAAAAAAATGACAATGAACAAGTACATGAAGAGATCCTTAGGAAAAGTCTTACACAAGCCACATCAAAATGATAATTAAATCTAAAGACCACAACTTCATGTGCACATATGTTTCTATCTATGTCTGTGCTCGTGGTTTGTACGCTCTCATGTTGCCTTGACACACAAAATCATCTTCCCACACACTTTTCATGAAGGTCACATGGCTCCTTCCTGGGTCACTACGCTGAACCCACGCTAAACATCCTGTTAGCATCCTGATAGTGTTCTATTAGCACCCTACAAGCAAACCCTTCCGGCCATCTAACCCATAATGCTACTGATGGGCCCAGCAGTCTCAGAGCAATGTGGGTATTTCTATGCATATCAGCTCAGAAACATACCAAGTTTAGCGCTTTGAATGTGTCAACGAATAAGTCCTGAATAAGTCCTGAATTTGAGAGCAAAGGTTAAGGTTGGGGTTGCTGATGTAATACTCCTGGGTGGCCCGGGAAGCCGAGCGTAGGTGGGATGTAGGTGTGTGCTATAGTTTTATCTCTCCAGGTAGGAGCTACGTACGACAGAGAGTAGGAAAGAGAGCGAGAGGGTAAGAGAGAACATGAATAGTCTTTTTTTACATGCACCTCCCCTCCTATGCTTTCTCTTAGGGAAACTTGTGTCTCAGATGTTGAAATCATTAGCATAAACATTACAAAGGGAATGAAAGCACAACACATGCTTGCAAATGCCTTATCCTGCAAATCCTGTACTCGAGAGACGTGCAGCGTGAATACGTCTCATAAAACTCTGCCAAGGTTACGTGTAGCTTTGCTTTTTAAATCTTATTTTAATGTGCGGTTTCCCACAAAAGGCCAGGTACGTGACTCACTCGCAACACCCACAAGAAAACACAATATTTCAGTAAAAGAATCCAAGTGCGAATCTAGCGCAAACAGCAATTACAAAGCAGTAAAGAGAGCGGTATACTGTGGCCAAAAGGAGAAAAAACGGCTTCTGTGGTGTCTTTTACTGTTCATTTTATTCACTGAACAAATGCATGTGTGCTATCGACACCTGATTCATCTCTAATGTGTTTTTTTTTTTTAACTGTAACAGTAATCACCCAGTCAACACGTGAGATCATGCAATGATCACAGTGACATCACACAGTCCTCATACTGTGATCCTCACCATGTGAGTAGTATGTGAGGTCATTATGAGTTCAGACGATCCTTATACTGTGATCCCCACAGTGTGAGTAGTATGTGAGAGCATTGTGAGTTCAAACGATCCTCGTACTGTGATCCACACCATGTGAGTAGCATGTGAGGTCATTGTGAGTTCAAACGATCCTCGTACTGTGATCCACACCATGTGAGTAGCATGTGAGGTCATTGTGAGTTCAGATGATCCTCGTACTGTGATCCACACCATGTGAGTAGCATGTGAGGTCATTGTGAGTTCAAACGATCCTCATACTGTGATCCACACCATGTGAGTAGCATGTGAGGTCATTGTGAGTTCAGATGATCCTCGTACTGTGATCCACACCATGTGAGTAGCATGTGAGGTCATTGTGAGTTCAAACGATCCTCGTACTGTGATCCACACCATGTGAGTAGTATGTGAAGTCATTGTGAGTTCAGACGATCCTTATACTGTGATCCTCACAGTATGAGTAGTATGTGAGCTCATTGTGAGTTCAAATGATCCTCGTACTGTGATCCTCACAGTGTGAGTAATACATGAGGTCATTATGAATTCAATTTTGAGCAGGTTGAGAGGAGGCAGTTCAAATATCGGTCACCAGGGATAAGATCATCATCTTGGATAAGATTACTAAAAGTTTCGCACCTACAGCACACATTACATACACAGAAATGCGGATATGTTCTATACATGTCAAAAGTATATAGAGATATAAACCTTATAAACTCCTTGATTTTGTGTAACAACTTAAAATATAATCTGCATAATAAACTATAGTACAATTAATTTACATCTCTCTACAGAAAGGATTTTGCAGGTTTTAATAAAATGTTATTTAATAACATTAGTAAGCTATATAATCATATTTCCAGTATGTGCCTCAGGCTTGCAAAGTATTGTAAACTCCTTCATGATCATCTACGGTAATCCTCGGCAAACTTCGACACTTCGACGGTCAGCAAACTTTGGCTGTGCGTCTTGCATCATCAGCCCGGAACTAAAGTTTGATTAAATTTGGTTACTTCCTATGAACAGGCTCAAAGAACAATTTGTTCAGAAATTGAACATCTAATTTGAAGCAAAAGCAATAATTAAAGCATATATCGTTAAGGAGTGGCAACAAAAAGGGATACGGGAAACACAGATTGTCATCTTTATAAAATAAAGCAAGAAGTAGGAGTAGTGAGGATATCAAAAAGAAGCAACAAAAGGGGGAAATATTTTATCAAGATTAAGGGTTGGTCACATGTTGAATAAAACTTTAAAATTAATAAATAAACATCCAACAGGATTATGTGAGCAGTGTAGAGTAGAATGTTGCAGACTTGAAAAACGAGACTATAGACAAGCGTAATGAAATGAAGATCAGGTTCATCTTTAATAAACAAAACAAGTGAAAACAAAACGGAGCACAAACATAGCACATCTCTCTTTCTTGCTCACCGCAGAATGTTCAGGACCCCGAAACATTTTCTAGCTGCCCCACTTGCGCCTGATAGTGCTGTGTGTCTTTCACAATGCCCTTGGATCAAAATAAATGAATAGTTGTACATAAAATAACAGTAAATAAAACTATAATAAAACAAAACCTGACATTCATCTCTTACTTTTTTTTTTTAACATAGAAACATAATTTCTATGTTTGCCACAAGAGGAGTCAGTGGAACATGTATGTTTATGTCAAAAGTATTTTAATGAAAGAGAAACAATGAAGAAGGAACTTAGAAAGGTGGGAGTGGAAGGAATACAGCTAAAAAAAGGATAATCACTTATGGATTAGAGAGCTTATTTCTTTATCTCAAAAGTATAGAACTGATAAAGAGAATGTAGGGATTTTATATGAAATGGGTAAACTTTGGTCCAAACTCCAATACTGAAGTATGATAATGGTGATAATGCATCTTAATGCTGGTGCTACCCACCATACAACAGAAAAAGAAGAAGAAGAATAAAACATCACTATTATGATGTACATTTGTGTTAGGTACTGTTGACCATGGAATTGTTACACTGGATAAATGGTGAGTGGTTTCTTTAATTGCTATTCACATACGCTGATATGATATTATAATGCCAATATGCATTGTGGCCTGGCCCCGTGTTAGCAAATTAGCCAGGTACACATTAGCCAGGTACATGTGAACCAGCCATCTTGCCAGCTGAGGTGCAGAATTAGTTAAAGGGGTCATATGATGCTATTTTAAAGATCATTATTTGTGTGTTTGGTGTAACATAATATGCTGACATGCTTTAATGTTCAAAAAACACATTATTTTTCAAATACTGTACATTATTGTAGGTCCTCTATGCCCCGCCTCGAGTCATTTTCTACAAAGCCCCTCCTTCCGACAAGCACAGTCTGTTCTGATTGGCCAGCTGACCCAGTGCATTGTGATTGGCCGAACACCACATGCGCACGTCGGAAATGTTACGCCCCTTACCATAATCGCGAGCTTCAGCGTTCAAAGTAAATATAAAGACAGTTAATAATGTCGTTAGTTTTACCATCAGTTCAAACCCGAAAGGGGAACAGAGTCGCATGACAGACTACCGTGACAGACACAGTGATGATGCTCGTATTTGCCGTACACCTGTTCCTCTCTCTCTTTCTCTTTCTCTCTCACACACACCACACACACACCCCTGTGAAACTACTGCTCAAGTTGTGCTTGCAAAGTTTGTTGCGATCGATCAGCTTGGTCATCTGCATTTTCAGGATATGATAACTGAACTGCCGACAATATGAACTGTCTGAACAGTTGCACATGAAAATCGTGCCAGTGTTGCTTCAGCCCTGCTCAACCGGCCAGTGTGAAACAGAACACAGTGCATCTCTGTTTGTTATCTTCTCGCCACCAGTTATAAGCAGAGAACAGAGGATATTATGTTTGTAAGCATAAATCCATCTCTCCACATGTGATCGTAAGAACGACGCATTACTCTATACTGCACAAAACTCTGCATTTGAACAGTCAATGGCAAATACTTAAACAAACAATAAAACATACTTACAGTCGCTGATTCCGAAGAGCCAGATTGTCATAGCAAAGTCGGAATTGACCCTTTTCTTTTTTTTTAAGAAATAGCCTTTGTGCACTGCACAGCCTTGTAGGTTACTCTCTTAGGTTCACGGAACTGTCGTCCATAAAAATGCATTGCACAAATTTGAACATTTGGGTTGTGCTGTTCTGTTATAAATAATCTTAACCTATGATTCCTAATTGCATCTACTTTCAGAAGTAGATGCAATTAGTGCTTTTGCTTTTGCATAGAAACACACAGCGTCTCCAAACATGGCTGCATCAACACTACTGCGGTTACTTTGTTTGCGTGCACATTTGGGCAGCATTATGCAAATATTTCCACACCATGACGTAGGCATGTGGGGGCGTGTTTTAATGAGGCGTTTTAGCCCGGTCTGAATCCTTTTGTGGGAGACTTTGAGCTTTGTAACTCTGCAGATCTTATACATGCACAAACAGCTACATAACACACTACAGAAAAAGGAAAACATGAAATCGCATCATATGACCCCTTTAAGCCAGGAACACACTACACAAGTAAGGCTGATTATGAATGTAATTTGATACTTAAAACTGATCACACCCAAATGCGTCAGAGCCAGTTGCATTCAGTCGG
Organism: Spinibarbus caldwelli; assembly: GCA_039654775.1. NCBI lineage: Eukaryota > Metazoa > Chordata > Actinopteri > Cypriniformes > Cyprinidae > Spinibarbus > Spinibarbus caldwelli. The sequence continues at coordinate 10,595,098 of CM077247.1, forward strand.
TGTTTACAGTCAGCATTTAAAACATTTAAAAGTGTGTTCAGTTCAGTCTTAGAATGTTTCAGCTAGTCGTTAAGTGTGTCCCTGGCTTTAGGTTGCATATCAGTATTTATGATTTGTTATACTTCCCATATCAGATCAGACTACATTACTAACTCGGGATCATATTTCAGTAACTATACAAGCATGTTTGGTCGAAGGATGGATGCATGATTTGTTTCATATTTTGTTTAACTAATAGTTATTTTCACCTGTTAGGTTGTTAGCAACTGATTGCAATGACATTGTTCTCTGTGTTTCAGGATGTGTCAAGTCTTTTCAAGGGGACAAAGAAATAGAAGTTAAGAATCAAAAAGGAGTCACCAAAACAACACCAGAAGCAGAATGTATCTGTCAAATTGAAATGTTTCTGTCAAATGCCAACACCAAACTGAAAATAAATAAAAAATAAACAAGGAAACTGAACTGTAGAAATACTTTGAAGGAAATAAAAGATGAAATTCTACATGTTTGTGATATTACTGACCAATACTACAGAACTTTTAGATCACAGTTAACTCACACTAAACGAACAGAATGAGCTTAAGACAATGATATGACAGTGACCACAGTACGAGTGCACAGTGAGTTTGCAGTGACCTCACACTGACCACAGAATGAGCGCACAGTGAGTGCACTGTGACCTCACACTGACCACAGTACGAGCGCACAGTGAGTTTGCAGTGACCTCACACTGACCACAGTATGAGCGCACAGTGCTGTGACCTCACACTGACCACATTATGTGACCTCACACTGACCACAGTATGAGCGCACAGTGAGTGCGCTGTGACCTCACACTGACCACAGTATGAGCGCACAGTTGAGTGCGCTGTGACCTCAAACTAACCATATTATTAACACACAGTGAGTGTGCTGTGACTTCACACTGACCACAGTATGTGACCTCACACTGACCACAGTATGAGCGCACAGTGAGTGCACTGTGACCTCACACTGACCACAGTATGAGCACACAGTGAGTGCGCTGTGACCTCACACTGACCTCAGTATGAGCGCACAGTGAGTGTGCTGTGACCTCACACTGACCACAGTATGTGACCTCACACTGACCACAGTATGTGACCTCACACTGACCACAATATGAGCGCACAGTGAGTGCGCTGTGACCTCACACTGACCACAGTATGAGCACACAGTGAGTGCGCTGTGACCTCACACTGACCACAGTATGAGCACACAGTGAGTGTGCTGTGACCTCACACTGACCACAGTATGTGACCTCACACTGACCACAGTATGAGCGCACAGTGAGTGCGCTGTGACCTCACACTGACCACAGTATGTGACCTCACACTGTCCACAGTATGAGCGCACAGTGAGTGCGCTGTGACCTCACACTGACCACAGTACGAGCGCACAGTGAGTTTGCAGTGACCTCACACTGACCACAGTATGAGCGCACAGTGCTGTGACCTCACACTGACCACATTATGTGACCTCACACTGACCACAGTATGAGCGCACAGTGAGTGCGCTGTGACCTCACACTGACCACAGTATGAGCGCACAGTGAGTGCGCTGTGACCTCAAACTAACCATATTATTAACGCACAGTGAGTGTGCTGTGACTTCACACTGACCACAGTATGTGACCTCACACTGACCACAGTATGAGCGCACAGTGAGTGCACTGTGACCTCACACTGACCACAGTATGAGCACACAGTGAGTGCGCTGTGACCTCACACTGACCTCAGTATGAGCGCACAGTGAGTGTGCTGTGACCTCACACTGACCACAGTATGTGACCTCACACTGACCACAGTATGTGACCTCACACTGACCACAATATGAGCGCACAGTGAGTGCGCTGTGACCTCACACTGACCACAGTATGAGCACACAGTGAGTGCGCTGTGACCTCACACTGACCACAGTATGAGCACACAGTGAGTGTGCTGTGACCTCACACTGACCACAGTATGTGACCTCACACTGACCACAGTATGAGCGCACAGTGAGTGCGCTGTGACCTCACACTGACCACAGTATGTGACCTCACACTGTCCACAGTATGAGCGCACAGTGAGTGCGCTGTGACCTCACACTGACCACAGTATGAGCGCACAGTGAGTGCGCTGTGACCTCACACTGACCACAGTATGAGCGCACAGTGAGTGTGCTGTGACCTCACACTGACCACAGTATGTGACCTCACACTGACCACAGTATGAGCGCACAGTGAGTGCGCTGTGACCTCACACTGACCACAGTATGAGCGCACAGTGAGTGTGCTGTGACCTCACAATGCGAACATAGTATGAGCACACAGTGAGTGCGCTGTGTGGTTACACTTTCAGCTCACTGTGACCCACACATTGTGACCACATCATGTGAATCATGTGAGCTCATGGTGACATCATTGTGAGATCAAATTGTTGACTGGGCACCCTGCAATTTTCATTGATCAAATAGACCCAAATACAACTCAGCAAACTGGTTTCCTAACTGTCACACTGACTTGCTACTTAAGTGATTGGGAGTTTGTTGAATAATTCTTCAATTTTTGGAGGGAAGTTGCGAGATGAAGCTTTCTGTGCAGCTGTCAGCATCGCCCTGGGCAGTCACATGGATGAGCTGGATGGAATAATCAATGACACCTGTCAGCAATGAAAGCTCATCATGGAAGAGGACAAAAAGCTTTCCCAGTCAGGTGAACAGTGGCTCTCACAGCACGAGTATAATGCTGGCAGAGCAGATAAAGTCAGCAAGAACCTCGCATATGTCCTGTACTTCCTACATTGCCACTTCTCACTCCCCAACAGCTGTGCTTCATGGGACATTTTTTTCCAGATGGACTCGCTGTCGAAACCAAATTAGCACACAATGTAAACACAGCAATTTAAGAGAAAAAAATTCTGCCATTGTCAGCCCAGCCATTTAGAAGGCAGATCCCAGCACACATGTAGGCCCCGCAGTGCTCTCCGCTTATCTATTGCACATTCACCGCACAGTTCTGCACATTCATTCTCCTCTCGTTGAAAACGATTGGTGCCTTAGCAAGTAACTTTGTATAAGCAGCTCTCTATACTACACCGTGTGCCGAATTATTAGGCAAGTTGATATACTGGTCATATTTATTTTCCAAGAACATTTTACCAATTCCAAACTACATCAATCTTAACAACTACTATTGACTTTGTATTTAATAATTTATAAGTGATATATAATTGTCCATGAAGGCTGGAAGTAAAAAACTCCTAATATTCAGGTGTGCCGAATTATTAGGCAGATTTTCTTTTACAGATAAAATGAGCCAAAAAAAGAGATTTAACAGACTAAAAGTCAAAAATTATTAAATGCCCATGAGAAGGATGCAATACTAATGCAATAATAGAATTTGCAAAGTTAGGGCATGACCATTGGGCAGCGAAATGCTCATTGGGTCAGCAGAGTCAGAAAAAACAGGTGGAGAAGAAAAGACACTTGTTAACTGCAAAAGAATGAAGAATTAAGGTGAGGAATTAGGTGAGAAACCATCAGGAACCATTTAGTCTCCAGCGCCATCATTTTCCTGAACTGCAACCTTCCTGGAGTCTCCACAAGTGCAATGTATCAGGTTCTTAGGGACTTTGCTTGGGTAAAAAAAATCCTAAAATATGGCCCTCACTTAATAAAAATAGCATGCTGAAGTGTTGTGAAATACATTAAGACTGATTTTTCATAGGCTTTATAGACAGATAAGTTTTGAGTGACTCTTGAAGGACCAGCACCACATCCTCTTGTACCACTGTTTGAAGAACTGATCTTCCAGAATTTGGCAGTAAGTTTTAGGAGTTCATATTAGTCAGTCTCTGAAAGACAGACTTTTCAGGATAGGAGATGGACTAAAAATGAGCTCCTAAAACGTACTGCCTCATTTAAAAGGCTATTAAAACAAATATAGTGAATGTAACCATGAAAATAAATAATAACAAAAGCAAAGCACAGACTAATTGTATTAGGCTACTTTCATTACCCTATTACAGTCACTTTACAGTTAGTGCTATCATAAAAAATACACTTACTTACAGGTTTTAAATTCTACATATGGCACATTTATTGTCCAACTACAAATATTTTAGTAATGTATATTTTAGTCAGAATTATCACGTACCTATTCTATTGCGCTCGGACTGTTTGGCGCGCATCTGCGCGGCGGTGCTCATTTACTGAAGTTTGTGAAGTTTAGCGGAGACTCGCATGCAGAAGGTTCATCCACTCCTGACAGCAAAATGCAAATATTTCCATGACTTTATAAGATTTGCAGATGGAGAATATAACTGTAAAATGTAAATTATACACTGAGGAAAACAACACAATAAATGGCACAAGTAGACCATGTATCTGTCTGCAGCACATGTATCTGTCAGGCCATCTGATGGGGCAAGCCACTCTTAAACTATATCTTACAAGTTAATTTAAAGCGCTCAATATAAAGCATGTCTCATGTTTAGAACAAATTGGATTATGCACTTTCCCCACAGCAGCTCACTCTGTGTCCTCTCCTCAGATGCGCTTTTATCAAACTACTGTATATCAATATAAACAGTACTGCTTCATTCTATATTTTTTTACAAAAAATATATCAATATATTGTGCAAATTCGATATACCGCCCAGCCCTGTTCCAAAACAAAGCATGATCTATTCTCAGTTTAATATATAGATGTTACTATTGGAATATAGAAGAGGAACATTGGTTTCAGGGATGAACAAAGATTTTATAAATAATATTAAAATCTATGAAATTAAGGCAAAAATTGTTTGCAGCAGACAGAATGTGGTGCCTCCTCTCACACAAAATTAATGGCAGTTTTACAGAATTGCTTCAGCTGAAACTGAAAGTAGTTTTAGTTTTACATTTTTTTTTCAAGCAGCTTACCTTAGACTGCACTTCCCTCTGCGACACTGACCATCCCATCCTACTTCTGCTGCTGTTTGTCTTTACAAGCAGTACAGTCCTGCACAGATCAGAGTAAAGTAATCACACAAATGAATCACCACATTTGAAATATGAATAAAGATGTACTGTTTATTAACAGAAATGTGCTGCCTTTGCTATGAGAAAATGGCTGTTTCAGACATATCTGTGAAAACCAAAATATATGAACTAGATAATACAGCAGGAAATAAATCATGCTTGTATAGGTCCCAGGCTGGTTTTAAGTCCCAGTTCTATACTGTCTGCAGCTATAGCTTTTCAAATTCACAAAAAAAAAATTAGTCTCCAATGAATCTCTGTGATAGTAACCAAAGTGGCTCTCTCTCCATCTCTCTTATCACACACTCAAACACAAAGACACACTGCCAAGTACACACATTTTGCTGAAACCTAATAATCCTCACATGCATATTGTGATGGGAACGGCAGACAAGGCAGTTAATTGGCTCCCCAATCGAGTGACAGGTACAGTGGAAATTTAAACTCTGCGACAGGAAAGAGGGTGATATTAAGTACTGAAAACAGTGCATTAAATCATAAACCTCCCATCAGTCACACCCATACCCACACACACACACATACGTACGCACACACACACATACACACTCTCACACACTAAGCAGATGAATTGTCTGCTGTCAATTCTTCTTTCTTAAATGCATGCAGGGCTGGAATCATTAGCCGTTCCTGGCCCTGGAGCGAGAGAGGCTGACAGAGAGATCTTTAACTGTAATAGATGTCAGACTTAGCGAGACTCTCTTCATAAGTGCCAATCTGCAGCCGTGCAGGTAGCAGCTGGGGAGGAGAGCCAAGGAAGAATAATGATGAAGAGAGAACGACAGGAAAGGGAGGCTGAGAGAGAGAGAGAGAGAGAGAGAGAGAGACAGAGATAGAGAGATAGACTTTTAAAGCACCTTTATTTGCCAAAGGTTAAAACATTGTTCAAAAATGCATATAAATGATGAATAATTAAAAAATGATTACCATTCAAACGTTTAAGGAGGTCAGTAAGATTATTATTGTTCTTTTTTCTTTTTTCATTTTTTGGAAAGAATTTTTTATTTTATTTTATTTTTTTCAGCAATGATGCATTAAATTGATCAAAAATTACAGGAAATATATTTATAATGTAACACAAGTTTTCCTTTTTCAAATAAAAGTTGTTCTTTCTATTCTTAAAAATCTGAAAAGAAAGTACCACTGCTGAAAATTCAGCTTTGCCATCACAGGAAAACAAACAAATAATAAAAAATAAATAAATAAATAAATAAATTAAAAAAAAAATTAAACTATTAAAATAGAAAACCATTTATTTATTTATTTTTTCTCACTATATTACTGTTTTTACTTGATCGAAACAAGTGCAGCCTTGGTCAGAAAAATAGATTTCTTTCAAAAACATTTCTTACCAACCCCACATATTTATACACACTGTGCATTCAGTAAACACAAACCTTAAACTTTTTTTAATTATTGAAATTGAAGGCCTAATACCTTTAATACCTTCACACACATTACATAGATGACTTTCTGAGGGCATTTTTAGCTAAGGTGTTTTATGGAAAGCAGACTACCTGCAGCTGAAATTCTTAGTTCAGGAAAAACAGAGATGTTTTCATCCTCATCATGTGTCTCTAATGAGTCTATAGTCCTGTGGAACCAACTCTATGCCAGATTACCTGACCCGATGCCAGGCCTGGAAGCCAAATTATCTGCAGATATCTATCCATCCATGCTCACTAAAAGTCCAACTTTGGTTATACCTGCAGTCTTCAGAGTCTTCCTGCGTAAAAGCTGTTCATCCTTCAACCAAAGACCCTCGAGCACCATTTATTTAAAATTGTCCATGCTTTCAATATCAACCTATTGAAATAAATCAGTGCCAAATTTCCACAAAAACAATCCTAGATATTTAAAACCAGTTTTCCCCTACTACTAGTACCTGATATTTTGTGGTCCAGCAAATTAATGTGCTATTTATCAGTTGTGCCACTGTAAATGTTTGCTGCTAGAGAGGATACAAAGTTTCTTTCATCTGTATTCCACTTACAGATCAAATCAAATTGATTAAAGCTTCTGTTTTCAAAAAATATGACTGCTTTGTACATACAGATGCCTGCCTCCTCTCGCATGGAGAACAGGTCATCACACTGGGCTTCAGTATTGTATTACACTGACTAATGAGGGGAAAAATACTTTCATTAAATATATCTCACAAAACAGACAAAGCCCTCACGGTCACCAACGCACTCCCAGCATGCACCAGAAATACTACCTTTTATTAAGCACAAAATTGCATGCTAATATGTCAATAACTTTCACATTTAAAACATCAATAGAATAATTAAAAAAAAAATAAAATAAAATCAACTTTACAAATTATTTTTTTAAATGATTTTTTTTACCCCAATGCACATCAAGTAAAAAACAAGCTGGTCCTCATCAGTATAACATATTACCACCTCAAAACACCACTTTTCTCTAAAGGTTCCCAAATCTTCCACCAATGCATAATGAACAAATTCAATTCTCAATCCCATCTCAATTAAACCCTTAAACATTCTCTCAGGATCCACTCCACCCGCCCTGATCTCTTATTCTTCCTAGTCTTTCAAATCACTAATGTTGCACTGCAAGATGTAATTTAACAAACACTGTTGTCTGTGGAAGCCCTTGCACATTGTCCTACTGCATAACCCACACATTTGACCCAATACAATTTGGCTGAGGATGTTGTTTCATATAACTCTAGGATATTTACAAGACTGCTCACATATTTGTTAATTTATAACTACTACCATGTCATGTGCACAAGAGGTCAGTATAATTAATTATTACTGTTTAGCATCACTTACAGTTACAAATCCCACAAGATCTCCTCTCAGTCTACATAAAAGTGGCTCAATGGCAATAATATAACTACCCAGAAAGCAAACACTGAAAACTCATTTCAAAGACAGAAACATCAGAATATAGATGTTCCCCTTTCAGTCGGTCACTCCGAGTCATGTTGGATGACCGACGAAATTGGGATCTCGCCAGAGAGACCAATCCACTTCGAGTGTAACTAAACGAGCCAATGGACATTGGCATGCGATTATTGCATCCAGCTGCCGCTGATCACAGCGTGAGCATAAGAGGCAGCTGGTGCACCGCATCAATCATCCTTTCGCTTCGGAGCCAAGCGGTAGTGGTTGAAGCTACTGCTCTCCTTTCCAAGAGAGTGTTCTGCGAACGAGTGCGGGCGTTACGGTGCAGCAGCGGTGGTCACGGTGTCCGGGAGAGGAAGATCGTCTTCCTGCTGACAGCCACACTAGGAGTGTGCGGTGGCCAGCTCCCCTGCGTGCTTCAGCACTAAAAGAGCATTTCTCTAAAAGAGCAATTTCTCTAAAAGAGTAACACGGGTGATTGCGTCTTTTTAAAGATGTCTTATCACCCATGCGTTTCTGGGTCTGGTCGTTTCCTGGCGCCTCAGGACGGTCACGATCGCTGCCTCACGTGTCTGGGCATTCAGCACACCGAGGAGGCTTTCGTGGAAGGTTCATGTTCTTCTTGCGGGGACATGACCATCTCGGAGTTGCGTAATAGCCTCCGCTATGTCAAACATGGCGGAGTCCCTCTTCCTCTGCCGCGATCCGGCGTGTGCGCCGCTGGATCTGGTGGAGTCAGAGGTGATTTTAGGATTACGGTGAGGGCTTCCCCAAGTGGAGCTCCTCACCCCTCAAGCACTCCGCAGGCGGTTGGAGCTGCCGAAGGAGCGCGCTGGGCTCTCTGCTGGATGGGGTGCACCAGGCGTTTCCTTCGGTGCCCCCTCTGACGACCAGATGTCGATCACTGCATCAGAGGGCGGGCCCTCTCTCTCCGGGGATGACGACTCGGCTGCGTTGCCCCCTTCGGGTGTGGTAGCGTTGTCCGAGCCAGACCCAGAGATGACGGCTATGCTTTCCTGGGCCACGAGAATGTCGGGCTCGTGTGGAATCCTCCACCGCGTCCCGATCCTTCGAGGCTGGACGAGTGGTTGCTCGGTGGGGGTCCCGCTGGTTCTCAGTGCCCCCCTCCGGTGCCATTCTTTCCGGAAGTGCATGAGGAGCTGACAAGGTCGTGGAGGGTACCTTTCACTGCCCGAAACAAATCTTGTGGTTCCTCCGCTCTCACCACCCTCGATGGTGGGGCCGCTTTGGGGTATGCAGGCATCCCCTCGGTGGAGCGGTCTGTGGCCATGCAACTGTGTCCAACAGCCGCTTCCACCCTGCGGGGTGAACCATGTCTCCCCTCACGGGCCTGTAAGTATTCGTCAGGTCTAACTGGCAGTGCTTATAGAGCCTGTGGGGAGGTGGCTTCTGCCCTCCACACCATGCCGTTACTGCAGGTCCACCAGGCCAAAGCCCTGAAAGACCTGCACGAGGGTGGTCACGACCTGGCGGTTCTACATGAGCTGCGTGCTGCGACGGACCTCGACGTGACCGCACAGTCTCTGGGTCGTGCGATGTCCACGCTAGTGGTCCAGGAGCGCCATCTCTGGCTGTGTCTCGCTGACATGAAGGAGCAGGAGAAGGTACAGTTCCTGAATGCTCCCGTGTCGCAGACCGGCCTTTTCGGCGATGCTGTCAAGAGCTTTGCCCAGCAGTTCTCGGCAGCCCAGAAGCACACTGAGGCGATTAAACACATCATGCGCCAGAGGAAACCTGCTGCTTCCACTCCGGCTACAGCCCCTCAGCCTGCTCGTCACCGTGGGCGCCCCCCTGCGACGGGGCTGTCACAAGCCTCAAGCCGGGTTCCTGTGTCTCCTTCCACACGAGGAGAAATCAGGTGAGTGTTACACTACACACCCAGACCCTGCCCCCTGCCATCACAGGCCAGGCCGTCACAGGCCCTGGGACCGGTCCCTGTGTTCCACCTCGCTGCCCCACAATGGGCACGTCGGTGGCCCCGTTGGTCCCGCTGGTGCGGTCTCTCGGAGCCTGGTTAGCGCTCCCCAGTCCGTCTCGGTGGCTCCTGCAGACCAACAGACTCGGCTACGCGATTCAGTTCGCCCGGCGTCCCCCCAAGTTCAGGGGCATCCGGTTCACTTCAGTCAAGGCCGTCGATGCCCCTGTCTTGCTTGCGGAAATTGCAGTCCTGCTGGCGAAGGACGTGATATCGGCTGGAGGGACCGGCTCTATGAGGTCAGGGTTTTACAGCCCCTATTTCATTGTGCCCAAGAAAAGCGGTGGGTTACGACCGATCTTGGATCTGCGAGTTTTGAACCGTGCACTTCACAAGATGCCGTTCAAGATGTTGACGCAGAAACGCATTTTTGGATGCATCCGTCCCCTAGATTGGTTTGCAGCAATCGACCTGAAGGACGCGTACTTTCATGTTTCGATTCTCCCGCGACACAGGCCATTCCTGCGATTCGCGTTCGACGGTTGGGCATATCAGTACAAGGTCCTGCCCTTCGGCCAGTTGGGCCTTTGGGTCAATTGGGAAAAGAGCAAACTTGTGCCAACGCAGAGGATCTCTTTTCTCAGCATGGAGTTGGATTTGGTCAACTAGACAGCACGCCTCACCCAGGAACGTGCTCAGTCGGTGCTGAACTGCCTCAAGACTTTATCAGGCAGGACAGCGGTCCCACTGAAACTCTTTCAGAGGCTCCCGGGGCATATGGCCGCAGCTGCGGCCATAGTTCTGCTCGGTCTGCTCCATATGAGACCGCTCCAGCACTGGCTCCATGGCCGAATCCCGAGGTGGGAAACGAGGTACTCACCGGGTTCAGATTACACCGGCCTGCCGCAAGACCTTCAGCCCGTGGTCAGATCCTTCGTTCCTTCGGACAGGAGTGCCCCTGGAGCAGGTATCCAGGCATACTGTGGTATTCACGGATGCCTCGGCCACCGGCTAGGGTGCCACGTACAACGGGCATGCAGTATCAGGGGTTTGGACGAGCCCCCTTCTGCGTTGGCATATCAATTGCCTTGAGTTGTTGGCAGTACGCCTTGCCCTGCGCCACCTCAGAGGGCGCTTTCGGGGCAGGGACGTTCTGGTCCGTACGGACAACACTGCGACCATTGCGTATATCAACCGGCAAGGCGGTTTGTGCTCCCGTTGCATGTCGCAACTCGCCCGCCACCTCCTCCTCTGGAGTCAGAAGCATCTGAGGTCCCTTCGTGCCATCCACATCCCAGGAGTGTTCAATCAGGCGGCCAACGAGCTGTCTCGAGCAGCACTTCCTGGGGAGTGGAGACTCCATCCCCAGGCGGTACAGCTGTTTTGGAGTCGGTTCGGAGTTGCTCAGGTAGACCTGTTTGCACCTCCAGAAACCACCCACTGCCAGTGGTTCTACTCCCTGTCCGAGGCAACGCTCGGCACGGATGCACTGACACACAGCTGGCCCCAGGGCTTGAAAATTCCCCCAGTGAGCCTGCTGGGACAGACACTGTGCAAGATCAGGGAGGACGAGGAGCAGGTCCTGTTAGTGGCTCCATATTGGCCCAACAGGACCTGGTTCCTGGAACTCATGCTCCTCGCGACAGCCCCTCCCTGGCCGATTCCTCTGAGGAAGGATCTGCTTTCTCAGAGACGGGGCACCCTCTGGCACCCGTGTCCAGACCTGTGGAAACTCCATGTGTGGTCCCTGGACGGGATGCGGAGGTTCTAGGTGACCTGCCCCAGGAGGTAGCGCTCACTATCGCTTCAGCACGAGCACCGTCCACAAGACGGGCCTATGCACTGAAGTGGAACCTGTTCGTCGAATGGTGTTCCTCTTACCATGAGGACCCCCGGAGATGTTCGATCAGAGCCGTGCTTTCCTTTTTGCAACAAGGGTTGGAGCGTAGGCTGTCCCCCTCCACCCTTAAGGTGTATGTTGCTGCTATTTCTGCCCACCACGACCCCATAGAGGGGAGGTTGGTGGGGAAGCATGATCTGGTCGTCAGGTTTCTTAGGGGGGCCAGGAGGTTAAATCCTCCGAGGCCTCCCTCCCTTCCCTCTTGGGATTTGGCATTGGTGCTAAGAGCCCAAGCTGCCCCCTTTGAGCCGTTGCAGTCATTCGAGTTGAAGTTTCTTTCTATGAAAACCCTGCTCCTGACTGCGTTGGCCTCAATCAAGAGGGTGGGGGACCTGCAGGCATTTTCGGTCGACGAGTCGTGCCTTGAGTTTGGGCTGGCCGACTCCAGTGCAACACTGAGGCCTCGGCATGGCTATGTGCCCAAGGTTCCTACCACTCCCTTCAGGGACCAGGTAGTGAACCTGCAAGCGCTGCCCCTGGAGGAGGCGGACCCAGCCCTAGCTTTGCTCTGTCCTGTACGCGCACTGCATCAGTACGTGGATAGAACTCAGAGCTTCAGGACCTCAGAACAGCTCTTTGTCTGTTACGGAGGACAGCAGAAGGGGAAGGCTGTCTCCAAGCAGAGGATGGCCCACTGGATAGTGGATGCCATCACCTTGGCCTACGAAGCACAAGGTGTGCCCTGCCTGCTCAGGTTGCGTGCTCACTCCACTAGGGGTGTCGCATCGTCCTGGACGCTGGCTCGTGGTGCCTCGCTAGCATACATTTGTAGAGCTGCGGGTTGGGCGACTCCCAACACGTTCGCTAGGTTTCATAGCCTATGTGTCGAACCGGTTTCCTCCTGTGTTCTCACCTCAAACGGGTAGTGGCACTGAGAGGGCCGGCTCAGAGTCGGCTTGCGGCGTCTTTACGTCTAATTCTCTGGAGAGTTCCTTTACCAGGCAAACCCTGTTAAGTCCTCCAGCACTCCGGCGTCCGGACGCGGCGGGGCGTCCGGCGCCAGGCCTTCAGCCAATGAATTCTTGAAATCTGGTGCGAGGCTAGTGCCCATATGAGAGACCCTGCCGGGATCCCATATGTGTATTCCATGGTATGCTTATTAGAGCCATGTTTCCCCTGGCAGACCACGTTCTGCCATCTCTAATGATGCAGCCTGAGCCATCTCAGAGAATTCCATGTGCAATAGGGCCCTACGGGGTTACTTCACATGTCTGAATGTCACTTAACCCCCTCTGGGAGGAGGTGACTCCACAGTGTGCCTCTTCCAAGTGGAAGGGCACGCTTCCCAGTGTTATCCAAGTCCTACTGTTTGGGTTGCTCAAGGAACAACAGTAGTTGACCTTCTCTGTGTAGAGCCCGGTCCTATCGTCTGCCTTATAGGAAGGATCAGGAGGCCTACACAGGGCACTGGAAGGGGCAGCTCCTGTGGCGCTTTGGTAGGGATCCCAATTTTGTCGGTCATCCGACATGACTCGTAGTGACCGACTGAAAGGGGAACGTCTCGGTTACGTATGTAACCCTCGTTCCCTGAAGGAGGGAACGGAGACGTCACGTCCCGTCGCCACAGTCGCTGTACCACCGCTGAGCTGCCGGGTCACCGGCTTGGCTCCTCAGCAAAAACATGATTGATGCGGTGCACCAGCTGCCTCTTATGCTCACGCTGTGATCAGCGGCAGCTGGATGCAATAATCGCATGCCAATGTCCATTGGCTCGTTTAGTTACACTCGAAGTGGATTGGTCTCTCTGGTGAGATCCCAATTTCGTCGGTCATCCGACTTGACGTCTCCGTTCCCTCCTTCAGGGAACGAGGGTTACATATGTAACCGAGACGTTTCAGTTCTGATATAAAAATATCAAAAAATTCTCCATGATACAACAGAAGTATGTCTGGTCTGGTCTCTGTGAAAAATTACATGCATTTGTGAAAAATTATGAACATTTAAGCCTATTTACTAAGCAATTTGGTAATATTTCATAGTAAATGCACAATAAAGAGACAGTTATTCAGCTTTAGAAAAGATTCAAATGTTTGTTTTGGTTGCTTGGAAAACACTGCCCATTGGCAGATGCTTAGTAGGGATCTAAGACCCCTCAAGGAAAGAGACTTAACTGCACCTGTAAGCTCTTGGTGTCACGGTCACCAACTCTGTCACCTAATCCGAACTACACTTCCCATCACCCCTCTGGCTGCTCACCTGCTCATTGTCACCAATCATCCAGTCACAAGCACCAGCTGTCTCTCATTCCACCTGTACTGGTTAAAAGGACTCATCACACACACACAGATTGTGTAGTCTTGTCTCGTCTAAGACCTTCCAAAGATTTGCCTTGGATTATTACTCACCAGAAGTATACTTACCTGTTGTGTGTTGGCACTTCCAAGTCTCCTATCTCCGATCCCCAGCGTCCGGTCCCTTATCTTCAGTCATCGGCTCTGAGTCTCCATCTCCAAGTGTCGTGCAGTCTTCCTACAAGAAAGGGAAGGAAAGTGTTTACTTCCTCATCAAGTCCTGTGAACGTGTGTATGTGTGGCTCTTCACCTGTCTGATCTTCCTCCAGCTCCATCTGCTATGCTGTTGTTAAAGCAAGTTTGGAACGTTCTTCATCTCCCTCTGGTCTGTGTTCCCGTGACACTTGGAAGCTTATGTCACAATTTAAAGTCTCTCCATGTTTAAGTTCTAACTGGTCTCTAATACCTGCAGAAAGACATCCATTACCATTAATTTCAATGGCAGTTGATTGGCTGCCACATAACGTCCCAATACTATTTGAAATCTGCCATATCACCTGCCAAACTCAAATATCAGCATCCTTTGAATGGCCATCAATGGATTTTTTTTTTTTTTTTTTTTTTTTTTTTTTTTTTTTTTTAAATTCAGATGTTGCATCTACCAGCAGGGGCTAACAGGGCCAAGCTAATCAGCTAAACTTTGACCTCTTGGTGGAAGGCAATAGATCAGCAACACTCACAATATACATTCCAGTTCAGAATAAATCTCCACTATCAGCCTCCTCATTTCATCTGAATTATCTATGAATGTTTCATTGGGGCTATGCAAATGAAGTGCATTTCTGCTGAAACTTTATTTAAAAAAAAAAAAAAAAAACATTAGGAACTTCCATTTCCTTATATTCATAGCGCCCATTAACTGAATATATTCTTGACTTTATTAAAGCAGTTTTAACTTTTAATGCAAGGAGTGGTTTAACTCCAACCTTTTGGTACGGAATTCAGCATGTTTATTTTCTCATATTTCACTTTGCAACTTCTGAACTCTAGTTCTGACTGACTATTGAATGTGCAGTTTTCCAACCTCTTTTCCAACCTCTTGACTTTCACAGTTTTTTTTTTTTTTTTGTGACCTGCAGTCTTTCCACAAACAAGTAAACTCCTCACATAAATATAATGTCATGCAACTATTTCCAGATTTTTTGTAGTTTCCATATTGTGATTATAGTAGTAGCATATGCCATTTAAACCCTTAATACACCTAGGCTACTGTACATTCCTAGTATCAAAGTCCTCCGTACGGTTCCAGGCAGCCGTCATAACTACACAGATGTTGTCATCACACTGCAAAAAATATACTGTCCCACCTCTGCCTTTACCTATAGCGTCCTTCCAAAGTCTGTCTTTTTTACTGTTAACATCAACATTTAACTTACAAAATAAAAATCCCCCTAATTTCATAAATTCTGATACCACTGCCCTTTTAGTCTGAACTCCTGCCCCATTTATATTTAAATAAACTATTTTTGAGCTCCTGCATATAGAGGAAGAGTAAAGAGAAGTTAAGAGGTGAAGCTGACCCATTTAACTATTTATAAGGTGATAAAACTGTACTCTTTAGCTTTGTTAACATCGACATCAACTGGAACCCCTTTCTCCAATACTAAGTTTCACATGTGTAACAGATTCAGCCACAAAAGGAATAATTTTGTCCCAAATGTCTCGTCTGAGAAATCATTGATCTCTTGACATGAACAAAACCCAGTTTCAGAGACCCCTGACACCTAAGAAAGTGTGTTATCAACAGTGTTTTACACCACTACAATCATAAATGATCTGCCATATTTCCTTGTCCCTTCTTCATCTATACATCTCACTCCAGTCATGTCCTGCACAGTGTAACACACTCTTTCAGTTTGCTCAGACCTCGTTCACGGTTCCTTACCTTCATCTCAAAGTCAACTAAACACATTAGGTACCATGCTGGTGCTCTCCTTGTGTGGACAAATAGGAGTCATTCTCAGAGCACATCATACTCTTCCCAGAGTAGCAGTAACCATGAAAGTCTTTCATCCCAGACATGAAATGAAATATCCAGTGTAGGTTCCCTCAAAAACATGAAAACCTTTCTCCTAAATGACGTTTCAATGCCAGGCTCTTACAACCCAGTCATATGGCCTTGATAAGACCAGCATTTCTTTACTTGATGATGATGGCATTAGGGATGAACAGTGGTAGGTTACAAATTATTGTAGTTATTGTAGATGTATTGTTGTTCATTAATAAACACTGCTACACTCAAAAAAAATTCAGGGAACCTAATAATATTGATCATTGCATCAACTTTTTTAATAAATTGTAAATTAATAAAATTGTCTTGATAGCTTCTTAGAATTCTGCTGGAGTTTTTGTGGCTCATGTTTAGATTGTGGGCGGCTACATGAAGGCGTGTTTTCTGTGATTTACTAACAACTGCAGTATGATATCTTCAACCTGGTCTCATGACGAAAACGTACCTCTGGGAACTTTTTTGCAAGATGTGAAATATGTATCGCCATGTACGTTTCATGACATATTTGATGTGAAATGTCCACTGGGTGGCACTAAAAGAGTGTTCATTTTTCCCCCCAGAACAAATGAACGTACATATGGTATGTTTTATGTGACGTTGGTTTTGTAGGTTTTGTAATCATAACTGTGTACGAAAACAATTACAAATGCTTGCTATTTTACCGCCTCTAGTGTTGTTGATTTCTGTTGGAAACTGCAGTGATATGTACTTATTGGTACATATTTTGTTTCTTGCGAAAAAGTTCCCAGAGGTACGTTTTCGTCATGAGACCAGGTAGGATATCTTAGATTATTTCAGTCTGAAACAGCTGTAATAGACATGTGCTCCTTTTCATTATCCGAACAATCTCCATCCCAGCAAAACTACTAAATAAAATGCATTTCGTTCTTGATTTACTTACTTTTTTAATGAATAAAAAAGGCACTTCTGACCTCCTTGTGACAGCTTTGTCTCATACTTATGCTCAGGCTGCATTTTCACAGCCATTTTGTTTCCTATTGGCCAACAACACATCTTCCATGGTAGGACCCTGCTCCAGCTCACATACAAGTAACAGCTTTCACACACATGCCAGTGAGTAGACACCAACTAAATTATTACTCTTCCAAAAGCAGTATTCCAGAATTTGAGGAGTCAGGGAAAATATGAAATGAATTAATAGGTAGAAGAAAACGGTAGAAACAAACTTTTCTACCTCCAACCTCCACAGAGCGAGAGTGTGTGTGCGACATAGACAAAGCGCCATGCTTATCACCACCAACAGCCTCTCTCAATATACGCAATGCCATTAAAGTGTGTTTGCTGTAGCGATTTGCTGAAAGCCTCTGTATATGCATGCATAAATACAGTACCTTGTATTGAATTCCTGCTCTTACTAGTTTTTCTGAGTCTGCGGTAGTGAAAAAGAGAAAGAGAAGTGAGCGTGACCTTGCATACCAATCAAAGCCATTTGAATTCAAACATTACATACTTTTCAAATTGCTCTTCTATTGGATATGTCTAGAATTGTCTGTCTGGGAGCATTACAGTCTATTCAATGCAACCTGCAGTTTAAAAACAACTGGGTAATAGAGCATCTATGATTTCAAAATGTTCAAATCACATTGCTCTTGTCCTTCTGGCCTGTGGGAGTTTGTTTAGGTTTAAAAGGGATAATTTGAACCTGTAACAACTTTTCCAGAGGTCTCTTCACTTTAATTTGGCATTTCAGACAGAGTTTGTGGCCGTTTACATGTCAAAATGAAAGAACGTCAGGTAAAAATTTGATGGGGCCAGACTTTTACATAATAAAAATGTTGTTGGCACCCTTTTATGGGTTTCTGTATGTTCAAATGAGCCGGTCAAAATAAATGACAATTTTAGCCACATTATGTGTGGAGATTCTACCACCAAGTTCCTGTGTTTATGGATCTACATGTACATTGTCCGTTTCAAAAGTTTTTATTTTTTATTTTTATTAATAGTAGGCTATTTTCACCTCAGAGGGAAAAGAGAACATACTCGGTTACAAACATAACCTCGGTTCCCTGAGATACGGGAACGAGTACTGCGTCTTGCTAGACGCTTATGGGAAAAAGTCCTTTCTTCTCCTGACTGAAGACATTTTAATCACGCAGTGAAACTGCACGGCCATTGGTTCGTGCAGTACCTTTTAAAAACGAACCAATGGCTCGGCAGCGGTGCTGCACAAACCTATGACTGCGAAGCCCGCCAGGATGGGCGGAGTCATCTGGCTATATAAGCAGCCACTTCGCCATAGGATTCAGGTCATCTTCGACAGAAGCGATGACCAAGGCGTGCAGCTGCAAGGCACGGCTAGCAACGCAGTACTCGTTCCCGTATCTCAGGGAACTGAGGTTACGTTTGTAACCGAGTACGTTCCCTATCGATACTTTACTCGTACTGCGTCTTGCTAGACGCTTATGGGAACAGTACAATCACGCCGTGCCAATGCAGAGAAACGACTAATGGTAACCGCTTACCGTGTATTGATAAGCCACTCCCTCGAAGGTGAATCTCAAGAATGGCCTATGATGGGGGGCTATCTGGATATGAAAGTAGGCATCTTTCAGATCCAGAGTAAAGAACCAGTCCTCGGTGCGAATCTGCGTGAGGATCTGTTTCAGAGTAATCATTCTGAATGGCCGTCTCATGAGAGCCCGATTCAGACGCCTCAGGTTGAGGATGGGTCGCAGGCCACCATCCTTTTTGGGGACGAGGAAGTAACGGCTGTAGAAGCCTGACTCGCTCTGTGCCATAGGAACCACTTCTATGGCCCCTTTTTCCAGCAAATTCATCACCTCGGAGCGCAGAACATGTGCGTCGCTGCTCCGGACCATGGCGGAGACCACTCCGCTGAAGCGCGGGGGTCTTCGAGCGAACTGGAGTGAGTAATCTCTTTTTATTATCCCCAGAACCCATTCTGACACTCCAGGGATGGCTTGCCATGCCTCGGCCTGGAATGACAGGGGTTGAATTGATACGAGTGCCTGAGTGACTCAGAGTCTAAGCCTGACTCGTCGGTACTGGCGAGGAGTTTGGCTTGAAAGACCTGAAGGATCGCCACTGAGTGAAGAGCCAAAGCCGCTTGCCCAGCCGAGGTGTAGGTGCGTCCAGCAAGGGCTGAACGCACTGAAGGATGGGCGGCCTTCGCCTTCCAGCTGATGGCAGTGGGCGGACAGAGATGTGTGGCCACTGCCTCGTCGAGTGGAGGCATCCTTTCATACCCCTTGTCTTCAGCGCCGTCGACCGTGGTGAGGGCGGATGAAGTCGAGGTACGGAGGCGGGCAGAGTATGGGGCGGGCCACAACATGGTGATCTCGTCGTGGACCTCCGGAAAGAAAGGAGTGGCTCGCTGGTGAGGGGCTTGTCGGCGCCCCGGCAGGAACCATTCATCCAGACGACTGAGGGAGGGTTCTTCGGGAGGAGACCACTCCAAACTCAGCTCCTCGACTGCCTTTGACAGGACGCGGAGTAGTTCGGCGTCCATCCCGGGCTTCGGGTCGCTGGACTCGGATGGCGGCAGGGGGGCGGGGTTGGTAGTCGAGCCCGACAGCTCCTCGGCGTCCGAAGCTGCTAATGACATTGTCATCCAGCAGCTCTTCGTCACTCCCTCCAAACAAGACCAGATCGCTCGCAGCAGCAGAGGGACACTGGTCAGGCTGAGAAAAGAGGACGGGAGAAGCCTCTCCATGTGGAGAGAGCGAGGTACGCGAGCCCTGAGCTGACGTAAGCTCACTCACATCCGGGTGCTGAGATCCTCTGCTCCACTGTTTTTTCCTCACAGGCTCCTGGGAGGAACAAAACGGGAGGGCGCGAGGGGGCGGATTCGCTTTCTGAAAAGAAAGCTATGCGCGAGCGCAGAGAGGCGAGACTCATGCTCTCACAAAAAGTGCATTCCGTCTCTGTGAGCACAGACTCAGCGTGGGATTTCCCCAAGCATGAGACGCACTCACGATGACTGCCATTGGCGTGCAGGGGAGCCCTGCGCGAAGCACAATAACGGCTCAGCATTTGAAACAATGCCGTATGGAAATTTGCTCAGAAAATTTGCTCTTAATTTCCGGTCGCCGAATGGCGGCAGGGGAAATAATCTCTTGCTCTGAAGCTGAGGCGGCGAAAGCGGCGAATCAGCTGAGCCGGCAGATGATCTTCCACTGCGAGGCATGTCAATGGCGAGCGGTGTCTTCAATCAGCGGAGATACGAAGAACGTCGTCGTCGCTGAAGGAGAAGAGATCTAAATCCTATGGCGAAGCAGCCGCTTATATAGCCAGATGACTCTGCCCATTCTGGCGGGCTTCGCAGTCATTGGTTTGTGCAGCACCGCTGCCGAGCCATTGGTTCGTTTTTAAAAGGTACTGCACGAACCAATGGCTGTGCAGTTTCACTGCGTGATTAAAATGTCTTCAGTCAGGAGAAAAAAGGACTTTTTCCAATAAGCGTCTAGCAAGACGCAGTACGAGTAAAGTATCGAAAGGGAACCATAAATATACAGGAATAGGCTAAAATATAAGTTTAAAATATTTCATATAATTTTTTTAAATATATGAAAAATAGATATTTTAAGTCAGTGTGTTTTTTTTGTTTTTTTTTTATAAATACTTTTATTTAGCACTTTTATTTAAGTTGATCAAAAGTGACAGTTTAACATTGTTACAAAAGATTTCTATTTCAAAATGAGTGCTGTTCTTTTGAACTTTGTTCATTAAAGAAACCTGAAAAATGTTTTACGGTTTCTACAAAAATATTAAGCAGCACAACAGATTTCAACATTGATAAGAAATGTTTCTTGAGCACCAAATCAGCATATTAGAATGATTTCTGAATGATCACGTGACACTGAGACTGGAGTAATGGCTGCTGAAAATTCAACTTCACAGGAATAAATTACATTTTTAAAAGTATTAATATAGAAAGTAGTTTTTTTTTATAATAATAATATTTAAATATATATATATATATATATATATATTACTGTAAATGCAGGCTTGGTGAGCATAAGCAACTTAAAAAAAAAAAAAAAAAAAAAAACAACCCAAAGTTTTGAATGGTATTGTAT
Organism: Spinibarbus caldwelli; assembly: GCA_039654775.1. Classification (NCBI taxonomy): domain Eukaryota; kingdom Metazoa; phylum Chordata; class Actinopteri; order Cypriniformes; family Cyprinidae; genus Spinibarbus; species Spinibarbus caldwelli. Next base: position 10,616,209 of record CM077247.1, read on the forward strand.
ATACAGTATAAAATTTTATGACTTTTTACTCATTCTTTACTCATTGTGACTTTATGCCTCACAGGGTGACTTTACTTATTTAAACTTAATCTCACAATTAAATTTTTATTCTTTACCCTTAGGTGGAAATGGGCTTCTATGTCTTGTTCACATTCATATCCTGTTTTTTTTTTTTTTTTTTTTGCAAAAAAAAAAAAAAAAAAGAAAAAAAAAAAGTGCAACACTATAAATTAACACCATAAATCAATCGGTAACACTTTAGTATAGGGACCAACTAATTGCTTATTAGCATGCCAAATTAGTAGTTTAAGGCAAAAGTTGTAGTTAATGGTTTGTTACTAGCGAGAACCTTAAAATAAAGTGTGACCAAATAATCATTACAGAAGGTTTGTGTAACTGTTTATTCAGCTTATGTACAGATCACAAGTCCTAAGGATGACCTTGTTTAGAAGTTCCCATCCAGAGGTTGTGAGATGCTGCAACTTTGAAGAGCTTTGCCACAGATTGAGGCAGTTGATGGCAGTGGGAAGCTGAAGGCACTGATTGCACAAGGAGAAGAGGAGAGAGGGCATTTAATTTAGACCCTAACCGGCCCCTCCATCTTTCCACCACACAGGGAGTTAATCAGCACTTAAGCAACAAATCTGGTGACATGGGTGGAGAGGAAAAAAAGAGAGAGGGATGAGCAATGGTACACAGAAGAGGAAGTGAAAAACAGCAACTGAGAAGGAATGGATTAGAGGGATGGGGAGAGAGAGAGAGAGAGAGAGAGAGAGAGAGAGAGAGAGAGAGAGAGATGAACAGCTAAATATAATAATAGACAAGCTGATGGACACATAGATTAGCTTTCAAATTATAGCAGTCACAAGGGGGTCTTCCATTGCACTATCACTGTTTTGTTCAAGTTTTCCTTTCAAAGCCTCATGGACTCCTGCAAGCTGCCTTTCCTCCCTCTCCAATCTTCCTCCTCCTTCCCTGTTTACTTCCCCTCCAGTGGTCCTTCATTCCACTCTTTTCTCCACTGGGCATAGTGCAAGCTGTGTGGGGTACTCAGAGTCCCAGCGTGTGTCTGGAGAGTAAGAGATGAATGGAGCTGGTGGGTTTGGTTTAATGGTTGGTTTGAGCTAACAGACTGCAGGAGAGCTGCTCTCACTTCTGGGGAGGGAATGTTTGTAAAACCTTTACAATTATCTGTAGTCCTGTAATAATTTGACCAAAAACGCAAGTTCTCTTTTGTTGAAGAGCAGAATTTTTTTAATGCTAAATCAGCATAATATGCAAAATGAACAATAAGTAATCCCTTCAAAAACTAAATATTCTAAATATTACACTTGCCTTTTTATTAAAAGTCCTTTCCATTATATCAAAGCCATGCTAAAATTAAGATCTGATTATACACATGAAACTAAATTTTAAAACCTCTCAATGTCAGTAAGGATCTAAATCTAGCATCTAAACAGGCCTACAGCTTATGTTGTTTCTAAAAAAAAAAATAAAAAAAATTGTTATATATATATATATATATATATATATATATATATATATATATATATATATATATATATATATTATTTTTTAAAATCAGTGATGTGGTGATCTAGCAGCAGGGGCTTGCAAAACAAGCCAACAAGTTTTAGTCCTCATGCCAACAAGTTTTAGTTCACAGACAGACACTCTGCTACTGCTTTGTAAAATGTTCTAGTGCAATACATTAATCAATTCTTTAATGGCTGCCAGCCCCAAATCATAAAACACTCTTCACAATGCATCATGGTTAAGATGAAGTGTTGTTGTAACAGTGTTTTGTGTTTGCCAAATATAACGATTCTCATTTATGCCCAAAAATTCAAATCCCATCTGTGCTCAGAACATTCTTTGAGAAACTTTGCAAATCATTGCCAGTGTTTTAACGTTGTTGTTTCATTGTTATTTATTCATTCATTTATTATTAAGATAGAAGCATTTTTAATGTTCAGTGTGTTCGAAAAGGCAGAGATATGCCTGGAGATACTGTGGTTCTTTAAGACCTAGATGAATAAACAGCTCTTAGAAGGTCAATAATGGTTAACAGCTAGAATAACAAGGGTTTGAATTTCTTTAATTTGTACACTAACTGCAAATCACAGGCAAAAAGTATTCAGTAATTTTTGTTTTCACCCTTTTGGATCAAAGCTGATTATTACCACCCTGTTTCTGGCTTTATCCATGTTTTATTATTTTTATTTTTTTTTTCCATGGCATGATTTAATTCAGAAAACTGCTGTGAAAAACCTCTGATTTAGCAATAGCAGGTTACTTTTTTTTTTTTTTTAAATAGGGAATGGTCCTTTTAAATGTATATCAATATAATGTAATTTATTGAAACATCTGTCTCTATTTACAAGCCATTGTCTCATTTATTTTTCAAATGAAAACATTTTTACCAACAAAGACTCTTTAATATTTCCTTGAGTTGTGCAATCAAAAGACTATTTTTAATTACAACTAAATATTGAAGCAAAACTAGTGTCTAAAGTACATTCTAAAGTATACTTAACTTTTTAAAGAGTTCAATGGCTTTCTCTTTTTTCATGCATCATAAAACACAGTCTGTTTTAGGTTGTGCTGCCTTTTTAGCTCTTCATCCAAAATATTAAGCAGTGTCTTAGGGATTGAGGCAAACGTATTGCAAAAAGCTATAGAAAACATTTTATTCCAATATGGCGGACAGAAATTAGGGAAATATTGTTGAAAAAAAAAAAAAAAAAAAAGTTATAATTCATTAAAGATGTATTAAGCAATGATTCACCTGACATTCATGTGTAATTTGTTGCAGGACTATAACCACATAGACACAGATAATCAGAAATGGCCAATGTTCAAGACATGGTTACAGCCTTGCTTTGTTGTAGCTAAGTTAACGATAAGAAGCACGTTAATGCCTGAATCATCTATGTGCTTAAGGGAAAACAGCAAATCAATACAATACTGTGTGATCAAAGTTGCTAGTGTGAAGAACATCTCAAATCAGTAATTTATGAGATTCAGTTGAAGTTAGGATGCCATGTGTGAAAATAGCAGGCAGTGTGGACAAGGTTTTTGACAGAAACTTTCTCCCTTCACTAAACACTAAAACACTGGGAACACAGGAGAGGAACGAGCATTGTAAATTTGGTATTTTCTCATGCAAAAGTTCCCTCTGAGCTACTGGAGAGTTTTTATGTGTGGAGTAATGAGATCATGCTGGCATTGGATTTGATTAAGTACCATCTCCACTATATTAAGAGCATTAATAAAGGTTTGTTTTACTTTTTGCATTTTGTTTTATTTGTAATCATGTAAAAAATTATCATTATGTAATCACAATCATCTGACATTGCTGCACAGGGCACATATTATACCACATTATGTTTTATAAGTGCATAATCATCAATTGTGACAAATAAATTAAGGTATTATTTTGGCACCAAATAAATGCACTTTAGATACTTTAGGGGTTGTTGGATCTTTGCATTAGCACGCTTTAAATTTTTATGCAAAAACCTATTAAATGACCCAACTCCAGCCAAATACTCTCAGGGACTGTGGCCTTCCAGCTGTAAGGCAGAGAAGAATATCAATTATGCCTGCTGTTCAGTCTTGGAAACTACTGGTGGCATCCTGCATCTGATAACACGGCCTTACAACAAGCCTGCTTGGCACATGGCGACCCGCCGAACCATGTTGCAGAATCGTATCTGTGCGCCTGACCAAGCCCCTCAGGCACTCATCCGGACACCTTAGTGCACCAATCGAATGGACCTCTCAGCTTGTGACAAATTGCGGCAGGAAGAGAAACTTACAGGCCCCATTGAACTTTAGTATAGCTTTTATTCCTCTGTCATGTTCCTGCAGAGATTAAATGGGATCCCTTTTTCTCTTTCCGGTCCTCTTTTTTCATTCTCAAAGCCGTCTGCTCTGCACTGACTGGTGGATAAACGGCCTTGGTTTTGCTCTCTTTCTAACATGGCATCAAAGGGAAAGTGATACAATGTGATTTAGTTTTCGAAGGTCACTGCACAGTGCACACTTTGTATCTACCTTATTTTTAACATACTGCAAGCGCAAACACAGCCATTTTAAATATGAATGTGCAAGGCTTCCAATTTCAGCCACTTACAGTTGTTTTAGCGGTGCTAAAACACTTCATTATTTTGGGGAAAAAAAAAAAAAATTATCGTAATCAAACTAGTTTGTAGCAGAAATAGTTTTAACGTTTACTGCACCTTCTTAGTTATTTTTCTATAGTGACTAATGAAACTGAACTTTCACACATTGACAGGAAATAGCATACTTATCCACGTTGAAATATATATATATGCACACACACACACACACGTGTGTATGTATGCGTTCTTCATAATCTTTTGTTCTTGGTTCTTTGTGTTACTTTTGTAAGAACAGCCATTTGCAAGAAGTCATATGACGGAATAAATAATTCAGCTTCTTACTTGACTTGAATAACTTGATTAATTGACTGAAATTAAATTGAGAATGGAAATTTTAGATTTAAACACAAAACAAGAAAATACACACACACACACACACACACAAAACAAAAACAACTATTCTTATTTTTTGTTGTTGTAACAGAATTTCTAAAAACAAAACACCAAAATAATTTATTTGTAATTATGATATTGTTTACATTATATGTTCATACATAGTTAATTGCAACCTAAATTGTATAGTTAAATCAGTGGAATTTGAAAACAAAAAAAATAAATAAAAATAAAAAGCATTAATGTGAATTGTGACTTTTCTTCGGAATGTAAACACATGTAGACTACTGAAGATCTCAGTATAGTGAATAATGTAGGTTGCAGAGTATGCTGGTCAACTAATGAAGTCATGGCTCAGGGTGAGTATACACATTAGCAAACAATTTTTAGGTAGCTTTCTTTTAGTGAGAAAAAACAATGTTCCCAGTCTATCTACTGGAAATAAATGGGTTTAATAACATACTGTTTAATGAGAGGAACGGCACTAAAGGAACCGTGGAAGTTGGCAATAAAGCGCAGCTTTGACTCCATAAAAACAGGCCAAGCAATGAATATGAAATTAGTGCCACTTTTTTCCCCCACCTAATCAATATAACTAATGAGATATCAACATAAACAAACAAATCGGTAAAAGCTGCTTCAAAATAAAAGGCTGCACTTTCAACACTTACTCTGCTAGGCTTCAATTAACACTGGCTTTTGGCTTCACTCCCTCCCAGTGCTGTGTGAATCCGTACTGTCCCTGCAGAGCGTGTGCCCTAGCCCCCTGCCGCCTCTGCGTCGCTCATGTTGTTGTCCGGGCCAGGCCTGCATTTGTGACACACACACACACACACATTGCTTCCCATTAATAATCAGCGGGACAGCCTCAGTCCATGGCCACAGTGCCCTCGTTAGCGCCCTCATTAACAAGCAGCAGGGCACCTAATTAAACAGTTCAGTAGTTAATAAGTGCCCTCCCTCCATTTTCTCACGAGAAACACCTGAGTGGATTAAACTTATGTTCATTTATTTATCTAGTTTTCCCTCTGCTTTTTCTCCCTTGGATTCCAATCCCTCACTAGTGTCATATATAATGTAAAAGTGTATTCAAACATTATAAACAACAAACAGGCCAAAGCGCCTAATGGTGAAACTAATAGAGAAGGCTATGCCTGTCTGTTTGCGCTCTTAAAATGCTCAGAATATCATGAATTGTTTTCTTTTCATCCATAAATCCAATTTATTGTGTTGGCTTGATTCCAGTTTTGCTTCAATCTACAGATAAACAGTGTACTATTGTGAAGTGTGATTATTGTGATTACTGCTATTATTCAACAACAATTGCACTTCAACAACAAATGTTTTAGATTAATGCTCTCATAATCATTATGTCATGCTTCTGGTGTCATTATTTACAAGAAGATAACTGGTTTGAATTGTGACGGTGCCATCTCAACAGTTTCCAGAAACACATTTTTTAATGATCTTTTGTTTTGCTATACGATGAAAAGATATTAGTGACATGTTTTTATCAGATTTACACTTGTTTCCAAAGCTTCTATAAGCAGGGAATGATGATTTACTGGCTGTAAAGTTTTTATCCCCACCTTTTCATGTGCAAGACTAAAAACTATAATAAGTGCATTGTCATTACTCTTGTCAATCAATGGTAAGATGAAATAGTAGCAATGTGGGAAGCTGGTTAATTTGCATAGCCATCACAATTCTGTTTTGTGAACAGATCTTTCAGAAAGGACAATGCTTTTAACGATTCACATTTGTATACATTTTGAGGCTGTTTTATCATCATTCTGCACTCTTAAGCTAGTGCGTCCTTGATTATACCAAAGGACAAGGACCTACAAACAACAAACAGCAGTAAGTATAAGTGAAATTTCCACAAATGTGGATATCACAAACATTCAACCTAACTCAATGGAGCTCAACAGGAGACAGACAAGAGAGCAGTGGCGAAAAGATTTTTGATGAGTTTGTTGGCTTACTCTATAAACACTTAAACTCACCTGAATTCATAGGGACTGTAGCCTGGGAAGAGGAGCAAATGCTGACAACCTCTGTTAAAAAAAAAACATCCTATATAGCACAGCTTAGGATATTTCCACTGCTCTTGCTTACTCTCTCATTTTGGGTTTAAGATTCTCTCTTCCAAAACAAAAGTGCAGACGACACACAGCTTTACTTTGCTTTCACGTTCCAGCCCAATGATCACAGTAGCTGCACTGTTCTCACCATGCTTTGCAGACGTCTCGACTTGGATGAAAGAACATCACCTGAACCTAACGCAGACACCATCAGTAAACAATAACATCATCCAGGTTAGACTTTTACAGACCGCATTGCAAAGACCGCCTCAAGTCTTCCCATCAAGTATAAGGCACTGAAGATTGCATATCGAACAATCTAAACTCTCCTACCTACCCTTACTTTTGCACATCTTCGTTCCCTCAAGTCTGTGGTACCAACACAAAGAGGCACAAAATCACTTTCTGAAAAATTCACTGTTATTGCTGGAATGGTTTTCCCAATTCCCTCTTTACTTCAAGAGCTCCCTGTTGTTTAACCTACATCTCTGTCCTAGCTCATACTTTTGGCATTCCTACTTTTGGCATTTTGGCACTCACACAAGTTCTATATCCATGGGATGAATCACTTCTGTTGTAGCAGTTGTTAGTCACTTTAGATAAAAGCATCTTCAAAATGAACAAATGCAAAATGTAAATGTGAAGTGAACATGCTAAAAGAATTACATTGTTGGAGGGAACAGAAAGCATTGTCAAATAAAGAGAAGATGAAATCACATTGCTCTGTTACTAGACCCTTCCTAAAGGCCTCTACATCTGGAACACACTCTTAAAAAGAAAGGCTCCCCACAAAAGCCTTCGAGTCAACAGTTCTTAAAATGTTATTTTTATTACAAAGAACCTTTTGTGCAATGGAAGGGTAACATGGATGCTAAAGGTTCTTCATGTAGCCATCAATGTCAATAAAGAATCTCTATTTTTAAGAGTCTACATAATCATCTGAATTAAATGAACAACAAAGGCTTTTTCAAGAGTGGTGAAACAAAGCACCATCAAGAAATTCAAAATGAACGTATAAACTACTATTCAACACTGTCCTATCTCATCCTCACCCAGTATGAGGATCCTGTCTGATGACGGATAAGTTAACAGTGACATACTAAGTGGCTGTGGCAATGCCGATCATGACCTTTCCTTCACTGAAAAAGCAAGTGTGTGTTTAAGCTTCTCTTCGCTAGGCAGGTCTGGGTCACCTCCAGGGTAGCCGAGGCTAGCGCATTTTTGCTGATCATCCATCTTGTTGTTCCACGGAGGCCATGCATCTTTCTCTAACTAACAGGTGAGCAGAGCAATGTATTACAGGATGAGCAGCCCACTGCTTCAGCCCAAGGGAACGCGATGTGCCATGACGCGCCAGGTGCATGGGCCAAAATAAACACTGGAGTAATGGCAAATGCACCATCAAGGACAATACAGAAGCATCCAGGCGCTATTAATACCATGACCCGTTCTGTATGTGTGTTCAGGACACAGTCTGCTGATCTTGCATAAAACAGTTCATTGACTGTACAGAAGAACAAAACTGTTGTGAGGTGGGTTTAATATTATCTTTTAACTTTGGGTGTTTTTCGAAAAAAAAAAAGTAAAAGAGGGCAGCTCAAAGGCATCACACTAGTCGCATCTTTCGATGTCACAACAATACCCCTCTCAGCAAATGCCTTCTAATGAATTTAGTTTGTGATAACATGGGGAAAAGTTCTCTGTATTTCAGCAAAAAGTCTTTCTACATCCAAGCACCTGTTCAAGGTGTTTGATCTCTACTACAGGGAGCACTAAGCCTTGTTCTCCTGTCACTAATCCATAGCAGAAAACAGCTTTCAGGGGATTAATATCAAGGGGCAGACTTGCGCTTGACAGTAGGGGTTCATGCTCTCGCTTGCCTGCCACCCACTCTAGAATCGTTCTTTACCTCACTACGAATCCCAGTCTGAAGTGTCTGCTAAATGCAAGTTAACCACTCAGTTTGACACTCCAGTCATGTGCTTTACATCTCTGGTGTCATCTGTGTGCACAAAGAGTAGACGTCTAGTGTTTGGTGTCACACTAATACATCTAAGTGCAATCACAGATGTTGAAGCTGTTAAGTTATATCTGGAGAATATTCACAAATGTGGATAAATAACAGTGGATGTTTAAAAACTGACATGATTAAGTATTATCTATAATTATTGTGCCTGATTACTGATTAATAGTCAATATTAAATTGTATTATATAAAATCAAATGCAAAATGTATAATGTAAATGCATTATCTAGAATATTGTAAAAAAAAAAAAAAAAAAAATCAGTGGTTGTAAATGCTACAAATTAATTTAGAAATCACAACATCATAATCTGTAGTATATTGCAAAACGAAACTGGATATTAATTTTGGGATTGGCTAAAGATTACATATGTAATGGTGTTATTAAATTAGCGTTTTTAAAGATTAACTTTAACTGACCTCAGTCTAATAAAGCTGTATTTCAGGAAATTGCTGTTGTTTTTAATGATTTTGTATAACTGCACAGCACTACCATTAGACAGAAGACAGACCGTAATGTAGACCATTTTCAGTAAATCTCTCAGAGAAAGGGAGAGGTAGAGATTGTAAGTAAAATGAGGGCAGGAACAGCTGCCAACAAACGACAGTGGATCTGGCAAGAGACCAGTTAGTTATTACTCACACTTACTGTCCTGCCCTTATGCTACTGTAGCCTCTATATTCTGACCAGACCTCAGTTTGAACCTGTCAGTTCCCTCTAAAAGCATTTTACCGAGAATAGTTAAAACCTGAAATGGGGAAAAACAGCACTTGAACGAAGACCTACTACACTGCTGCAGCTATTGGGTCCACTGAGAAAAACATTAGAGCATTAGCTCCTTACCACAGTATTACTTGGCATGATGTAACTCAGAATTCTGCTGAAGAAATCACAGCCTTCTCTTGCTAACCCCTAGGAAAAAACTCACTGTAATGAGATCTAATCTTACCTCTGTTTTTCACCTTTTCTTTTTTCCCTAACTCTGCAAACATTCCTGTTACTGGCTTTGATTTGATGTTTTGCCTAGTTTGCTATCTTTTTCTGTTCTTGGGGAAACTGATGATAAGTGAATAAGGAGTAAGATTAAAGTGAAGCAGCAGCTGTCAGAGATCAGTGTGCTCCAAAATGAGATTGAACATCTCTTGCAGAGTCCTAATGGAGTCATAAATACCCAGAATAAAAGAAAACTTTGTCTACTTGAAGTTAGCAATCCCACAAGGCAATAGGCAATACCACCATTTCTACATCTTTACTCCTTTGGCAAATGCTTTGTTATCAGACACTTTAGAATGAAACAAGACAAATTAGTCAATCACAACTGGGTTTCCAAGAGCAAAAACTCTGCACCTGCACCTAAAGCATTGGGAATTTTTGAAATATTTCTTTTCTCTTAAAGCACATCAGACACCATAGGTTCTCACAGGGAGTTTGACTGTCACAGATCGGCTTAAAGAGTTTAGCAAGTTGTGTAATTTCAGCTTTTTTAGTTGTAAAGCCATTTTGTCTTCAAAGAGAGGACAGATGCAATACATTTATGAAGTTAAAGCAATGTTTGTAAATTGCTCTGATAAAACAGTTCACACAAAAATGAAAACGGTTTCGTTTATTCATCCTTTATTCATTTATTTACTCATATTCTATCTTCTGGAAAAAACTAAAGAAGAAATTCTAAAGACTAGTCACTCTTTACCATGCAGTTACAATAACTCTGGAGTTTCAAGTTTCAAAAAGGATATGCAAGCATGATAAAAGTGTCATTAAAAGTAGTCCATACAACTCTACTTTACTTTACTCCAGACGTGCACTATATCCCAGATCTTCTGAAACCATACAATTGCTTTGTGTTGCAAAAAGAATGAAACATTCAGTCAGTGAGCAAAAACCAAGAACCGAATCATGAAGAAATCATTCAAACCAGTTCTGTGAAGTTCATGAATTGATTCATTGAAAGGATCTTCAAAAAATAAATAAATAAATAAAAAAAAAAAAAACAACTGATCGAAAGAGTACAGATATCAAGATAAACTGATAAAATCAGTTCAATTTGTGAACAATTCATTCAAACCATACAGTATTGGTTGTGCTTCACTTAACTTCTGTAACTTCTGGTTATGCTCTACCTGCTATCTATATTTTTTGTTTCTATTTTTATTTCTTTCTTATTGAGTTAGAAAGCACTAGGGGGTTGCATACACAGTCATCCAAGTTTTTCTGGATATGCCCCAACTGTTGGGCCTCTTGCCTTGGCTCACCTGCTTTGGGGCAACAGCTCTCTGGGGATGTTATCCTCTCTCTAAGATCTTTTGGTTGAGTTAGCTTGCCCCTCTGAGCTCACAGGCGCGGCAGACAGTTTCTCCCTTCGGGATGTCTGTGTGGGCATAAATTTCAAGCCCAGGGACTAAAACAGAGGTCAGAATCAGCAAGTTTTTTTTCTGCTTACACCAGATCAGCAGCCTAATCATTAGGTTTGACCACAGCACCCAACAACTATTCCCCATATCTTTTGCTTTTTTTTCCTCCTCTGAGAAGAGGCCACTCTTTTTCTGTCTTGCCTGTAGTCCTCTTAAAAAATGCTAGTGCAACCATGCTGTAACATTGTTGTGTACTGTGTGTCATGCTTTCAATTACTTTGATAAATGCGATTCTGGCTGTGACCGTGTTTTGTTGCAGTGCATTCATAATTTATAGCTTGCACAGATACTCTCAAATCAGGGTAAATTATGACTTTTCTCTCTTTTACTGCAACTAAGGTATCCAAATAATGGTATATCAGCACATTATACTAGTGCAAGGGCATCAATGTAAGAATATTACAGAACGGAGAATAAAAAGGGCCGGACCTGAATGAGGCCATGAGGAGGGGGAGTACAAGGAGAAAAGAGGAGAAAAACAGACTCATTACCGAAGGCCAGAGTTTAAGGGTTTTATCCAATCTTTTGATTATGTCTTTGTTCTCTCAACGACATTGAGCAGGTTAAACTCCAATGAGGGCATTTGATGTGATGCCTTAATGATATTTTAGTGTTCAAGAAGGTTAGGAAATAGTACTTAAGAAAAGCTCCCACACTGAAGATAAAATGTAGATTGTGATGGGTTAGCAATGCCAGCCTGGCATGTCTAATGTTGCAATTTGTCAGCTACTTTGTGAAAGGGCCTTCTAAATGCTTTCAAAGTGAATGTGCGATCAGTGCAAATTAATTCTGCGATAGCAAAATTGACATTTTTCTCAGTAGTAAAGTGTAATTACCTTTCCTGTTAATAAAAACCTATTAGAGCTCTATTTAAATTATTGTTATTAAGAACATAAAATATAATAGAATCAAAAAGTTAATTGCAAGCCTCTGATGGCTATCCTCATTTAATTTCCCTCATCTTCCATATCCAGCAATCCCCTTTGTCTCTATGCAAAGCCGTAGCAACCATTATGTAAGCCCTCCACTTTTTTTTTTCTTTTTTTTTCTTTTTAAAGAAATTTTAAACTTGCCCCCATCCAACTTTTAGGCACTATTATATTTTAAGAACTTAGTTTTTCTTCAGTGCAGTGCATAGAAAAAATGTAGCTGTCCACAAAAGACAATAGCTTTGTAGGGATGAAAAATCTCTCATCATTTACTCACCCCTGTGTCATTCTAAACACGTTTGACTTTATTTTATTCTGTGGAGCACAAAAGAAAAGTCAACAACAATGGACAAAAAGTCTTTTTTTTTTTTCAAAACAACTACTTTTGTGTTTAACAAACAAAAGAAAGTCAAGGAAAGTCAGGTTTGGAATGACACGAAGGTGAGTAAAATGATGACCTTTTAATTTTTGGGTGAACTCCTGTATCCCTTTAAGTCCAAGCAGAAGCCTCGATTGAACATAAATGCGGTCTGCAGAAATCCTAACAAGGCTTTTTTGCTTTTCAGCAAATAATTTACAACTACTGGGCTATGTCATTTCATTTTTAAAGTAAATACTTGTGAGTTTGACTGATAAGGTTTATAATGCCACTCCATATGTCGTCTTACGTTCTTGTGCCTATAGTTCTCATTCAGGTCAGGCGGAATGAAAACCGCAAGCCTTTTGCTTACGACTCTACTTCCTTTTCCATCCTACCCTGTGAAAATGAGTATGCAACCTTTAAAAATGTTAACTGAGTCGAGCTGTGGAGGTCACAGATGCTGGATAGAGCCTCTATGAAGGCACAGAAAGTGTAGGGCATACATGAAAAAGTGTGGAGGAGCACTTGGTTTTATTTAGCAGGTGGAGTTTACTCCCAGTCATCAAATCGCACCCGCAGAGAAGAGCTGATGTGGCTGAAACGCTAGGAGACCTAAATAAGCTCAATCAAAGGAAGCGATAATATTTCATATCCCCTGGCTCTCATTTTGTTTTTTGTTCTCTTCCTACCTCCCGGACAGGAGAACATTTTTCAGCTGGGCTCATCACCCCACCCGACCTCTCCAGAGTCACCCAGTCTCCCCATTAAGTGCGATCCCTGAGTTACAGTCCACGGAGTCATAGGAAAAGTAGCAGAAAAACCAGAACAAGTACCTTCCATCTCGCATCGTTTCATGTAATTTCATGCCAGCATGAAAACAACGCCCTGCTGGGGCAAACGTCTAAAAAATAAAGGGGAAAAATGCTGTACAGAAAGGTGTAGCTCATTAATCATGGGCTTAAAAAAGGCTGAGCGAGTTGCACACGTGCTTCCGCGGCTAGAGGTAAGAGAGATTCATCTGTTTTTCTTTAAGCCGAGCTCTGTCATGGCCGGTGGTGACTTTGAGCTAGAACACCAGGAGCATTGTGTGTATGTGTGTGTGTGTGTGTGTGTGTGTGTGTGTGTGTGTGCGCGCGTATGTGTATGTGTGGGGGGTGGCTTCCGAATCCGCTTCTCTAGCCAGAGGCGATGTTGGTTAGTCACTGCACAGTAACAAGCCCTCTGGAACAGCCCTTTCTTTTTCTTGCCTGGATTTTTGGCATCTGTACACTTTAAAAAGTCCCAGACCAAAAATACTTCTACATGATTCACCTGGTGAAGAGACGGTGCCTTGAGCGGCTCGCAATGAGTCTGTGCGAGGCGATGTCAAGGATATAGCTACACAAAGCATTCGTGTTTACGGGGAAGCTTTTAAATAGGGGACATTTCTAGCAATGCACCCATGAGAACAATGGGCCCCATTAGATATGCTTTCAATCAATATCTCCAGAGTGGATGAAAGTTCAGCTCTGTGGGGTGCCATGATATCGAAGGACAAGTGGGAATAAATGACTCCACCCTCCACTAGACACATATGCTAACGCATTTTCATAAAAATAGGCTTGGCACAATTAGCACATGCATTATTTTACCACCTCACATTGTTCTCTCATGACACATATACACACATTCAGGGACAAAAATCACACGTGTGTGCAGTAAAAGCAACACCCTGCTGAAAACTGACACTCAGCTCCTCGTGTTTTATCTTGGTGTGAAAAATTACTCCTCTCTAGTAAGTGGGTGGCTGAGAAAATGAGACCCTTTACAACAACAGGATCTGTGTTATTCCGTATGATCAGTGATGCATGCAACAGGGTTGCGTGCCATTCAGAATTGAGTATGCCTTTTAAATTCCATTCCTTGAATTTAAATGAGGGGGCAAACAGAATTCCCATTCAAATTTGAATGTAAGAAAGTACAAAATATAAAATCTATATATTTTTAACTAGAAAAGCAGCGTTTGTCAAAACAAACTTGAAAATGGTTTAAAAAAATGTTTAAACATGTTTCAATTCCTTTTTTTCCAGTTTTTATTGAATGTGATATTATATCCAACTATATTATACTACAAATTTAATACATTTTATTTTTTTTTTAATAGTTATTTATTTATTTATTTATTTATTTTTTTTTGTCAAATTCAAATTTAAATGTATATTTTGTATTGGTTTTTACACTTTAATTCAAAAATAAAACAAAATGTGTGTGTATATACAGGTATATATATATATATATATATATATATATATATATATATATATATTTCCCTCCTCTTGCACATGGCATGGCGGGCCAAATCAAAGGTCATCACGGGCCAACTTTGGCCGAGGGCCCTGGTTTCGAGATCTCTGCACAATAGGGAAGAAAAAGATGATCTCCATTAGAAAGGATGATTTCCATTTCATGTCAGGTTTACAGTAAATAGACAGACAAATCTTTAGTTCTGATTTTTGCACAACCTTGGCTTGGCAAGTAGCCTTCTATTCCTCCATTGCCCTTCCACCTTTGACATTTTGGGTCAGTACTGGCATAGTGTGGAAAACGTCAAAAGCTTACATTTTTTTCTCAGCTTCACTTGCATCATGCTGAGGAATGATGCCTGAAGAGTAGGTTTACATTTGTTTCTGCAACAGGTCTGCAATACATTCTCTCCTCAGAATGCTAGTACAGCAGACAGCAAAACAAACACACACAAAAATGTAAGACACAACAGTGTGTGCCAGAGACTTCTGTAAGGAGGCTGACAGATAAGTCATGTTTCTGACTCTCTTTGCGACTCACAAGCAAAGGAACAGGAAAATGTTGCGCTCTTTACAAGACACCAAAGCTGCGTGTGTATAAAAGAGGGCAGCTAAATTGGATTGCTAGTGTCTAACACAAAACAAATGCAGAGTCTATTTATGGCAAACCAACAAGGCCTGACTTGTTAAAGATTTTAGCCTACTGACCTGAACCATCAAGCAAAGCACAGCAGCCCTTGTGTGCTTAAAGCACTTATCGTCATGGAAACATGCCACTGAAACATTAGAGGGCATGGTGGGAATTTAAGTCATTTATTGTTAAAAGGAGATTTAATAGATTAAAAACATGTAACTATGTTCAAAAAAATTGCCAGAATGAATCATTCAAAAAGCAGTGCACTGGACTAAGAGGTTGTATGTCTGGCATTTTAGTGGCTGTAATCCAACAGTGTCATTAAGAGCAAAGTAAAAAATCTGACAAAGACCATATTTATTAATTGTCATGCAAGTAGCTCACTCAAAGTATGACCAGATATATATCACCCAAATCTAAATATGTGAATAGGCTGTGTGTATTTGCCTGCATATGTGGCGCTCATTTTTTTTCTTTTGAAAATATTTTAATAACTTTAAAACACCCCAAAATCTGCATTTTCATTTTTTTTTTTAAGGTAACAGTTTTAATAGAAAAAACAACAACAACTATAAAAACTGCACCTATGTTTTCAGTTTTCACTGTTTTACTACTAGATCAATAATAAAGTACATTGAAGAAATAAAATGAATTAACTTTTTGTCAGTAGGCCTACATACTATTTCCTGTGTATTTTGTGTTGCAAAAATAGATAGATAGATAGATAGATAGATAGATAGATAGATAGATAGATAGATAGATAGATAGATAGATATAGATAGTTTTGCACAACCCTGGCTTGGAAAATTAACTTTAAAAAACAAATAATGCCACTTTGAAATAACAACGAACTTGTTATTTGTCATCTGAAAACTTTAAAAAGTCTCACGCACTGCTGCTAGGGGGTGCACTCAGCTACTTTGACATTGTTTTATATATAAAAAAAGGGGTGGGGGTATTTGTCTTTTAGAATATAAGATGAAAATGGTGACAATTATGTTTAATGAACCCAATTGCTCATAATACTGATGGAAACTTCACGTAGCTCTCATAATTTATGTCTTCAGTGGAAACTCTCCACTTACTTTCTCTCCTGCTGTCTTATTTTGAAGCAGAGTTCTCATCTCAGTTCTGAGCCCCTCACACTGGGAGACTGACAGTCTCAGCCTCAACTCTTTCGATCTATGCTGATGGAAAAAAAAAAGAAGTAATTTTTTTTTTTTTTTTTTTTTGCTGTTGTTTAGTCTACTGCACAGAACATTAAAAGCCAAATTGTTCCTGTTGATTCTCAAACTTGCTATGTCTGTCACTTTAAACTCAGTCTGGCTTTTGGAAAGGAGCTTTTGGAAAAACCACAGCAGGTAAAGATGGCTGAAGTTTACAGAAAGCAGCTCTGGCAAAAGGGATTGTTACATTTGTTGTCGGGCTGGTTCATGCTACAAAGTCCGGTTTTCATTATTCTGTCAGTCTGGTTTTATTCTCTGTGTCATTCTGTCATTCTTTAATCCTTACCTTTATATGGGGCTTCATGTCTCCAGACATTTGCCATGTTCCACACAGTGCATCCAAATCATGGATTAAGTCAGAGTTTTGACACGATTTCCTATTAATGAGTTTCTCTTCTTTCAGTATGTTGTTTTGAAGATTAAAACTACTAACCATGGGATAACACTGGATATGGCTCATAACAATAACGATAATAATAGCCTATGTTAGATGAATAGATTTCAGTGTTAGACAAACATTTTAATTTCATTCAAATTTCCAAACTTTCTTTGTTGTTGGTAATATTAATATCCATTTGAGGTTATCAAGTCAATGCATAATCAAATTATTTATTGTTTCTCCTTTGAGAAGAAGGTTGAAGCATTACATTATTGTTGTTGGAAGCATCAACACTTTTTAAATGCTTTAGAGTAATTCAGTTAGGAGAAAAAAACAAAACAATCAAAGCAATCAAGTCTGTTTATCTCAATCAGCAGTCTTATTAAGGTCTGCCATGAGATGTTGCTCTGAAGCGGGATTCATTTTGTCATAATGTCTTCTCCCTGCTCATAAAGAATATGTCCTCATTACCCACCATGTGTTTCGGCCTTCCACTGAGGCATTTTCACCACAGGAGGACGAGGAATCAGAGAACATCATTTTAGACAAGAACAGCTAGTGAAAGGTGCAGAAATGTGTCAGCATTGAGGTCAGTTTCATTTCGGTCATGCAAATTTAGGAAATGACCCACAGATCTGTTCAAGTTTAAAATTAACTTTCTATTTCTCAAAAGGAGCCAAAATCTCTTCATGGATTTATACTCACACCTCTTGTCCAAAAAACAAAAAACAAAAAACAAAAAAAAACATACAGTTAAACTTTCCTAAACTCTTGAGTTGCATGCAAATCCAGTCTTCATGAATATAACTCCCACATGCAATGCAGAATCTCACAAAAACATTATTATTATTATTATTATTATTATTGTTATTATTTCAATTTTGGCATGAAAAGTACTAGACATTTCGAAGGCTATTTTTTTGCAAATTTCTGGTAAACTATTTTTTTTTTTTTTTTTTTGTAATTTTCATTATTCTCAGTGGTGATTTCCTTAGATTGCCATTACTGTAGTACAGCAATTAAAAAATAAATAAATAAATAAAAATAAATAATAATAATAATAATAATAATAATAATAATAATAATAATAATAATAATCCAATGTTTTTTTTAGTCAGTGTACATTTCAACAAATACAAACATTACATAAATATTTTGCAACTGAATGAATATATCTTCAATTTTTCACATTACAGTAATGAGAACTGAGTAGGAAAATGTGCTAAATTATTATAAAAATAATATCACAATGCAAACTTTCTTAATGGTCATAAAATTGACTGAATTTCCTAAAATATAAGAATGCAACATATTCTAACCAGACTGAAGGGTTAGTAATGCAGTTTTTTTTTCTTTTTTTTTTTTTTCCCTTCCACAAATAGGTCAGAAACGTGAACATTTTCTGGATCTGAGAGATAAGAGATACAGAATCTTTGTCTATGGCTCAAAGTCATGTCCAGCCCTAATCTCTCAGAAAAGCATGTATCCCTCTGCTTTGGACAGCCTCTCTACACTCAAGTCAAGAAGTCCAGCCACAGAGTATAAAGCCGCTTACAGCAGCCAGTGGATTATGGTCAATAAAACATTTAGTGTGTGTACATACACGTTTGAGTGTACTATTTTGCATAGTGTTTGTGCACAGTTAAGTATTTTCTAATGTATTTGTTTGCCTTTTGTTCAACAGCTTGCCAAAGAGACAATGCAAACACACAGGGTGTAACAATATTTTAAGATGAGAGAGAGCAGCAGATAGACATATAGAGAGATAAGACATAAAATATCCAGCTTAAGCTTACAAATGGTCCAAGTAGAAGATTGGCAATAAAGCTTAGGTTTTGACTTGGAAGTGTGTTGTGCTCTGAAGCCAAAACCAAGATAAATCCCTAAACAGTGAATAAGTCCTCTTCGCTACTCTGTCATTCTGTCTCTCTTGTCACACTTTCTTTCTATAGGTTCTTTGAGAGGATAATGGCATATCTAAAGAAAAAATGCATCAAACACTGAATCTTTTCTGTGTCACATGCTGTGATGTCTCGTCTTTTGTTACAAAACTAATTAGAAAATATAAATTATTCTTTTTGGTGTTCTCATCTGAAGCAGTTATGTTGTTTTTGCCTACACATAGACATGCAATAATGTCTGGATTAAAAAGAACTGTGGTTTTGAAGTCAACCTTGATCAAAATACACCCAAATGCTAAAAGACACACAAATTAATCCACATGCACAAACAAGAGAAACTGTAAAAACGAACACTGAACAAGTTTCAGCATGAAGAATTCTTCTGTTCTGTCTGGTTATTGATTCACAGTGATCAGAGAGCCGATAAATCTCATTCCTTGGTTGAGTCACAAGGTTTTTCAGAGCCAGTGGGTATCTTCTCTCATACAGTGCTCAAGACTCAGACAGGACTAGTCCCTAGTGTTGTACTGAGCTGGAGTTGGTTAATGAATGGTGAAAACTCAGTGCCCCACTGACTCTCCAGAGTTACAGCATGTACCAGCAGGTGCTAACTGACTCATACTAACCTGCCAAACCTTGATCTCTTGGTCAGGGTAAGCACATGCTATGGTGGCCATATACATGTCCTCTTTTTCCTGGACATGATCTGGCCGAGATTTCTAAATATCTTAAAATGTCTGGATTTTGGCTTTGTTTTTCTATTGTTTTCTACTCTACAAAATCAAAACAAGGACATTTTAGCCAATTTAGAAGTCCCAGCCACGACATATCTGGGAAAAAGAGGACATGTAGAGCATGAAGGTAAATCAACCTAGAAAAAATTAAAAGAGTAACATTTTTTTAATGTAAATGGGGGTGGAAGAAAAAAAAAAAAACAGAATTGTACTTTTCAGTTGGCTCTTCGGTAAACTCCACCCCATTAACAGTTTGTAAAGAAATTATTGATATTGATTGGAAATTGTTTATACAGTTACTGGACTGAACTTGTGTAAATGATAATCATCAGCATATATTAATGATTAATATAAGGAATAATTAATGGGACCCTGTTAAATGAATGAATAAATGAATGAATTGATCAATCAATCAATCAATCAATCAATCTAGCATTTGTATATTACTTGGTATGTTTACACACTAAATGAACATATATTCATCCAAAGCAATATACAAATGCTAGAGGACAATACATGAATGCTATCAAAATTTTCACAATTTTACCTTATTCATTATTTACTTTTTGTTTATGGGATTCCACAGGAAACTTACAGGTCTTGTTAGTTTTGTCAAAGGGGAGGCCCACAGATTTTAATGGCTAACTTTGTGAACTGAAGGGGCTTTTAAAAGCATATTGATTGCTAATCAGAAAAGGATGCTTTTGAATTAATTTTTTCAACAATTGCCCACCAACGAGTAATATTGCAGCTTCTAAACTTCTTCAGCCCATAAATAATTCATACATTCCCTTGCCCGTCTTTATATAACAAGCAATAATTTGCCTACAATGCATGTCAGGCGCTGTGTCAGTAGAGGAAAAAAAAACAATGTTTGAATGCTGAAATCATGGTTGTGTATGTTTGTGTGTGCGCTCACCTTCCCCACACCGACAGTAAAGCACACCTTTCAAGCAGATGAGGAAGATAAATCTGTTGTTGCCAGATAGATTAAGTGTATCTATCCCACAGCCGTTCTTTCATGACTTCCTAGATAATCATAAGGAGTCACAGCACTGCATGTCTTTTGTCAGTTTTGATGCTGTCCCTGCACTCTTAAAAGCTGTCCCTGAGCTCGGTGGCTCATCCCATTGTGCCAGGGACTGAGAAAGTAATAAAAAATAAAGCAAAGAAAAATAAAAGAAGTGTGTGAGCTAGGTATCGCCATAAATGTAATCACTGCGGAGCCACAGGAAAAAATGTTACATTGCATTTAATAATTTATGTATGCATGCTTCTTGCAAAGAAGAATTCATCAGAATATACACAGCAACTATTGAATGGAAGAAAGATTGTTTATGGGTCCAGACGGTGTAGTTGCAACATCTACCAGCAGGGGCTAACTGTCCCACACTAACCAGCCAAACCTTGACCCCTTGTAAAATACAGGCCTGCCTTTTCATTCAGTTATGAGAAGGGAACATTCAATAACACAGGGGGATGGTGGGCTGGTTTGGAGGGGTCTGTTCGTGTTCAAGCAGTAGGAGATCTGAAATGAAGACATATCTTCTTTTTTGCCGTCTCTAATCTGTTTATATCTGTGTCCTCTGCTTTTGTCATGAGGGATCGATCCAAAGCTGCTTTTGTTCGTCCGTTATCTTTTTCTCGGAAGGAGTATGAAGGGGGTTACCCAATCTAATTCTCCCTGTGTGTAATATTCTGGGGAGCAATAATCACATTCAGCTCCAAGTTGATAATATCACACAACAAAAGAAAAGGCAATATCTCCCCATCATTCTATTCTTTTGCTTTATTTCTTTCCCACAAATGGACCTTTTTATTAAAAAAAAAATGAGAGCAGGAAAAGGTTGCCTGTTAATGGCTGTGGGTGTGTACATGATCCTATATCTTTCTTCACTGCGGAAGCAGTTTTGTTTGGTGTTTCATCATTCGAACCATCAATTCAATAAAACATTAAATGTACAATGATGCTTTATTACCTTGAGATACAATGACTATGACTGCCGACAGTGAAATGAGAAATGGTCAAAGAATTTAACAGAGTTATGAAATGCAATTCTAGTCAGTTTAATATGTTTAGAAATGGTCAACTAGCAACCACAAAATGGATCAAACACAGCTGAAAGAAGCTTGAAATGCTGTCTGTGTATGATATGGCGTAAGATTTTCTTGTTTCCCACTGTTTTCATCCTAAGGTGTTTTAAAAAACATTTTTAACAAGATTATAAACCAACCATCTGAGAAAATACAAGTCCCAAATGCATCTATGTTTGCCAATGATTTTAATAATATCACAAATTCTTAATTTCTTCCTCCAGACTGCGAAAGCCACTAAGCCCACACCAATATGTGCTCATTTCCAAGCCAAGACAAATTCAAGTTAAAACATACAATTACCCACACACAAAACACACAGACAGCTCATCTCTGAAGTAGTGCAGCAATGACTTATTTAGACCACACACGTAAACTTTAACCAGAGCTGAATAGGTTTAAAATTCTGATCCAGTGTTGTCATACATTTGTGTAGTTAAATCAGCCTTTACTATCTTCTGATCTACATTACTTAGCATAAAAATTATTTATATTAGAGTTTAGCTCAGTTGTCTAATTAGTGCTAGCATTAAAAGTATAGTTCCTATAAAAATGAAAATTCTCTCATCATTTACTCACCCTGTATAAGTTTCTTTGTTCTGTTGAACACTAATGAACACACAAATTGCTTTCTTCTTTTGAACACAAAAGAAGATATTTTGAAGATTGTAAATACACAGTTGCTGATAGCCATTGAATTTCATAGTATTTTTTTTCCCCCCACTATGCAAGTCAGTGGCTACCGGCAACTGTTTGGTTACCAACATTCTTCAGAATATTTTCTTTTGTTTTCAACAGAAGAAAACAATTCATACAGCTCTGGAACAACTTGAGGGAGAGTAAATGATGACAGAATCTTCATTTTTGGGTGAACTATCCCTTTATGTTACACTTTTGGAAGGATTTCACCGGGGCTCCAGAGTACAGATGTTTGCAAGTGCACCAGAAAACTAAATAAAATAAGAAAGTGCAACAATTATTAAACATTTGTTTGGGAAAACACTGTTTATGTCCATATTATCCAGATATCATCTTGTTAAAAGAGCACCAGTGTTTCCTGCTCAACAAACAGCGCAAGCTGTGACATACCGATTTACCAACAAATGACTCTTATATTTTAGTTAGAAAGACTTTATGCAACCACCTCAGGCTCACTCATGATCTAAATCAGTCAGTGAACCATTCAGGGATGTGTTTCACAAACAATGACATATAGGATGCATTGCTGGAGAAACTATTTCCTGAAAATGTAGGAACTTTGTCGCACACTTCTTCTAATTCAATTGGAGATCAAATGAAGCCATATTATTGCTGTAATTAATGAACATGGCATCTGAGGACTGCTTTGCTATTTTTGTTCTTCGTGACTGCTGTATTTTGTGGATTCTCCATGGAACTAGAGCATGTACTCATATGCGTACTGTTAAAAAAGTCTCTTAACAAACTAAAAGACATGGAATGAGATGTACGAATGAAAGATTTTGATTGTACTACATGTTAGCTATATTATTTTGCTTAAGTGCACGTCTATACTAACAAGAAACCACAGGTTGAGAGCTTTAGTTCCAACCACACAACTTTGCGATACTGTTTGCAATTGTTTGTTGGAACTATGGTTTCATGAAACACCAAATTGTTGAACAATGATGGTAACGATGGTAACTTGTCACCACAGTTGGCTAACAATACTATTGAGAAATGCACACCAGAGCAGTTACTGAGTTCACAACTAACATGCCCGTTCCTAATAAATTGTAGCACTTATGAACAGCTATATTTATTTCTTAACTAAAAGTCATTCGGCTCCTAAATGTTTATTTTTTGCCAATCAATTATTATTATTATTATTATTATTATTATTTGACTGGAGTTGGGTCTCACTTTCTTCACTCGTTGTTAAGCATGACAGAGCAGGAACAGACACATATCCTTTTACATTAAAAGTTACTTTGGTCAGGGTGACTTTAATCTCCCATGGTAAGAATCCACGAAACACACATCATTATATGGCATCATCTCGCTTCAAGGTGAAACGTTTATCCTTTTTATTTCACAAGAAAGAAACTCGTTTTCAAATGTCTGCCTTTCCCCCAGGAATGAGAGGCAGTCTCCTTTGCCATGAAGATCTGACGAGCTTTTAAGGGTTTTTCATCGAATACATTTGAGCAGAATATGCCGTTACATTTATGTAACTGAAAGACAATCAAATGTGAAAAAAACAAGCTGTATGGATGATCTCTATTCCCTGCCCACATATCAAAGTCCCTGTCTTCTAATCAGTAGGACAGATGTAGGATTCTGCTGTCTGTGATGTAGATTGGCATGCAGCAAAAGCGTGAGGCACGTATCCTTTTTACTGACTCGCCTTATTGGCATTCAACGCCATTGTTCTCCCATTTCAACGCTTTGCTGTTTCCATGGCAACCCGAGGTGTAATCAGAGGCAGGCAGTTAAAGATGTGCCTCTAGTACAGATAGCGGCACCAGTTCCCGATAAAAAAGAAAGCTGAGATAAAACGTCCTACATATGTGCCTTAAGAGAGAATCTCAAGTCCTATAATATATCACAACTCCTGAGAGGGACAGAAAACAATACCAACTTCAGCGTGCTGCTCAACTCAATATATCTTTTAGCAGTATTATGTAATACATGTAGTGGACACTAATTAATGGGTTTGGATATTTTAATTACACCTACCATCAGGTGCATACAGCAAAGCAGACTGTCTAGAACAAACATATTTTGTGGAAACCCACCTTTGACACCCACTGCCCAAGATCAGTAAAGTTCTATAATGTCCATGTTCCAACTTCCAACATCTACTGCAGGGATTCCCATTCAAAAATTTTGGGTTAGTAAGATTTTTTTCTTTAAGAAATTAATACTTGAGCACCAATAGATTAAATTAATCATAAATGAGAGCTATTAAGATTATAAGTACAATAAATGCTGTTTTGTTTTTTTTTCTACACTAAAGACTGTAGTAATGGTTGCTGAAAATTCAGCTTTGCCGTCACGGGAATAAATTGCATTTTTTAAAAAATATTAGAATAGAAACCAGATATTATAAATTGCAATAATACTTGAAATGCAGCCTTGGTAAGCATAACAGACAAAAATAAATAAATAAATAAATAAATAAATAAATAAATAAATAAATAAATAAAACAACAATAATAATAATAATAATAATAATAATAATAATAATAATAATAATAATAATAATAATAATAATAATAATAATAATAATAATGAAATAAACAAATAAAATAAAGAATAAATAAATAAATATGACTAATCCCAAACTTTTTAACGGTAGTATAATGTGTATATACTGTCATTACTATCAAAATGATACAAAATCATACTATCAATATTTGCCAGCAAAAACTACCCAACAAGGAACAGTTAATACTGAAATAAAAACAAAAAATGGGCGAAGTTTGTCCTATCCTGGGTATGTTATTTTCTTTATACCCAGTGAAAGAAATTAAGTTTTCTTGAAGGACATTTTACCCTTTTGACTTTTTAAAAGACGATTTAAAGCTTCTGAGATTGAAAACAAGACATGCAAAGTGTCATTTTAAACTCTTTTGTGGTCAAGTACCGATAAGGTAAGAGATTTTAAAATTAATTTTGTTGATGTAGATGGGACCTTTCCTTTAGCTTTAAAAACCCTGTCAAAGTATCAAAACTGTCATTGATTGATTCCTCAAAGGTGAAAAGTTCCAGGCACATCTCCGTATATGACAAAGCCACTCTTTTTTACTTCAGTCTGACTGACATTTTCAACTGCTTTGATTCTTTTCATTTTAATGCATTTCGCCCAGTTGCATCATCAAGATTCAAGCACTGATAAATGAATAATTATGTTAAAATTGTCAAAAATGTGTGAGAGGAGATTAAAAGGTATTTGCTATACCTTGTTTTCAGGACATGCTGTGAAAGTCAGGTTATATACACTGTAGTGTCTGGAGTTGGAGAGTCAAGTGTTGTCCAGTCCCATAAGTACACTTAACCTCTCTCCATACCCATATGTCCACTACTGTGCTACACTTGAGCTTCACTGTGCCAGGTACACTATGTAAGCCAACGTATCATTAGATTTTCAACAAGAACAGCTTTTCGCTACATAAAAACTGCTTTCTGCCTTCAAATAAGACTTGTCGAATAGAACCAATTGCAACCGTATAATGGCAGAATTCACTCAAAAATGATTTTCTATGCTTGCAACTAGCGTGCAGTGGTTTGCAGTAAACACATTTACTCTTTATTGAAAAGGGGATGGACTGGAGTGAGTAAATGTGAAATGTTCACTCACAAAATTTTCACCTTACTGCCTCCCCTCTTTTCTCAACCGTTTCCAAACAGGTTTAACAAAACAAATGGGAGGGTAGGATGGGGAGCGTTCCTCGCTAAATTTAACACATAGCGCTTATCGCAAACAGTGCATTGAGCAAATCACAAGGAAGAGATGTGTACACGCTCAACTGACAATAACTGCCTACAGACTGCCACTGCTTCGTTGACTTCGAAAACAGTCGCTGCTTATTGACTGGGCCTGGAAAAACTGAACGCCCCTCCTGAAGTTAATCAGTACCGTGGTCCATTGGGAGTTCACCTTCCCTCCCCTGCCGGCTTCCGTCTTCGTAAATTTAACGAGGCCACTGCATTTAGTTTCATGGATGGCTAATTCTGTTTGTTTTGAATGGCAAGCGCCGTACATTGACGGGATGCTTAATTAGCGCTATTATGAAAGCTTGTTTACAAATGAGCTGAGTAATCCCTGTGACAGCATGCTAAGTTGTGCTTCTCCTTTTCCCTGGTGCCTAAACTGGATCACCAGGGCAGAAAGAAAAGAGCACAGGAAGAGGTTAGCAGCTACTGATTCTCCTCTAAATTCCATAATGGCTGTGGACTTTCAGCGGAGAACAACTGAAATGAATAGATCAAGGTCCACACAGCTGTGCCTCCTGCAGAACTCAAAATGTTTCACATTTTTTTAACTGCTGAAACTGAGAGCTGCATATGCATAGTGCATAAATGTGCATGCAAAATATGTTTTAGATGACATCCTTGGGCTGAAAGGGATCTCTTGCATATCTCTAGAGCATTTGGTGTACTGTAAACATCTGTCTGTAAGAGAGAAGGATGATTTGTGTTTACATGATCCCATTCAAAACCATCAAAACTCATACGAATGTGTCCATCACAGCACTTCTAAATTGTTTATAACGTGTTATCACAGGAATCTGGGAAATTACATTTGGTTACATTCAGATTTACAAGATGGTAGCAGATATTTTCTTACCAAAGCAATGCACAGATCATGTGAATTGCAATTGCATGAACAGGAAACTTAGAAAGAGGCTGCTAGCATTGGGGTAGGGCTTTTAATACAGGTGTAAACGTGAATACACTTGTCTTAATGTCTTAAAATTATAGCTGATACTGACAGTTTGATCACCTATAGGCAAAGATGCAACATGATTGATTTTGGCTAAAATGGGGGAGTGACAACTTTATGATTATTGTGAAGGAGAAGCTGTTAGTCTCTGCTGATGCTTTATCAAAAGCTGTGTTAATTTTATTCATGCTAGATGGCTTTAAAATTTTGTTTTCTGTGACCCTGGCCGGGAGACATTATGTCTGCTTCTGTTTAGACCACAATAACAAATGTATTTCAGAAGTTGTTGTTGACATTCACTGAAACATACCGGCCAGAAAGCAAACATAAACCACATTTATTGAGTGTTACAGTCACTTCCTTAAAAAATATAGCCAACCCATAAATTTGGTGTTACTTTTGAATGGCTACACAGATACATATTTTACCTAACCTTCCTGTTCTTAAAAGCTTTACATGAAACAAGAAGCTATTTATAAAGTGATAAACAGCGGGTCCATGGAGTGTTGAGGTCAAAATTGACTTCACACTTAAACACAAATACAGTGGTAAGGTGTTAACTCACAAAATGCACATACAGAATGTAACACTGCCCTGAAAGAATATCACCAGATTGCCAACTCACTAACTGAAGCGTTATGATCGCACCATCCTCCAACCAACTGTAAAACTAGTGTTAAAGGGCAAGACTTAAAAACTAACAACACTTTGGCATTTTTATAAAAGTTGTAATTAGCGGGGGTTACCTCAGTCTATAAGCAGGCAGTAGCCTCATCCGAAGGATTCCCGTCAGAGACCTGACCATCCTAAAATAAAAAAAAAAAAATAAACAAAAATAAAATTAAAAACAGATGTAAATACAGTATACTCAAGTAAAAATGATATATACTGCATGGGGGTGTTTAAACAACACCGTTTTCAACTAAAAATGGAACAATTTTTATGCGTTTTGGCCATTCATTTACATGACAACATTTTGGCACCACGAAAATGATAACTTTTTGAAAGTGCAAGTTTTAAAGTGCACGTTTTTAAATTATAAACTTATAATTGCTGTGTAAACTACAAAAACAACAATTTGTGAAAACGGTGATGTCATACTCATGTGTATTATACATTCAGTTGATAGGCACAGATATGTAATGTTTCTTTACAAAGTGACATCGCCAACTACTGGCCTGGCATGCATTAGACAGTGTTTTAGTCTTTTTTTTTCTTTTTTTTTTGATCATTTTGGCAATACTATAAACATAACCCTGTAGCAAATCTGCTTGATATTTTCCCAAAATGTAAACTGTTATAACCCAGCACTAATCTGCTCAACAGCACTATAAAACATGAATACATTTAAGGAATGATAAACAATAACATCATGATTTTGTGAATAGCGCTATAAAAAAAATTGACTTGACAGTCTTCATTTCAAAACATCTGACCTCTGAATGTAATGACTGACCAATGATAATAAAGTGTTCAAGAAAGGCGTGGAATAAACTCTTCAGTCAGTCTACAGTATGTGATGTGGCAATATATTATTCATTAAAGATGCCTGCTTGGATACACACAGAAAGATACATGTGTCTTGTTCACAGAGGCACCTGTCACCAGAGGGGGAAGTTCCTATTAGAGGAGCACTCTGTGTTTTAAAGCCTGTGTGATGACATTTGGTGAATTATTTAAACATGCATGGCAGGTGTCTGCTGAAGGTATCAAATTCTATATCAGCACGTTTTATTTTGTCTTTTTATTTTCTTGCCAACTCAAGTCTGCCTCCTCTTTCTCTGTTTTCTTGTTGCTTCTTTTACTTTTCCAGCCTGTCAAAGAATCTTTTTTCTCCTCTCTATGATTGCTATACCCCAAAGCGATACTGGAGATGCTTCAGATGCAATTCAGAGCATCAGGCCCATTATTTTCATGTCCGTACTGACGTTATGTGTACACACCACAGTGAGGGGAAAATGAGCTTTTTATTTGGTCTCTATCTGGCAATTGTTCCCCTTCTTCAGTTTAAAGCATTTAGATTTACCATCATCTTATGTTTTCTTCTCCTCTTACAGTGACACTCAGATGTCATCCCCTTGTGAGGAATTTCAAAGGAAGTGCAGTCTCTCTTCGTCTGAGTCTCTAGAGTCTTTTAATACCATTCCAGGAGCTTTTGATCAGACTTGTGACCTGCAAACAACAACTTCCTGTGTAAGATTATACCTTTCAGCTCGCAATCACATCATCACAAGGGCAAATTACCGACTGCACATTTTCTTTTACTTTATTTACTTTTTTGTCTTGTCCATACTTGGCTTGGATAGTCGCCATATGAACAAGCCACCTAGCCATGTCATGATTAGAAAAGGCCATGCGGTTTCATTACCTGGATGAATAAAGGCCAACCCACTGTGCTGTGTAGAGAAACTAAAGCTTCCTCCAGCCATCTGGAGTTTACTGTTCCCATCATAAACTGCTGTAATTGGTGAGACACAACACAATTTGCATATTTGTCCCTGAAGCACAACGACTTTTGTGAAGAACATGAGTATGGGATCATTTTTCCGTCTAAAGTATTGCAGTCACGGATAAAAAAATAATAAGCATGAAACCAAAATTTAAAAGCGCAAGTAAAAATATATTGCACAAAATTTAAAAATGAAAGCAGATTTTTTCAGAATAGCAAACATTGGTCACGGATCGAAAGATAAAAGGCCTAAGTGTAAATCTAAAGTATCCGTTCTCGTATGACAGAACACTAATACTACTTGCTCTGATCACCCAGTTGTAAAGAAATTTTGAAATACGGGACAAAACTTAATTTTTTTTTTTTTTTTTCAAAATAAGTCAGGACACTAAAAATAGAGCTGAAATACGGGACTGCACCGGGAAAAACGGGACGTCTGGTCACCCTACCATAACTGACGTAGGCGAGCCAGGCACATATAACAGTGACTTTGAGAGACTGGTGAATATAGTGGCTGCTGCCTTTCGCGATGTGACCATAGGTAAATAAATGTAGGTGAATATAATGGCGACAGGTCGCTAGGATGGCTCATTTAACGTTAACGGATCTCCAGGTAGGCATACAGCAGTGACAGACGGACAAATATAACGGTGTCCTGTATAGAAAGATGTTACTCCAGCTGACAGTAATCCATTTTCACCTGTACAAGTGAACGCTGAGCATCGGCGGATAATGAGTGACGTCACCGCTCCCTCTTCGACTGATTGGCTGAGGAGGAGCTATCAATCAAGAACTAGTGGACCAATGATGACACTTAAACCCACCCTTATTTACATGAAACTCTAACCGCAACATTTGGGAAAGCAAGCGCAGAATGTGGAAACAAGAGCGAAAGGAAAAACAGCATAAACATACAAAAAATAAAAATATGAGCAGAAAATGTGAGAAAATTGATAATTTTGCATTAATATTTCAGTTTTGTGCAATATGATTTTAAATGTATTTAAAGTTTTGAGTTATGCTTATTATTATTATTTTTTAAATGCATAATTAAATTTTTGATTTGCGTTTATTATCTTTCGATCCGTGACCATTGTTTGCTATTCTGAAAAAAATCAGCTTTCATTTTTAAATTTTGTGCAATATAGTTTTACTTGCGTTTTTAAATTTTGTTTTCATGCTTATTTTTTTATTTTTTATTTTTAGTTTTTATCCATGACCGCAGTACTTTAGAAGGAAAAATGATCCTATACATGAGACCATCAAGAAACACGTGGCATTGAACTTAGGCCACTTGTATGATACATAAGGCAAATTATTAGAGGTACTAACTAATAGGTATCACCATCTATTTGATGGTCAGATTTTTGATAATAAGAGTGCATTAAGGCAAAAGCTTTGTATTATAATATGCAAATTATGCATTATCTAAGAAAACATGCACCAATTTGCATACATTAGCAGAATTAAATGAAGCCAGGTTCAAAATTATTGTTTCATTTTGCTTCATTTTTACAGGAGAGTTTGGATATTTCTTTTTAGCACTCCATAAATGACAAAAAAAAAAAAAATATGGAAACTTATTTTCTTTCTTTCTTTCTTTCTTTCTTTAAAAAATTAAATTGCAACTTTATGAGTTTGTATTTCACAATTCTGACTTTTTTTTTTCTCTTAGAATTGCAAGGGGAAAAAAAATCTGAATTGAGAGAAAATATCACAATTACTTATTATTTATTTACATTTCATTTCATTTCATTCTGTGGTGGAAATAAGCTTCCATACACAATACTTTCAACAGCTATTCAATAAATAAATAAATAAATAAATAAATACATACATACATACATACATACATACATAAATACATAAATAGCGTAGGACTAAAGATCCCTCTGTAAAAGCCTTAGGAATATAGATAAAAATAAAACTGAAAAGTTTGGTCCTTTAATTGAAATCTACAGATGCAAATAGTACCATAACTTACTTACTTGTGTACATTATTTTCCCCTAGTCCAAAAGCAGACATGTTAAAGAAGCAGAATAACCTAAAATCTCAAAATTGATGTGCAAGAAAAAATTATGGTTTTGCCTCTAATGTCTTGCCTTGAAAGCTATCCGTTAGAATCTTAATGACAAACAATTAGTCAAACACATTGATATTTTTTGAAGGGCTGTCGATGAACAAACATTCTTTTGTGTAGTTATGCATGGGTGTACTGTATGTATATATTGATTAATAATGGTGCAAAGTAACTTCAACTTATAATTTGAAAGTAAAATATTTTCAGAGCCTGCGATTATTGAATTGGACTCTGAGTGAATTGCATACAGAGCTGGACTAACCTGGATTGGTGCTAATAGTAATTAGAAGCTATTTTATTCACAAAGTGTTCCTGTGTGATCCCGGTACACCAACTCATTTAAATCTTTATTATCATTTCTCATGATTAACTTTCTCCCAAGGCAACCTTATCGCAGATGAGTGTGAATTCAGAGTCTCTCATCTGAGCCATACTGAAGGAAAGACTGTTAGTGCTGAAGGGAGAAGCTGCTCATCATTTCCAGCAGAAACAGGTCAGCTCATGAAGAATACAACAGGGGGACGTTCCCTAGCTATGCATGTCTGCACGATTATAGTATTCATGTAATTGCTGTTTGTTTCCTGCTGCCACACAAGATGTCACAGCAGGGTTACTTTTGCTCTCTGCAGTTGCCCAAAACTGTTTATGAAATACACAAGTATATAAGTAACATTTATTATAATAAGTTGGATATTTAATTGTGAATGGTCACTTTCCTATTTTTACATATAGATTTAGACATATAGATTTGTCTTAGACATATAGATTTGTCTTTGTCTTCATCTAACGCTCAAAGTTCATCTTTAAAGTAAAATTGTTAAATGTAAATCTTCAACAAATCTCAAAATTAATATAAAAATTAATTTTTTAAACTAAAATGCAATTTAGTTAAATAATTTGAGTTATTTCTTTATAATAAATTTGCAAAGTTATCACAACTTTTTCCTTTGTCATTATGGGATATGGAGTGGAGGTTGATGCGGAAAAAAATAAATAAAGCAGTTTTGCATAAGGCTCCACAATCAATCAATCAATCAATCAATCAATCAATCAATCAATCAATCAATACATAAATAAATTACAGTAAATACAATACCATTCAAAAGTTTTGGTTAGTGCGATTTTTATAAAAGAAATTAATACTTTCATTTCGCAAGGATGCATCAAATTGATTATGAGTGACAGTAAAGCCATTTGTAATTATAAAATACATAAAGATTGCTATTTTCAGTAAACACTATTTTAACTTCCTATTCAAGAAGTGTGACGAAATTCTTTCCACAAAAATCAGAATCACAAAAATCACCAAATCAGCATATTAGAATAATTTCTGAAGGATCACGTGAGATTCAGCTTTGCCATCACAAAAATAATTGTAATTGCACTTGTAATAATATTTCTCAGTATTTTACTGTGTTTTCAAATAAATACACTGTACATTCAAATAAATTTAGCCTTGATGAGCATATTCATAGCAGGTTAACCCACATAGTGGTACAATGAAATTAGGACCATCACCGTCTATTTGTCCATGTGTAATTGAGTGCAATGATGTCATCACTTCATTGGAGTATATAATAATTGACTCTTTCTGCCATTACAATAAGAGCCATCATAGACATTTATGTGATGAGGAGTCACAGGTGAGAATCAGAAAGAGCAAACACACTTATGAAAGAAATCCAGAACTAAGAGTACTAAAAATGTTAGCTACTGAGAAATTGCTCTTGAGTTGGGGGTTTGGAGTGGGTGTTGAATCTGGGGGTGGGGTGGGTGGTTGTCCACTGAAGAGAAGAACAGGAAATTTATTCCATTTCTTGTCCAGTTCATCTCTTTTCCCCTCTGTACCCTCCAGGACCCTAGCTTGTGGTACCAGACCTAGGAAACATAACAAAAGGATCTCTGTTGCATCTCTGCCCTGCAGCCCAGCTCTCCCCTGAGGTCTGCCTGACCATCGATCGCAAGCTACATGACAAACAAGCAGAATGAGGCGCCCGACAAGCAGGACCACTTCAAACAGGAGTCGTTCTGTGCCTGTCAATTACCTACACTTACTGTGTCGAACTTGTTCGTTTTCAAGGTCCCTACCAGCTGTGCAAGAGCAATGTTCAGTAATGCTGCTGTAACTGTTTACACATCTTTAAAAAATGTTTTTAAAGCAAATCATATTTGCTTTATGGTTACAGTGATGGAACTGGTCATGCAACTGAGATATCACATGCTAAGGTACATTTAAAGAGACAGTTCACCCAAAAATGAAAATTCTGTCATCATGCACGCATCCTCATGTCTTCAAAAACCTGTTTGACGTACTGTAGAAAGCAATGAGATTTTTTTCTCAAAATTCCAAAACTGTTCTTCTTCAAATAATGAAAGTAAATGGTGATAGGCTTAAAAGCAATATTTTCAGTGAATTACAACTACATTCCATTCTGTTCCTCACAAAAAGCTTTCATGTGGCTTTTTGTGAGGAACAGAACTAGACTTATATTCCATTTAAGTGGACTACTTATATAATGCTTTTATGATGTTTTTTTTTAATTTTTTTTTTAGCCTTTTTGTAGTTTGACAGCCTTTCACTGAATGGACAAGAGAAGTGAACATTCATCAAAACTTCTCTTTTTGTGTTCCACAGGGAAAAAAAAAAAAAAAGTTTTTGGAATGACATGAGGGTGAGTAAGCTATGCATTTAAAACTTCATTACTAGTAGGTCACAAACACCAGAGTACTTAAAATCTGCATTCATTTCTTTGACATTTTTATTATTCAAGGCTATTCTATTTCTGCCAACACAAATCCACTCACCTCCATTCCCCAATTGTCTCCCGCTCCTCTTTTCCCCCTTTGCCACTGAGTGGCAGTCTAGAGAACGGATCTCATGCTTGCAAATGCGCTCCTCACTGGGAGTATTCAGTCAAGGGCTCCCCAGTGGATCTACCAATTAGCCTAGGCCTCCGGAGCCGAAGCTGTGAAAAAATGGCAGTTTAGGAGGAGCTTTTTGTATCTGAAAACCTTTAGATGAGGTTTGATAGAGAAGTTTAGAGAAAGCTGAGGACCACAAGGGCAGATAGCCGCCTCTATAATTACAAATACATACTTATGGAAAAGAGGGAAAAAAAACGCCATCCAATTTGTAATTTTCACTACATGCAGCTGCTGTTAATTACCTACTACTAGATCTGATTATATTTCATAGCAAGGTTGTGCAAAATTCAGAACTTAAGTATTAGCTCTTTTAATTCATGAATGTAAATCTGAACTGAAATAGCCACAAACCACAGGAAGTTGAATTTGAATGACAAGAAGAGCATATACTGAATCACATCAAAGAAATTCAACACAGGTAACGCATTCTGAGAAATTACATGTTTTTCCACTGCTGTTCTTCTGTTATCTATCTATCGATACTACCATTCAAAAATTTGGTGTTGGTAAAAGAAGTATTTTATGCTCACGAAGGCTGTATTTATTTGATCAAAAATACATTAAATTTGAAAATTATTACAATTTAAAATAACTGTTATATTTTAATCTATTTTATGATGTAATTTATTCCTGTGATGACAAAGCTGAATTTTCAGCAGCCATTACTCCAACTTTTGAATGGTAGCATACTTGCATTTAAATGTGAATTGCAATTCTGCACCATTTTCAGGAATTGAATCTGAACTTAAAAGGCATTTTCACTTCAGCTCTGAATAGCGCACAGCCCTGTTTTCCAGATCCCCAGAAAATCAGTTCTTTTGAAAGTTTCAACCAATCGTCTATTTATTCCAAAGTTTTGTCGAAGCAACATTCGGGTACTTAACTTCACCCACATGGAACTTGTTAACAACTTTACAGCACAGCGAATGTCTGCTTACACTATCTTCAAATAGTGAGCAGCATTGAGGGCAGGGGTGGGGGAAGCCACCTAAAGTAGGAGTGACACTGCGGGGGTGAAGTTTGGCAAAACTCAGAAAGAGACAATGGTTTGAATGCTGTGATTAGCGGCAGGAGCAGGAAAAGGGAAACAGCTGGACGGTGCAGATACTGTTTCTGCAAGCCTTAACCCATCTCTAAAGGGTAAATACAACGCGAGCCTGTTTGATTTATGGTGCACGTCACATACTGAGTGGCCATTATTCCCTGTGAAAAGCCCGAGCATCATGGGAGGAAATGTGTCCATAATGTAGCTTTTCACAGGTAAACTGAGGAAAGTAGAGAATGTGATTTTTTAAATACATTTCCTGCCCGTGAAACGCAGTTTGATGAACTGTCCCTTTCTGCCTCTTCAGTGTTATGTATTTTGTTAATGTGTTTGTTCAGAAGTGCCGTAAATTATGGGAGACATGAATAGAAGCCCATCTTTTTCTCTTTGAGCTGCTTACAATTTTGAGTGTGATTAATTTCCAGATACTTCTCCCCTTTTTTGCTCATATTCCTGTGCATGGTCCCTACAATGCTTGTTTTCCTATATATGTGTCAAGCATGCAATTCACAACAAGGAGGTGTCAGAAGTAATTAATAGGACCTATTCATACTTGCTCTAATGGAGAGAGGAGGACAGTATGAGTTTCAAAAGCCATTTAAATTAAATAAGTTCAGCGACAAGCACTTTATTGTTTTTTTTTTTTTTTTTTTTTTTTTTTTTTTGCTCTTTTACTCTTTTCTGTGTTCCCTGTTCTTTTTAGGAAGTTTCAAAAAGTGATCCAAAGTTTAAAAAAAAATAAAATAAAATCTGGGCTCACTGGAAAAACACGCCTCTACCTAAATTTGTGCAAAAACTCCAAACATATACAATTCACTGCAGTTTCCAACTAAAATTAATAGAAAATGGAGTGAAACACCAACAAATTTTATTTGTTTTCGCATAAATTATGATTACAGGGGCATATTGTCAATTCAAAAGACTTGTTTTCACACTGTTTCTTGCACAATACTATGTTATGAGCATATTGCATGTAAACCACTACATTTTAATGTTTGAGTCACATATCCACCTCCATATATTAAGGTTTTTTGGCTTGGTAAACTTGCTCGGTAGCTCCCCTAGTACAGCGCTGCATTTGCAATGCAGAGCACTTGGGTGTAAGTCCCGTGAAACAAGAGTCACAATACTTCATTAAAGACATCAAAGACTTGTAGAAGCAAGCTAAAATACCATGGTTGTTTTAGTATGTTTTTTCATCTCCCATTTGCTTTTGTTAACACAATAAGTTAGATTTATGGTAAGATTTAGAAGTACATTATTTTAAATTGTGACAGAACATTATCCTTTTAGAGATATGTACAAAACATCGGCAGATTTGCATTTATCTGTTTCAGATAAAACTGGATGCACTTTCAGCACCACACATTGGACATTTCACTTTCAAAGTGTTGCAAAACATGCAAGAAGCAATATCATTTTCAGAAATGTCACCACGGGTGTGTTTTTCCATCTACTCTGACATGAATTTTGCATTTTTTCTTCAAGATTCTTTGACAAAGATAAAGCTCAAAAGAACAGCATTTTAAATATTTTGTAACAATGTAAACATTTTACTATCACTTTTGATCAATTTAATGTACCCTTGCTAAATAAGCGTATACATATCTTTTTAAAAGAAAAGAAAAGAAAAGTGCATTAACTAATGCTAACAAGCACAACCTTTGATTTTAATAATGTTGAAAATGTTGAATGTTACATGTTGAAATTTACATGAACTAAGATTAATAAATACTGTAAAGTAGTTAACTAATGTTAACTAATGAACCTTATTGTGAAGTGCTACCGAAATCTTTCACTTTGTACATTTCGCTTTGAAAGTGTTGCAAAACATGCAAGAAGCGACATAATTTCATTTTGCAGAAATGTCACCACAGAGATGTTTGAATGAAACAATAAGCCTTGGGACACACAAAACACCTACTCTGACATGACTTTGACTAGTCTAACTGCATTTTATGAAATCATGAACAATAATGGAAAATTACATCATGTGGTTCATTTCCAGAGCTGGAATATTAGGCGGTTTCACATTCACCCCCATAAACTATACATTGATATATAGTCCTCTCTTTGGGTGATATAAAGGGTGCTGATAGCCTCAGATGGACACAGTTTAGCCCTCATAATACCGCCAACAATCCAGTTGGCATCCATTACCTCAGTGCGCTAATGGAGGCACGAAGTGACATGTGTGACTCATAATGTTTTTAACTAAAAGCAAAATGAAGAATTTAATCAAATGAAAGCAGTTAAGATTGAGCTTACTCAATAGCATTAAAAATCAAAAACTCATTACTCATATTAATATGAACAGATATAACAAGCAGAAGTTGGAGCAAAAATGCCATCTGACCGCAAGAAATGTAAATCTCTCACGAGCCGCCCATCCCCTGGCTATTACTGGAATTGCTGTGGTCTTTGCTTTTGCGAGCTGTTGACCAGGAATAAGAGCTAATTGATTCGGTGCAGGGGAGGTATGGGAATATACATAAACATGTCAACCTTAAGTACCTTTATAATTTACCAGAGCTTGGGTGGGATTGGACATTAGGATTTTTTATAGGTTCCACAATGGAGACAAAATTGTTCTTTAATATAACTGAGGATTTATGGCCTTTTCCTCCTGCAGTAATCAATTCTGGATTTAGCCCCTACTTTAAGGATCGTTCCATTGTTCCAAGTGTATTTTTGCATAAAATGAATATTCAAAAAACCGTTTCTGCAAAAATAGGCATACCAGATTTCAGATGAATAATATGCTAGCATTAGTACCAAGGTCAAAATTAAAGTAGCAGAAAACTGAAAACTATTATACTTTGACCTGAG
This sequence comes from Spinibarbus caldwelli, assembly GCA_039654775.1. NCBI lineage: Eukaryota > Metazoa > Chordata > Actinopteri > Cypriniformes > Cyprinidae > Spinibarbus > Spinibarbus caldwelli. The sequence continues at coordinate 10,654,523 of CM077247.1, forward strand.
ACAAAATGACCAACTGTGCCACCAGTCATATGAAGTAGTAGTAGGCTTGAATATATCACAATATAATGTTGTGAACATTTTTTGGCTCGTTGGTGCAAAATATGAAAAATACTTTTAGATGTGTACTCTTTCAATGTGGCACAGAAAGCATCCTGATATGCAGTTCTTCTGTGTGGTTTAATATTACTGGGCATATACACAGAACAGAAGAGCTTTGTGAGCATTCCAGATGATTGTGAAATCACATGAAAACATGACTATGAGCTGCCATCAAAGACATCTACAACAGCTGTTGTTGTGACTGGGCCAGTCAGACAAAATCTACAACATCCAGTCTTGAGGAAGCTGCTGTTTGGGAAAACTACGTTTCAAACCAACAATAGCTCACTAAACTACCATTTAAAAATTAGGAGTCAATAAGGTTTTTGTTTTTGTTTTTCTTTTCTTTTCTTTTCTTTTCTTTTCTTAAATGCTGTTCTTTTGAACCTTCTGAATCATGGAAAAGTGCATCACAGTTTCCACAAAAATATTAAGCAGAACAACTTTCAACATTGATAATAATAAGAAATGTTTCTTGAGCAGCAAATCATGATATTAGAATGATTTCTGAAGGATCATGTAACACTGAAGACTGGAGTAATGACTAATGAAAATTCAGTTTTGCCATCACAAGAATAAATTACATTTTAAAATACATAAAAACAGAAATCAGCTACGGTATTTTAAATTGTTGCCTTTTCACAGTATTACTGTTTATGCTGTATATTTAATCAAAGAAATGCAGCCTTGGTGAGCATAAGAGGCTTCTATCTAAAACGTACAGAAATCTTACTGACCACAAACTTTTGGACAATAGTGTACAGTGAAGCTGCTTTAGAGAGCAATATTGGTTTAAATTTATATGAAATTATATAATTTAATCAGAGCCATAGTTTTCTGGCACAAAAACACTGATACTGAAACTTTGAACTGATAAATTTACACTAACTACAACTAAATAAGACCATAATTTATGCAATTTTCTATTAAACTATTTCACATAAATATATTTAGATTAGACATTAATGACTTGGACAGACATAAATTGGTGAATCAGTTCATTTACAAGAATTATTCAAACAAATGGATTTCAGATATGAGAGAAAGAGAGCGACAAGTGTTTCATTCATCACTAGTTATTCAATATTAACTTCTCATGCTTAAAATGATATATAGTACAAAGACATTATTGCTCATGTGATACAGTTTAAATGTTACATTTCCAATGTTCAACAAAATTTTCAACTAATCAACTGGTGTTTTGCAGATATGATATTTTGACTAAAAATTAACTTTCTAAGTAACTAAACAGAAGCACAGTAAAAGTCACACTCACTAGCACAGGAAGTGGGAGACTTTAATCAGTGACTCACCATACCAGAGTTGCATAGTTAAGATGGTAATTGGAAACATTTATTGTTTTTGATATGCAATATTTTTAATATAATTCTCATGCTAGGATCTGCAAGATTCAGGAAACAGAACTGAGCAAGTAAGCAATTGTCTGGTAGTTGCATGAAGGGTTACCACGTAATAGTTTCTCACACATAACTGTGCAGTCCTTTATTCTTGTTCATTCTGACAGGTGAAGAGAGGACGCTGAAGCCATGACGCTTTTGAAATGTTTGAGTCCTTTGTTTAGCCTGGTTGTTCTCTCCATGTATACAGACATCGCACTTTGCTCATGGTTACCATGGAGCTCAGACAGCGCTGACGGCTCATGTTCACTTCCAAGTATGTCTCTGTCTCCCTCTCTCTCTCTGGCTCTCTCTCTGTTTAGTTGTCTCCATAAATGGTAGGCCACTCAATAAATATACCAAGTCAAAGCTGTGATCTGTTTGAGACTTCACAAAATTAATTATATTAACAGGGGTTGCTCAGACAGGATGCCATACATTAGCCAAACCCCCCCCCATCTTTTCAAATGAAATGTCTCTACACAGCCAGGTGCGAGACCCCATGGATCAATAGTCTGGAAAAAGTCTTCACCTCTAAGTATTGCTTCATGGAAATGCAACAAAACGTAACAAAATTGCCTAGTAATTTTCAATCCAGTACATGGAACGCTGCATTTCATAGCTAAAAAAAAAAAAAAAAATAATGAATGCACAGTCAATATGTTGTTTTCCGAGATCAAATGAATTTAATCTTGTATTCTCATTTACTTCACGCATGCTTGCTGGAAAGCAGCTGTGTTATTTTTTCAGGTTCAAATGATTAATGAAATTATACTACAGTAGCACATTGAGTGTCTCCTAAAATTTTCAAAAAGGTTCTTCAAAAGGTCCAGCAGCTACCCCATAGTTTCATCAGACCACGTCCTTGTGGTTTCATCCATAGTCTTTTACATTCCTTGCGGTTTTAAACAACACTGTTGTTTATAAATTGAGCCTTCTGTGACAATTTTTTATGAATCAGCAGGGTTTTCTCTGTGCTTTGAGAGAAAGTGAGAGAAATCAGTTATCACAGGATGGTAAGGACCATAACTTATTAATATATCTAGTTAGTTAGTAACATTTAAACTGGTAAACATACTCATTGAGATTAAAAACTACAGGGGAAAAAAATCTCACAGGCCAAGATGGGAGTAAAAGATATATACAGACAACAAAGCAAAGATAGCTAACAAATGCTGTAAGAGTCAAAAAGAAAGAACAAAGGGGGAAAAATTTCATATAAATTTTATTTCAACACAGAATTTCTGAATTTCCATGACTCTTTATTTATTTTTTTCAATATCAAGTGGTGTAAGCAATAAATAAAATGCAAGCTATTTTGAATACAAAGGTGTGCAGAGGTTTATCATTGTTTCCAAAAAGGTATTCTAGACATTTTGCAAAAATCTTATAAAAATATCATATTATGAATTTATAAATAGTCAGCAATTTAAATAAATAAATAAATAAATAAATAAATAAATAAATAAATAAATAAATAAATAAAAATAGTGTACTGCACAGAAAGCCAAGTTTTATTAAAAGCCCATCTTGCCATCAGTGAATTCCTCCTTTAAGGTGATTAATATGGAACCTAAACGACAGCTCTCTGGCTAGTCAAAAACATTTCTTTCTCGGTTTGTTAAAAATAATGGTTCATTTTAAATGATAGGTCATCAAATGGACGTAGTTTTCCATCTGCACACATACACCACACTGCTTTCTTGGACTAAATCTGGCCAGGAAATTACACACTACCTGCCAAAAACTTGACAAGGTCACAAAAAGAAAAAATGAAAGAAGAAGAGAGGAAGTAAAGACTAAATAAGACAGCAGGATAAAAGCAGAGGCAGTACTGCAGGTTTTTGGATGGGGTCTTGTACGCTTCTGGCGGTGTATTGGATGAGCCCAGCGCAGGCCATGAGTTATCCAACTAAATGCTAACCGGCAGTCTTTCTGCACGTTGACCCATGGATGTGTTAAAAGCAGACACCAAAAAAGCTCCTCGGGGAGGGACGAGAGAAAGGGCAGTAATCACAGCTTCTAACCCAGTTACATTTGCTTTGATAGCTCTCTGGCCATCATAGCAATCGATGCTGTAATGCACAATCAAGTGTAATGTGCATTTGCAGCGAGCCCGTTCAATATTGCTCTATCTCAAGCAAAAAGAAGGAGGGACTGTGCCTTTCATTAAAATCAATGGCATTGTCCTTACAAGAATTAGTGCAATTGGAGGAGATTATTGTTATTTTTCTGTCTGAAACTCTAAAAAGAGAGCAGCTGTGATTGAGTTGTGGTGGTGAAGTTCAGTGCTTCATTGCGCAGTACTTCACTTCTGTCCTATTAACTCTGCCACTTCTCAGTTGTTCTCCTGGTTCCTCAACAGTCTGGCCCATTAAAAATTGAAACCCATCATTGTCTGTGAACTCAGAGGTCCTGGAAAGTGGAAACAAGAAGGATATGTTTGAAAACAGTGATGCTGTAGTAGTGGCTGATGGCTGTTTTTGTCCTATTCATGTATTGAAAAATATGTTAAAAATACAATAAAAAGTCAAATGCCAGGGTGGCCTCTCCAGAATGTACACAGGTGAGATTTCCCTAGTAAAAAACCAAACCAAAACCAAAACAATAGGTATGGCTGTTAGGTATGCCAATATACATCACAACAACAAAGCATCTTAATAGAGATTTTGCGGTATATAAATATATAAATCCATGCAGTGCAGTACATAAAGTTATTGACACGTTAGATTGATAAAGAAGATGCATGAAGGAGAAAATGAAGAACTGGATGCGCACAATGTTAAAAGAGGTATAAACCCAGCAGGCACAGGACATCAATATAACGTCAAGTTGACATTGGACATGAAGTTGGACAGACTTTGCATTTTGGTTGAAAATGAAAATCGGGTTGACATCAGTATTTGAGGCCGATTTGATGTTGACTTAACGTTGGATTTTGGGTACACAACCTAAAAACAACAAATATCAACATTAGCTGACGTTGGTATTTGACATCAAATTAACATTGACATTAAACGTTGAATTGACATTAAATTTTGGTCACCTGACGATGCATACGAAATTTAACTAAATATCAATGTCTTATGACGTTGTGTGCCTGCTGGGAAGCGTGTTAAGCCATGAAAATTTGATGTGGTACTTTCACACACATCCTTTATACTAGTGTATAGAGTTCTTTTTCGCTTCTTATTGCAATTGTACAGTTAAATACAAACAATTATGTCAAAAATGGCCATCTGAGAGAGTATTCAGGTAAGCACAGTCAGTTATGACTTAAATGAATGTAAATAGTAGGGGTTAAATTCTAATGTGTATCCATATTGTAGATCAGTACATTAGGTCTTAAAGTGACAGCAGCATAATAAATATGTCATTAATGTTAATCAAACAAAAGAATAAGAGAAAATCACTCATTGCTCTGGACTGAATGATCTGTAAAATCAATGTTTAAGAATTCTTAAGTGGCAGGACTTGTTCTCTTTTATAACTCTCTGGAAAATACAAATTAAGCAAATTAAGGAAATAAAAACATGAAACAGGAAATTAGACAAACTTTCCTTAAAAAAAAAACTTCTTAAAAAAAAAAAAAAATATATATATATATATATATATATATATATATATATATATATATATATATATATATATATATATATATATATATTTTTTTTTTTTATTTTATTTTTTTTTTTATGAAAATCTAATAAAACCCACATGAGTACAAAAAGTATGTCCCGTGAGATGGAGAAACAGGTATACTTTGGGCTTCTCTATGCTAACAGCAAATTAAACTTCTTGCTCAACATTGCTTCTCAAGCACACAAAAACTTGAATGTAAATAACTTATATTACTACTACAGTTCTTGAGAAGTGTGAAGATGAAAAACATTTCACTTCAGACATCTTTCTGGCCTTGAAGACTACAAAGTCTGAACTGAGTTGGCAGATCTCTCTTGACCCCTCCTCTCTCGTCTGTCTCACCCTCCTGTCTCCATCCCTACTGGGACAGAACATTGCAGTGGCCTCTCAAACCTGAGCTCCTCTGATTGCTGGAAAGCAGTGAAGCAGGGTCAGCCTCAACACATCGCTGGTCAACAGATGCACAGTGATCAAAGGAGAAGACTTAGGGATGTAAAATTGCTGGGATTCACAGTTAAGCTGCTATTTCCTGTTCAGATTCTAAACAGAATCTTCAGACGTGTGCATCAAGGTGTTGAACAGTAGATAAAAACAAGACAAGTTTTCTCGCAATGCCAAGTAAACATGTATTTTAGAAATGTAGCCCATGCACTCACCACACAATGAATTCCCTGACTTTCATTGTCATGCTAGACACATATGTGAATTCATTGTTCATTTTACATAGCACTGAAGTAGTTTCAAGCAATTTCACACACAGCCAACAGAGGGTAGTATTATCTCAGCATGTAAGCCAGTGTATAGTGAACACTACATAAGAGCAGAGCTTTTAGTGTCCTGACACACTGTACTCAAACTGTGCCGTGGAATTTCATCCTGGCATATAATCTAACAGCTCTCTAAAAGCTGGCATACATTTAAACACTATCCTAAAATGGATGGTCAAGCAATGGCTGTAGTTTTGGATCACATTAGTTTATGGTGCTTCATTTAATAAATATACCTACAATATATATTAAGATGCATTAAATTAATCAAAAGTGAAAGTAAACATTTAAAATGTTACAAAAATGTATTTAAAATAAATTATTTAAACTTTTTATTATTATTATTATTATTATTATTATTATTCTCATCAAATAATTTCCACAATGAAATAAGTCACAATGAAATGGAGGTATTTCTTCAGTATTGAGATATCCAAGTATAATAGATTTTCAAATAAGTTGTATAAAAACATAGGGTGGGGAACAAAAAATGAGAACATTAGGGACATGAGCTTGCAGTGCCAAGGTTTAAGTGGCATAAAAATGAAAACATAAAACATGAAACATATGCACAGATGAAGTGTTTACAATAATATCTATAATGTGATTTAGAAAAAAGGATTTCCTTTTCATGTCGTCTTTAAGCAGCACAACCAAATGAGTATTTTACAGTAGAATCATGTGACACTGAAGATTTGAGTAATGGCTTGAGTACTGAAAATTCAGCTTCGCCATTACAGGAATAAATTACGCTTTAAAATAAATTTGAATAAAAAGAGATAAACTGCAATAATATTTCACAATAATACTGTTTTTACTGTATTTTTGATCAAATAAATGCAGTCTTCTTAAGCAAGAGAGACTTTTCAGATATTATAATGCTGCAGGAATGACTTCAAAACCTAGATGACTAATTCACCATGGGTTCCAACAAGATTTTCCTATAGGGTTTCATAATGGGGTTTTTCAATTTGTGAGTAAAATAAGGTCTGTGGTAAACATAACTTGATGATACTTAAAAAACTAGTAGTTTAGTTACTTCTTAAAAACATATACTTTTTTAAATATATAAACATAACTGCATCAAAATTTGCATTTTCAATATGGTTGTGTGTAATTTATGGTGTACAGCAAACGGTTAAATTATTGTCAAGTTTTGTTTAGCCCAAACTTTATTTTTCTCATAAATTGTAAAACCTCTTTATAAAACAACATGTGAAAATCTTGAGGGAACCCATGGTGAATTTTGGGGATTTTGATGTCATTCCTGTAGCATTCTATATGCAGGCTTTGGATAAAAGCGCGTGAATAAATGTAATCATAAAGTTTGCATATTAATTTAAAAACATTTCTAAAGAAACAATTTACATGATTTCTAGCTGATTTCAAATGTGACACTGAAACAAAGAAAAATAGATGCTATTTTATAACAGAATGCATTAGAAAATAAAAATAGAATTTCATAAACTCATGCTAGCAGTTCACAGCACGTTAAACACTACCATTAGAAATGGAGCTGACCCAGAATCAATCAGCAGCTCTACAAGTGGAGTCTGAGGGTCAGAATCTCTGAGATGAGAAGTTCAAATCCTCAGACCCAGAGCTCAGAAACCCCAAGACAAGATAAAGACGCCTCAGGCTGGATGACAAGCACCAGCAACCACAACTGAACCAAACCCCTGACTCCTCTGAGACTGAGGTGAACAATATTTATTTGTCTAAAGAGCAGGCGATAATGTTTAATTAATGGAAACATTCACATTACTACGAGCAGATCTGCTGTGCAGCTATAGTAAAACAAACATATTGCATTAAAGATGCTGTGCGCTTGGTAGGTTCTGTGTCAGCTGGACTACACATTTAGATTTGGAAAATATGGCGAGTATGTAATTACAGCACACTCTCTCCATTTGTCTGTTAAGAACTAAAATAATGATGATAAATCCTTTGAACTGTCTGTCTCTCACACACCCACAAGCATAAATGAAGTATGACACGTAAGAACACAGTTGTCATGGGAACACGTAGGCTAACAAAATACGATGACACATAAAGGCATTTCAGAAAACATTCAGCCACAAACTTTTTACAAGGTTTGAACCTTCATGTCCTATGGACTCAGCTTCAACTGCATGGTCTGGGGTTTTTCTCATGATAAATTGTCATTGTTGCCCTGGCGATGAGCCCAAAAACGGCAAAGTAAGCAATAAATCGCTGTGTTCATTATTTCCGTCCCTCAGCAACACAATGATCTGCCTTTGATGTCTTGGTTTATGCATGTGACTACAAGCTCATTAAATCAAAATGGTTTCACTTTGAAAAAATGGGTACGTTATATAATACAAAACATAAAAACAACAAATGCCAATTGCTATCATTAGTTCAATTATGATCAGGTACTTGTTGAGACACATAATGAGGGCTGCAACATATTTGTGGGCACCTTGCTGGGGCACAAAGTGTTTTCACTGTTTAATAATTGTTTGTTCTGTGTAATTTGTAGACAGAATGGTTCAAAACGAACTGTTTGTCAAACCTGAAAAAAAAAAAAAAAAAAAATGGAATAGTTTAAGAGAATTCATAAGCCATGAACATTTCTAACAGCCATGAAACTATTTAGCATTTTCTGAAATTATTCTTATTTAAAATTAATAATAATAATAGAAAGATGAATAATAAAGTATTTAAATTATATATATATATATATATATATATATATATATATATGTGTGTGTGTGTGTGTGTGTGTGTGTATTAGAAGAGTTTCTATTTATGTTAAATAATTCACTTAAAAGTAAATACTTTTGATCGTCTGAGACATTTGTGGGCGTCATGGCATCTCAGCCTATTGGCACAAAATAAATTTTTAAATGTCAGACACACTCAAGTGTGCACTAAAAGCAGTGCACTAACCCCATGCAAACATGCCACCCACAACTTGAAGAAAACTCAAACAACACACAATACACACAATCCTGTTGGTCCCCATTACCATGCACAGCGTGTTTGACGAGGGACTCACTGACCTGTGTAAGAGAAAGTAAATTAAGCACCAAAGGCAAACACATTCATGGGAATTATATATTCAAGGCTGGGCTGCTTTCAACCTCCTAGCCTCCATCTCCTCTGAGAGATGGCTTCAGCTGTGGTTATATAACGTCAAACTGAGGAGTCAGAAGGTTAATGGTGAGCTGGGTATTTCCATTTTAATTTAAAGTGTGTTATTGTGTCCCAGCTGACAAACATTTAAAGTGGCATCAGTGTTGGGGGAGGGGAATGGAAATGAGACACGAACGGGAGTGACGGCAGCTCAATACTTGCGATGGATAGAACGTAGAACCCGATAGACCTCCCTAAAGCACAGGAAGCTGATCGGCTCATTACCCTTTTGGTTACTTCAATCATCTACAACTACATACAGCTAGTTCACTGATTGAATTTAGACAGGAAGAACATCACGAATAAAAAAGACCGATGAATTATGAACTCATGTACAGTGGCTACAAATGGTATTTTGGACAATTAATGGCACCCATACTCTACCCAACTTTCAAAGACTGCTGTTCTTTTCACATTACATAACTGTCTGTCGTCACCGATGTCAGTTCCAGTCAAAACACATTTCAGCACCTGGACTTGGACTGCAGACAGGTCTACATATTTAGACTGCTAAATATCTCTCTGGCATTGGGGATGCATCAGCACTTCTTTCAAATCGCGGGTTTGATCATTCAAACATAGTGATTGTCACTCACATGAAGGAGCACTGATTTGCCTCCGAATTTAGACTTTTCCAGTGATCTCAATTAAATGTGGAAGAGTGGAAAATCAGGGCTAAATTGTGTAGTCTGTGTGTGCAGCATAAGTCATACTTAAAAATGTCTCAGCGTCATTGCATTAGACAACAATATATTGAAGTGGAATCTGCAAACCAATGATTCTAGTGCTTTTTTTTTTTTTTTGCATCCAACTTAAGGTCCTTGCACACGGAGTTCAAAATTTTCATCTGAAAATTTCGTACGTTAAAAAAAATAAACAACTTGTCAAACGATGTGTCAGACATGTTTACACACTGCCTCCGAAACGTTCGTCTGTCATTTAAAAAAAAAAAAAAAAATTCAGATCGGGTTAAATTTTCTGTGTTTTTCGCATCCGTAGCAAGCATTTTGAGAGGTGTTTTGACGCTTCTGACTCAGTGTGCAAGATTTGGATGACGAATATGAAAAACGCATAAGAAAATTTCAGACTCACTGTGCAAGGACCTTTACTCTTACTTTTCTGAGCCTTACTTTTACTCAGCAGCTTCTTGGTGTATTATGTAATGCAAATTAGGGATGCATCTATAATAAAATTGCAGTCAGTACTGATGAACTAATAATTATTTTCTTCATGTCATGGCAGACAATGAATAAACAACCAGTATTAAAATTCTGTACCATTCTGTCTACATTAAATACTAAAAGATAAAAAGTTATTTTTTAAATCAGTTGTTAAACTGAATTTAGGCATCAAAACATTACAAATTCACAAGATGAAATAGGTAACACTTTAGAATACTGTTCCGTCATTAATGAATAACTACACAGGAACAATTGAGTGATGCACTATTAATATTCATCATCTATTAACTAACAAGAAACTCATTAACAAATTAGTAAGTAATAGCGCTTAGTTGAAAGTGATTAGTGTCACAGATATGCAGACGAGGAGACACAGAGGCAAGTGAAACACAGGATGGTTTATTGACAAGTAGAATGCAGATCGTGAGGAGAGTATAGCAGGTGAGAATCTTGGAAATAGTAACAGTTCAATGGGTCTTAGCTGTTGACTGAATGTGAGTCTCTTTGCAGGATCAATGAAGCGCAGGAACAGGGGATTCTTAGACGGAGTATCGCAGGAGAATCGTTGGAGAGCTGAAATGCAAGTAAACAGTTAAGTGCACAAAGGGTCTGGGAATTGTTCGGGGATGTGAACGGTAGACCAGACGATGAGGGTCTGAATGGAGCGTGTATTTAAAGGAGAGGTGATAAGTGGCTGCAGGTGTGGGTGATCAACAATCCAGGTGATGGTGATCTTGGGTTCGCTGGGGCTGATGACTAAGACTCTGACATTACTCCCCCCCCCTCCCTAACGGTGCGTACAACATCCATACAACATCCCACGGGGAGGGGAGGGGAGGGGAGGGGAGGGGGGAGCTCTGGAGGCCTCCAGGGACCAGGAGATATGACAGACGGCCTCCAGGGCGGCGCCCGTTCCGGGACCCATGGCGGAGCAGGGAGCTCGGGAGGCCATGGCGGTGCAGGAGACTTGGGAGGCCATGGCGGTGCAGGGAGCTCGGGAGGCCATGGCGGTGCAGGGCGCCCGGGAGGCCATGGCGGATCAGGAGACTTGGGAGGCCATGGCGGATCAGGATGCTCGGGAGATCACAGCGGTGCAGCCGCCGAGGCCGTGGCCCCAGCTCCTGTCTCTCCGACTACAGCAAACCTACCCCCCCTCCCAAAAAAAAAATACTTGGAGAAGCTTCCGGGCCTGAACTCGGGGACTGGAGCCTTTCCTGGGCTGAACCGGGAATCTGGAGCCCCTCCTGGGCTGGACCGGGGATCAGGAGCCCCTCCTGGCCTGGACCCGGGAACTGGAGCCTCTCCTGGGCTGGACCCGGGAATGGAAGTGTGCTTACGGGGGGCTGGCACAGGAGGGTGCTGCCAAGGAGCGGGCTCTGGGGGGGTGGTGCTGGAAGCGCGGACACTTGGGGGTGTTCTGGAAGCGCGGAGATAGGAAGCCGCCTTCACGGCGCAGGCACTGGGGGGCGCTCTTGAAGTGCGGACACTTGGGGGCGCTCTGGAAGCGCGGACACTTTAACAGCCACATGGCTTGCCATACTCACTGCCGGAGGGCTTGTGGGAATCGCGGAAGCCGGCGGGCGAGGAAGGGCTGGGGCTGACGACTGGTGACTAAAAGACTCTGACAATTAGCTAATCAGTAACTATTTTTTTTTTTTTTCTTGGATCAGTATTCTAAAGTGAAAAGCATGATAACTCCTATATTGACTGAAGTGACTGTAAGCTTTTGAGGTAAATGTAAGGTTTTGGATAGTATTGACAATGTGTAACTACATTCTTCTAAAGGAATTACTAATTATTTGGATCAGTTTTCTAAAGTGAAGATCATGGTAACCCAATATAGTAATGACTTAAGAATTACCAAATCCACTGGAAGGAATTACTATCCAGAACCTTACAAAAACATCAAAAGTTGGCCTCTGTCATTACTAGGGAGTAATCATGATCTTCACTTTTTCGAATACTTATCTAAATAATTTGTAATTCCTTTAGAAGAATGTATAAGACTTGAGTCATTACTTTCCAATATTTTACAAAACCATCAGAAGATTACAATGATTTTAATCATTACTACAGTGTTACCAATACTTAAATAATTACTACCATGAACTTCACTATTCACTATTAATTATACATACATACATTAATTATACATTATTCATATTAATTATGAACATGTATACAGTAGCTCTTAGTGGTTCTCTGGGAGGTATATAAAAAAAAAAGGTACCTACTGATTAGCTAATAGTGAACTACCACATCCGACTAAGCACTGCTACTTACTAATCAATTAATGAAAGTTTCTTGTTAGTTAATAGTAGTTACTAGAGTGCTAAAATTGAGTTACTTATTTTTGTTACTGTGTAGTTATTTGTTAATGGTGGAACAGTATTCTAAATTGTTACCAAAAAAGTAATAATTTTGAGATTTGTGAAAGATTACATTTGACAGTTTTATATTAAACTTGAAGTGAGTGTTAGATGACAGCAAAGGTAATCTAAATAAATAAATAAATACGTAAATACCATATAATGAATACTTAGTGCAATTTTTTTTCAGACATATGTTGGTGTAGTTGTCCAAATACTTTTTGGGCCTCCATATGTATGTGTGTGAAACTGACAAGCTCCGACTGATGCCTACTATTCACAGATGGTTCTTTAACATTCATGATATGGTTGTGAATCATAAGTTTAATATATATCAAAGTCACAAAGATGTTGAATAGAGTTTATTGTGCATAGATGAGTCATACAACAGAACATAAGGTAGTGCATACAAACACATGGCCAGTGCACTGAGGGTGAGTAATTAACAGGCGGACTAAAACTAAACAGATAAAACATGAACTTCAAACACATGCATGCATAAAACGGTACACTGCACATCGATACACAATAGAACATATAAAGAGGGATTATGTACTTTAAAGTTATTGGTTACCAGATGCATGATGGGAGATAGACTGCCCCCAGCTGATGTCACAATATTAACAAGCCATAACTGAATATAGATGTTATGGAAAGTTTCCCCCCCTGCTGCTGCTTTTTAAAATGCTGCACAGAACAAGGAAACCTAAATGAGAGAAGATGTGAAGTGCCCAAAGCCATGTCCTAACACAGATACACAGTAAGCTGGAGCTTGTTATCCAGTACTGCATTTACGCTTAGATGGAAACCAGGCATCTCCTCCAACCCTATCCCAACAAGTCATCTTGCACAGACTCACTCTCTGTGCAAGAAGAAAAAAAAAAAAAAAAAAAAAGAAGAAGATAATTGGACAGTTGCAATGGGGAGGACAAAAGGAACTTGTGAGACCAGTGCCAAATGATTCATCTGTGGCCAGACTTTCAAAGATGACTGCATCTGGAGCACACACACACTTACTCTGAAGAAATACATTAACTAACACAGTTTTACAGCATTAAGATTTAATGAGGAAAAATACAGCATATGAAAAAAGATTTGTCAAGCCTCATTGGCGAAAAAAGAAAATCATCGTTGTCTCATTATGGAGGCTAAAGGTAGCTGGGCTTATGTGTCGATTTCTTTGTTAATTGTTTGAAGGGTGTGTTTATGTGGAGTAAATCCTCTGTGTCTACAACAAGGCAGGGAACCGAATTAAATGGCAGTAATCACACCTTAGCACATGCTAGTCAAAATCAATCACTGACTATAAATAATTAATAGAGCACTGAATATTGCTTGGCTTTTTATTGATGTTAAGCGTCAAACATCGACTCTGACCCTGACTCATTGGTTACAAGTTATATACAAGGTTTTATTTGAAGTTCCGCCGCATGGTTAATGTTGCTGTCGGAGACATCACATTCACTATGGTACCGTGAAGTCTTAAGTTACTAGCCACACTACAATGATCAATACATTAATAATGAACATTAAATTAGTAACATTCAACCTGGTCTCATGACGAAAACATACCTCTGGGAACTTTTTCGCAAGATGCAAAATACGTACTGCCACATACGTTTCGTGACATAATCAATGTGAAATATCCACTAGGTGGTGATAAAAGAGTGCTCAGTTTTTTCCCCGGAACAGATGAACGTACATATGGTACGTTTTATGTGATGGTGGTTTTGTACATGTCACAGCAGTTCTGACTTGAAATGTCCGTTGAGTGGCGCTTATACTAGTCTAATGCTCTGTGACGTTTTAAAATAACGTACCATCTGCACTACACCTAAATCTACCCGATAGTATGAACAATAGTGAATGTGATATAAAAACGCAATCTCAAGCATGCCGTTTTAACTTGTTTTTCAATCTCTCAACTTTTTCATCATGAGTCATGTTTTTCACAGGATTCGTACCCAAGGATTCCACATCCTAAGTCCAGTTCTGTGCGGGCTGAGCTAGCGAGGAAGCTTGTTAGGTCCGGAAAGCAAAACATATGGAGCTGTAATCATAACTGTGTACGAAAACGATTACAAGTGCTCGCTGTTTTACCGCCTCTAGTGTTCATTTCTGTTGGAACTGCAGTGATATGTACTTAATGGTACATATTTTGCGTCTTGCGAAAAAGTTCCCAGAGGTACGTTTTCGTTATGAGACCAGGTAGGTAACATTAACTGAAGTAAATTTAGTAGTCATTAATGTTATACTTCTTCGTTTGGGAATGGTGGCAACATGTGGTTTGAGTTTGAGGAACAGCAAGGATACGACTAAAATACAAAGTAAATATATATAAAAAATATATAATAAGTTTATAATTATAAATAAATTAAATACATTTGGTATTTTTAGTATAGCAGAGAGAAAATACTGAAAATAAAATTGCTTCTTTTTTTCTTTTATCAAACTGAAATTGTGGCTTTGTCTTTAAATAAAATTATAATTAAAATGTTCTTAAGGATAAAATAAAATCTATCGCAGCTAATGCTGAAAAATACTTAGGGAGCCCTATTACTTGCACAATACTATAATATTAAAGGTTATAATTAACAACAGAGCAGTTTTTACATTAACTTAATTTTTTTCTGGGAAAATTACACGGAACAAGCAAAACAAACCATGGCAGCAAATGATCACAAATTAACAACATATTTAGATTTCCATTAAGATGGAAAAAGGAGAGCATCTTGTCAAGTATCCAACAAGAACGATGTGCCGATCATAATGGTTACATGGCAACATTAATAGCTGCCATTAATGACTACTAGCCTATATATGTACTAGCTTACTAGATTTACTTTGTCTATGAAAATGATCAGGTTTATACACATAAAGTGCCCTTAAAGTACAGTTCAAGTATCACAATTGCTCAGTTCAGAAGCAACAGTATAATGAAATCATACTGTATAGACGTGCTCAAAATGTGTTGCCACAGAGAAATGCTGAACGTCAGAGTACTCAGACCCAATAATCCACTCTTTGTTTTCAGCTCAGCTGCAACTCATTACAATTCAGGACATTTGCAGGTTACAAAAAACAAGAAAATATATACATTTTCTGATAAGCTACCAACTTAAAAGCTAAACCATTGTATAAATGAAGGCCAGTGCACAAAGGCACAAATAAACAATCAATCACACAAATAAACTTTCACTGGCACAGAGGATGTGTTTTTGTCATGCACCTGTCAAATACGAGAATAATCGCACATCTGCTACATTTTGTTTTCCCTGTGAAGGACAGTCAAGCGCAGAAATGAATTGCGCACACGCTTTCTATCACCCATCCACCTCTTAAAATAGCGTAGCGTGTCTCTTCACCCCTGCTGCACCAAGCTCCTCAACATAATGCAATCACTGTGCAGGAAAACTCAAACCACAAGTGCCAATTTTGTTTGGTTTCACAAACACTTAACCCATGACCACTTATATTGCGTGTTATAACGGCTGCTGAATTATTGTGTTATTCAGAAACAAAACAGTCACCGGGAGCCATTTGCTTTCTATTTTATATGTTTTTTTGTGAAATTTTCAAATGATATTTAGCTGATAATACTACAAGAACAGTTGTTTTATTATCACCTCAGCTAATAAAAACAGGGCTCCACTTCAATTAAATTATCATAAATTCAATAAAAAAGTGACTAATTAAAAATCTTAATTTAATTTAAAACTTTGTGTGCGGCCATATGAGTTTACTTTTATTTATTTATTTATTTTTTTTAGATATCATCTTGGTGGTGTGTGCGAATATTAATATTAATGTTAATTATATAACAAATATTAATGTTTTGAACCAGGTTAATTTAATGAAAAAAGATTTACAAAACAACTGGACATGTTTGATTCACAACAAACCAGTAAGCATTACTGGAATGAATACTTTATATTTCAAGATTCAGATTTACTTCTTGTAGTGTAATTACAGATATATATTCACAAGAGTTTTTTAAATTTATTTTTTCAAGGAAAAATTTAAATATTTAAAACAAAAAAATAAACGTTGGTCCTAGACTCCTAAAAATAAGAAAATTAAAAAGGTTAGTTAGTTCTGTCATGACATATCTCTGAGAGTTTAACATGATAATATATGACAATGTTAATGTTTTTGGTCTTGGCAGAGTAGATCTGCTATGCTGTTGTGGCAGAGCAAGTACTGAGATTGCTAAATTACAACTGGGGAAGGTGTAGGGTTTCTGAAGCACGCTGCAACTGCTACAGCAAGCACTAGCCAAGTATTTGAATGTTGATCAGCAAGCTCATTGGCTGCTGATGTGAAAAGAAACCAATCAGTGGGCCGTGTGAATGATTATGTAATTATATCAGATTGAGTTACAATCTATCAGCCTGCGCCATCTGGAGTTTCATGAAATAACTTTGTATTTAGTTAGTTATTTTTACAGTGATGCCATTAGGTGAACCTTATTTGGTTCCCCAAAACCAAGAACCTTTTGGTGAACAGCTATTAAAAGAAACATATTTCTTATTAGTGTGAAGAACATTTTCAAATTCTAAAGAACCATTTTTCACTAAATAACCTTTATGGGTACAGAAAGGTTTTTCATATAACCATCAATGCGAATAAAAAATTATTTATTTTTAAGTGTAAGCCAAAGAGCTCCAATTGTAGGTTTGAAATGACTGTAAGACAAACTTCATTTGGGTGACTTTTTAAAAAATCTATATTATAAAACAGTCATATGTCACAAATGCACTCAAACTGGAACAAATTTATACTAAACACCACTAGAAACATATCCCAATAGGCTAATTCAATTTGAGTCTATATATTAAAACATCCATACATCACAGCACACAGCACTGGTAACAACTAAAGAAAGTATGAACTCAAATCTAAAACACCTCTGGGCAAACTAAGTGATTCTGTATTTTAACACCAAAATGTTTTCAGTGTTTGGAACCCTGCGATGACTCTGGGTTGCTGACAGTCCATATGCATTTGTCTGTATAAGGAACATACTGTCTTCACTGTGCTGCCCAGATTGTGACTATCTAAATCTCTAATTATTTGCAATGTTAGTTCATGTTATACTCCATTTTTCGCATCCACAGGAAATGTTTTTTCCCCTGTTATTCTCCTCTCAAAGCCAGTAAAGTGCACTCCGCTTGTTGATCCACGACTCTTACCTACCGCTGTGTTGCTTAAAAGAAAAACAGGTCTATCTCCTAGTGAAGTTTTCAAGCTTGAGACGAGCTCTAATGTCCCTTAACCCATGGCTCTTGCTCAAACTCACTCTTGCGTATGAGAAATGGTATAAGGTGTTGAAATAACAGCGAGGAAAAATATCTAAATATAACCACACACATATTTTCAAAAAAAGATTAAAAACAATCAAAATGAGGATATGACATCAAAGGGCTACGAGGAGACTTCTGGCACGGCTCTCTTCTTGTGGCCACCATGTAAAGTGACACACGAGGATCTTTGATCTCACATCGCCTAATTATCTTTTTCTTTCTTTGCAATCACGTCTTGTTTGACAACATTACACCCTCGCTAATTTGTCTCTTGTTCTCAGAATATCAATCTACTGCAAGCGGAACATACCAAAAAAGGCCAGAAACATGAAATAAATGAAGAAATAGGGCTAATTAGCATTGATTTTCATATGTAAATGTTTCATATGTTTATTTTGGATATCATTAAATGGTACCGGTTTCCTTTTTACTACAAATTGGCAGGATGTGTCTGAAAAAAAAAAAAAATAGCACAAGCTGCCACGACCATTAATCTCATCTTTACCCTGCAATTAAAGAGTTTTATTCAAGTTAACTAATCAGGAAGCATGGAACAAATGTTCTGTTAAACTTCTTTGCTTATGTTTTCTTGGGTGAAAAAACAGTTCTGAAGCATTCAATATCGCCATTATGGCTGTGGTGCCAAAAAGCCCCTCTCTGCATTGGGGGTTGAACCTCAGCTCAGTTATCCTGATGAATTTGTTTAATTTACTCTACACTTCGATCCCCACCAGCAGTCATTTCAGCTGCTGTATGGCTCATCCAGGGAAGATAATTATTATCGGATTGTTACAAGAGTGAGATTTAAACTCAGCTTGGAACCTCTGGCTCTTGTCAAATGGCGGAATGGTAGATGGGAGTAATGCTGCCTGTTTGGCTCTGCATTGATAGACTTAACTTCAAATGCTTTGTGAACTTCACAAAGTTGTTGTACTTGTAGAGCGACCAACATCTCTATGGATTTAATATTTTAAAGACTAATTTCTAGAAATGTAGCTATAGAAATGAACTGTATTTTCATTGTTGTTGTTGTTTTTTGTACTGTACTGTACATTCTCAGACTGTTTTGGAGATGCTGTTTAATCAGAGAAAATGTGTAGTGTTTTATATTCAGTGTTGGGCTTTAATAAACTAAAAGTTGCGTTGCTACTAACTTAAAGGAGACCTATTATGCCCCTTTTTACAATATGAAATATAAGTCTCAGGTGTCCCCAGAATGTGTCTGTGACGTTTCAGCTCAAAATACCCCACAGATCAATTATTAATACATTTTGAAAATGCTTATTTTGAGTGAAAGCAGAAACACGCTGTTTTCATGCATGTCTCTTTAAATGCATATGAGCTGCTGCTGTGCCTTTACAGCTCGTACCTCAGACACTTTGATAAAAAAAAAAACAAAAACAAAAAAAAACATCTGTTTGGTTTTGATTATCATGTCTATCGAGCTGAAATCATGCGTTTTAAACCAGATTAGTTTAAACTTCTGATATACGGTTTTCTGAGCGCATGCGGCTGTCACTCGGCATGTGAGTACTAAACATGTCTTCTTGCACTTAAACTGTCAAATCCACTCAAGTTTATGTTAAAAACACATGAGTTACAAAAACAGTCAGTTATGTCTGTGAAGGTAAACGGCTGGGATAGAAATCACATTTTTATATTCTATCTGTGTGGCAGCAGCGTAATATACATTAAATAAATCAATAAATCCCCCACTCTCGTTTCCTCTGAGGCTGGGACTCTAAACAGTGTTCTGTGCTCGTCTGTGCAGCCAAAGACAGAACAGTTAGCATTCTTTGCTCGAAATTTCGCCATGGCGTTAGAACTGATACACTGTGTTACTTGCAAAATCACAATGGCGTCACCGTGGGTGGAAACTTGCAGATTAAGGGGTGGTAAAATTATAATAAGATTCCTTTTCTATGTCACAGGGGTAGCGAAATCTGAGCGGCTCGCTTTTTCACAAGCTTGCAGCGAAAGGCTTACCAAAAAAAAAAAAAAAAAAAACTAGGTTGTTCTTTTTCACATTTTCTGGGTTGGCAGAAAATTATAGCACTTAAACACAAAAAAAAAAAAAAAAAAAAAAAAAAAAATCAAATTTTCATGATATGTCACCTTTAAATACATTTGTCAGTAACATTGGCTCTGCATTTTATTTATTTTTTTTTGTTTGTTAACAACTGTTTATTGAATTTTCTTCTGGGAACAGTAATATAAAACAAAACGCAGCTGTGCAAATTTAGAACCTACCCCAACCCATCCCACCCTGATAAAATAAAATAAAATAAAATAAAATAAAATAAAATAAAATAAAATAAAATAAAATAAAATAAAATAAAATAATAAATAAAATAAAATAAAATAAAATAAAATAAAATAAAATAAAATAAAATAAAATACAAAGCTGAATGCCATAAATTTACAGTTTTCACATTAGATCCATGTATACGAGAAGTTGAGAGTTCCATACAGAGATAATGTCCAACAAATACACAGTCCAGGTTCGTCTGTTCATTGTGTGAGGAGGATTCCAACAGTTGACTAGCAATTTTTTTTTTTTTTTTTTTGCTGTGAGAGCAGCTAACAGTAAACATCTTTGTTGGACGGACAAGGTGAAGTCCCAGAAATCATTCATGAAAAAAATGGTGTGGAGTCAAACATATCTCAGTACCTTGGCTCTGCATTTTCCAATGAGCCATTCAGATGGTTCACTAATATGAACCAGTTAAAAAATGTCTAGGTACAGCATATTGTCTTCCTGTATTCCAATTATACTATTACTATAATTCTACAAATTTACATTATTAAATAGCTGCTGACGTTCATCATTGTATGTATATATATATTAACAGCCATTCAAAAGTTTGGAGTTAGTGAGATTTTTTTTTTAAATGTTTTTGATAGTCTCTTATGCTCACCAATGCTGCATTTTTTGATTATATAGTAAAAATAGTCATATTGTAAATATTATTGCAATTTAAAAGAACTGTTTTCAGTTTGAATATATATTTAAAATGAAGTGTATTCATGTGATTGCAAAGCTGAATTTTCAGTAGTCATTACTCCAGTCTTCAGTGTCACATGATCCTTCAGAAATCATTAATAAGCTGATTTGGTGCTCAAAAACAATTCCTATTATTATCAATGTTGAAAACATTTGTGCTGCTTGATATTTTTGTGGAAACCGTGGTGCATATTTTCATAATTCTTTGATAAATAGAACCTTCAAAATAGTGACATTTGAAAAAGTGACCCCAAACTTTTGAAAGGTAGTGTATATTGCTTATAATACAAAACACACACACACACACACTGGTATTCCTGTCATTATGGGGACATTCCATAGGCGTAATGGTTTTTCTACTGTGTAAACTGCATTTTCTATCCCCTTACCTTAACCTTGCACAAACCTACTCCTCACACAAAAGTACAGGCATTTTTAGATTTTCAAAACATTTCATTCTGTATGATTTATAAGCTTGTTTCCTCATGAGGACCTAAAAAATGTCCTCACAAGGTCAAAATTTACTGGTATTACTATAACGTAGTGAATACCAGTACACACACACATACTCTCAGGAAAAAGGTACAAAAGCGGTCACTGTGATGGGACCTATTCAAAAGATACATCTTTGTACCTAAAGGGTCCATACCGGTACCTTAAAGGTACACATCAGTACCTAAGTATACATAATTAATACCTAAAAAGTATGAAAACTTACCTTTTGGGAAGGTACTGACCCAGTTACAGCTTTTGTACCTTTTATTCTGAGAATGCACACACACACACAAAAGATCAATGTAAAATACAGTATTGTATGCTAGTAGCTTATAGCGTAGCTCACAACTTTTTTCAAAAGGGCAGCTTGACTGTAGTTTAACTATACTTTAAATTATTAGTAGCCTGTATCTTTACAAGCTACAGTTTCAAAGCAGCTTCCCAACACTATTCATATTGCATCAGTGCCTTTCTTAAACCACAGAACATTCCCTTTAGATCTCAGGACGGTTGTATTGAATGTCAGGTTGAAAAACTCTCCACAAACTATTTCAAGTGCTCCCCTCTGAACATAAAGTTTGAATTTATTTAATGTGGGTGGCTGCCCTGTTGTGTTCAATGTTTACTCAGTATCTTTGTTATTTTAAATATATATTTTTTATTCTTTAACCATGGAGACAGGGCTTGCTGGTGGAGCTGATAGTGGTGGGAGGCAGCGAGTGGCTGACATCTGTTTCATTCAGATTGTGGGACTCTCAGGAGTGCGCTTTAAAAAAAAAAACTCATTCATAGACAATAGAGCTCAAGTGCATTTTAATGGCTAATTAATGCCCGAAAATAAACAGACACAAAAACAGTACAGCAGTGAGGGCTTCTCTCTCTCAGGGTACTGGGTATTTTAAAGTCATTTATTTCATTCTTAATGTACTGTACATGTATGCACGTTTTCTGCGGAGAAGGTAATTTTGTCTTAAAAATCAAAGTCTGTTTATGTCTAGTTCATTTATCAAACACGATTGTTGTGGGAACAATAAGATCTGATGGATGGATCTTAGTACAGCAAATGTGCAAGACAAAAGATGATTGAAAACACTGAAATACAGAAATCCTGCCCATCAGATGGACACACGACCCCATTCATGTGCCCTACTGATTGACTGAGTCAGAAAGAAACCGAAAGACAGCTACTTTATTTGTTTGCAATTACAGATGTTACCAATGTATCTCTGTGCAAGCACTGTTTCAATAACCAGTGACCTACTTCCTTTAATTGCCTACTCTCAAACAAAGGGGCGAGGGACATATTATACTTCATGCCAGCTGTGCGCTTCTTTGTGAGGCGTTATTTTTTCCTATTTGTGTGCTGCTATGTATTTCCTGCACAAGTCAGCCAGTACCCATTTTCCGTGTGTTATTCATCTGCAATTGCTTTACAATTGAATTCTCTTCTACTGAGTGTCAGAAATGTTTTTGGTTTGTACAAGTAAGGCCAGTCGCTGAAATCACATCTGTACTCTTCCAGTGTGGTTTTCTATATATTTATGCAGAATAAATAAATAAATAAATAAATAAACAAATAAACAAACAGACAAAATATATATTTACTTATTAATAGAAAATAGACAGACAGACCCAAAATAAATAAATAAATAGAAAGTGCATAACAGAATTTTCATTGTTTGGGTGAACTATCCCTTTAATTACACTTCAGCATCCAAAAGCCTTCAAAGTTAGTGATGATGAACAAATGCAATAATTTCTTAGACAAGATACAAACATGGCATCAGAGGTTAAAGCTGCTCTGATCTTTCTATTCTGCTTAATAACGCTTTGGTCTGTGTACATCTTCTCCACCCTATGATGTTGACAGGTTATGTTTCCCCAGTGGGTAAAGCAAAAATTTAATTGGTCAGACCTGATGCTGGGGGCTTCCGGTTTCGCCATGTAGTGGAGAGACGCGTGGTGTCAGCGGTCCAAAATAATTTTAAAACTTTTCATAAATAACACCTTGTTTGCGGTTAATTCTTTTTCTACGGGCAAACTTTGGATCCGGCTACATTGGCAGACCAAGTGACTACTATCAGTGACATGGAGACCAGTCTCACTGACCACAGTGACAGGATAACTCATCTTGAACAGGAGGTCTCCAATCTTCAGTCGAAGCTGACATCGGTAACGGAGGAGAATGTCGCTTTAAGAGCTAACGTGGAGGACCTTGTTTCGCAATCTAAAGGCCAGAATAGTTGTGTGCTCGGCCTTTCTGAGGATGTTGAAGGAAAGGACGTCAGGCAGTTCATGACAGACTTTTTTGCCTAAATCCTCGGTGACATCTTTTCTGCTCCACCAGAGCTTGACAGAGCGCATCGCAGCTTGAGACCTAAACCTCGCCAAGGCCAACATCCCCGTCCGGTTATAGTACGATTTCACCGTTATATTGAGAAGGAGGCCGTGCTCAAGTGGGCGAGGGCCGTGAAGGAGATTCTTTACAAGGGGCATAGAATCAAATTCTATGAAGACTTCTGTGCTTCAGTGGCTAAAAGAAGAGCCTCGTTCAACAACGTCAAGGGCCTGTTATACAAGCGCGGTGCTCGTTTTGGCATGATTTACCCGGCCAGACTTCGTGTGTCATTCAACGGTTCGGAGCACTATTTCGACTCCCCCGAGGCTGTAGAACGGTTCTACCATCAAAACTTTCCTGAGGAACTTACTGGACGATGACAGATAGGTATTTCAGAGACTATTTTCTTTTCTTTTTTTTCTCCTAGAGTAATGAGGGACAAAGCCACTTGGACTAGTGAGCTTTTTTTTTTTGTTGTTGTTGTTTTTTTTTTTGGGATTAGTAGGTGTTGATATCTGACAGATTTATTATTATTTCCTTCCTCTTTCTTGTCAGACGTACAATTATTATTTTCATTTTGTCATTTTGCACAGCATCCAGAGTTATATTTTGTCTGTTGTAGCAATCTGTTTTTCACGGTGTTATAATCTATAAGACTAAGTTCGTTAGAGCCAACTCTTAATTACTTAACTACTTAATCGGTTGTGATAAAAGTTTTTCTGGCCATTCGCCATGTTTAGATGGACGAGTATCAGAAATAATCTCCATTTGTCTTTTTTTTATTATTATTATTATTCACTTGTGTTTTTTTGTTCTCTGTGTTCAGGGTATGTTCGTGGGTTGTGTTCAGAGGAGGATTTTCTTTGTTTATTTGGTGTATGATTTTATATTCTATTTGTGTTTTCTCGGTTGAGGTAAAAAAAAAAAAAATCCTTGCCTCTTGTTTGTTATCTTCAGTTAATTTCACATTTTTTTTTTTTTTTTCTTTGAAACAATTTTATGGATAAGCCCACTGTTAATTCTAAGGGGGGAGTTGGTCACTCTATTAGAATTGTTACATGGAATGTTCGTGGGTTGGGTGGTCAAATTAAACGTTCCAAAGTTTTCTCCCATCTTAAGATTCTTTCTTCTGATATTGTATTTCTCCAGGAGAAGCATTTGCGTATAAGTGACCATACCAGACTACGTAAACCATGGGTTGATCATGTGTATTATTCCAGTTTTAATAGCAGGTCAAGAGGTACAGCTATCCTGATACATAAGAGAGTAATGTTTCTTATGGAGCAAGTAATCTCTGATCCTGAAAGACGCTTTGTTATTGTTAGTGGAGTTCTTTTCAAAACCAGTTATTTTAGTAAACGTCTATGCTCCGAACTGGGATAATCCTACTTTTATGTCCAAGCTTTTTTTCAAAGATCCCAAATTTAGACACTCATCATCTCATTTTTGGGGGGGACCTTAATTGTGTCATTGATAACAATCTTGATAAATCTTTGCCCAAATCATCTACGTCTTCCGCTATGTCCAGGTCCTTAGTTTCACTGATGAATCAAATAGGCTGTGTGGACACCTGGCGCTTCTTCCATTCTTCAGATAAGGTATTCTCTTTCTTTTCTAGTGTACACCCTGTTTACTTTCGTATTGATTACTTTTTTCTTGACAAGGCCCTACTTTCTTCTGTAATCTCTTCTGATTACTCAGCCATCGTTATTTCTGATCATGCCCCACATATGTTAGACATTGCCTTTTTGCCTGCCTTTAAGAGCCGGCCTTCTTGGAAATTTGATACAGGGCTTCTAGCTAGAAATGATTTCTGTGAATTTTTTATCTAAAAATATAGATTTTTTCATTGAGACTAACAAAACAGACACTGTTTCTGCTTCACTATTATGGGAAACATTTAAAGTCTTCATTCGTGGCAAGATCGTTTCTTATACCGCCCATTTAGTTAAGTTGAGAAAATCACAGCAGCAAGAGCTTATCCGTTCAATTCTAGAGGTGGATAGTCTGTATTCTTGTAAGCCCAGTCCTGAATTTAAACTGAAACGTTTAAAGTTAAAAACTGAATTCGATTTGCTCTCAACAAATACGGCAGAATATTTACTTAAAAGAACCAAAGCCACTTACTACGAACATGGGTATAGGGTGGGTCGCCTTCTTGCTTTCCAGCTTAAACACCAGTCTACATCTCACTACATAACACAAATTTTTGATAATTCCTCAAGCAAACTGGTATATGACCCCCACAAAATTTATTCTGTCTTTTCCACCTTTTACTCTAAGCTTTACACTTCACAGTCCCCTACCGACTCTTCTTTAATGGATTCTTTTTTTCGATCATTTAAAAATACCTACAGTTGACACAAACACTGCAAAGACATTGGATGAACCTATCAGGTTAGATGAAGTTATTACTTGTATTGGCCTCATGCAGTGTAACAAGGCTCCAGGGCCTGATGGTTTCCCTTTAGACTTTTATTAGAAATTCTCTACACAAGTAGCCCCCTTACTGTTCGATATGTATAATGAGTCATTTCAACAGGGCTGTCTTCCTGTCTCTTTAAATCAAGCATCTATCTCTCTTCTATTAAAAAACAAAAACAAAAACAATAAAAAAAACAAAGACCCGACTTTATGTAGTAGTTACAGGCCCATTAGTTTATTGAATGCTGATATTAAAATTTTAGCAAAGGTGTTGGCAAGGCGCATGGACTCTTGTCTGCCTGATGTTATATTGGATGACCAAACTGGGTTTATTAGGGGACGTCAGATGTCATCTAATATTCTACGTTTGTTAAATATAATTTTTGACCGATCTCCCTCTGTAGATCCTGAAATGATTGTATCTCTTGATGCGGAAAAAGCGTTTGAATGGAATTATTTATTTAATGTGTTAGGAAAATTTGGCTTCGGGCACAATTTGATTTCATGGATTTGTCTTTTACCTATATTCTGCTCCCTCCGCTAGTGTTAGAACCAATTTTGACAATTCTTCCTTCTTTCCTCTTTCCCGGGGGACAAGGCAGGGATGCCCTCTGTCCCCTCTTCTTTTTGCTTTGGCAATTGAGCCGCTTTCTATTGCATTAAAATCTTCCCAGTTAATATCCGGCATCCTCAGGGGAGGTGCTGAACATCGAGTCTCTTTATACGCAGACGATTTGCTGCTGTATCTCCAGGATCCTGTAGGCTGTGTTCATGAGGTTATACACCTGCTTGACACCTTTGGTTCTTTCTCTTGTTACAAATTGAATTTTACAAAAAGTGAATGTTTCCCCATAAATGATGCAGCTAGGAAAATACCTAAAAGTGGCCTACCCTTTGATTTTTCTTTTACTGGGTTTCGTTACTTAGGGGTGAATATTTCTCATTCTTTTAGTTCTATATTTAAGAATAATTTCACTAGTCTGGTTGAACATATTAAACTTGATTTAAAACACTGGGACTGCCTACCTCTTTCTCTGGTAGGGAGAGTGGAAACTATTAAAATGAATGTTCTTCCACGTCTTTTATTCCTCTTTCAATCTCTCCCTATTTTTCTACCTAAATATTTTTTTAACTGTCTTGATAAAACAGTTTCCTCTTTTATTTGGGCAGGTAAGATTCCCAAAGTAAACAAAGTTATTCTTCAGCGCCGTAAATGTGATGGCGGTTTAGCCTCGCCAAATTTAAAATTTTATTACTGGTCCGCTAATATTTCCAATATTTCATTATGGTGTAATGCTCCAGAGTCTAACTGGTGTACACTAGAAACTGCTACTTGTACCTCTTCTTCCCTTCCAGCATTAGTCTTTGCCCCTTTGTCTCTCCAACCTTCTAGTTATACAAGAAATCCCATTGTGTTGTCAACTTTAAAAATTTGGAAACAATTTCGGAAACATTTTCAGTTAGAATCACTTTCTGTTTTCAGTCCTATTTGTAACAATCACTTGTTTTTGCCATCTATGATTGATCACACTTTTAAAAGATGGTGTGATAAAGGCATTACTAATTTCTCAGATCTTTTCATTGATAATCTTTTTTGCTACTTTTAACGATCTTATATCAAAATATGACTTACATATTCAGGTATTTCCAGCTTCGTAATTTTGTAAGAGCTCATTTCTCTAGTTTCCCTCAATTGCCAGAAAAATCCTTGCTTGAAAGTTTATTGTCAGCCCCTATAGATGGTAAACTTATCTCTTCTATCTATCTCATGTTGCTTTCATCTAGATCTTCATCTATCTTTTGTTTAAAGTCAACATGGGAGAAAGAGTTAGAGCTCAGCTTTTCTGAAGAGCTCTGGTCCGAGGCCCTTGATAGAGTTAATTCTACTTCTGCTTGTGCCCGGTTAAGTTTGATTCAGTTAAAAGTTTTGCACCGAACCCACTTTACTAAAGCTAGACTGCATAAATTGTTCTCCGAAACAGACGACTCTTGTATCAGATGCTCCTTTTCTCCAGCTGACCATGTTCATACATTTTTCAGTTGCCCTAATTAGCCTCATATTGGGCCTCCTTTTTTGATTTTCTTTCAAGGGCTTTACATATTTCTCTCTTAGCCTTTCAAATTCAAATACACAAGCAGCAGCACCACAGGCAGTACAACATCATGCATATACAGAGCTTGCTGAATGTGGCAAGCGTTTAACTTAGGCACATGCATCTTCCCTCCAAAAAGATGATAATTAGTGCCACTTTGGAAAGAGAGATGAATTAAGAAAAACAGATGGAGAGCGAGAGAAAAATGTATAGCACTGACACTATACTTACCTCCTTGCTGCCAAGTGGATCTTGCATAGTTTTACAATACCAAGCTATACAAATAGCCATGCAAAAATATCCTGCTCATGTAATGAACTGTCAAGATCATACTGAATGTTGTATTGCATACATTTTAGTTTCGGTCATAGCTAAAATATAACAATACAAAAACTATGATTCATATTTTGAATGGTTAATTATTCAGTGAGAGTGATAATATTGCATGTTAAAGTTTGCATCTTAAACCTGCTTTTCACCATGCCTAGTCCTTCAGAACCAAACAAAATTATGCAAATCTTTACTTAGGTTTTTTCATTCCGCAGATTAAGGCCTGCAGAGATGCCATCTGTCCGAACATGAGTTTCGTTTGAACAGATGAGTCTGGAAAAAAAAAAAAAAAAAAAGACAGTTTAGCTGATATAGTATCAAAAGTATGTAATAGGCAAACACTGATTCAAGGAAGAACAGCTACAATATGATTTCTGCTGCAGTTCTGAATTGGTTTTATAACACTGCAATTCCACCATTAAAATCAAATCAATTTACTAAAGTAGAGTGCAAAAACTATCATGTTTATATGTAAATACAGTGTAAAATGCACTTTGGGTTCAAAGTATTTTTTCTTTATTCACATTAGTTTTACACACGGTGGATAGAATATCTAACCCAGAAAGAAGGGAAGTGAACAAGAACAGTATGTACAGGACAATAGACAGCTTAAAAACCTCAAATATTTGGCCCGATTTAAAAACTTTCAAAATAAACTAAAATATCATGTCAGAAGTCTTTTATTTACTATGTCATACAAAATAATGTCAAATTTACATGTGTAAAGTCACTAATTTTGGTGCATAATGATGACCATGATTTTGTGCCATAATCAAGCAGGCCTAACATAAAATAAGATGACTTTCTGCAATATAGCTGAACCCTAGCACATATTGACTAAGAGAAATGTCTTCCTTACTGATTTATGAATTGACTCAAATTCTGAGGGAGAAACAGTCTGCAGAAACTGTTAAAATATACATCTGCAAAAGCAAAATGAGTTATTTTGACAATCCTGACAGCACAGGAACCGGAGAGTGATGCTGTCAGTATTCTCATGACCTGTTTTTTCACAACAGACAACATTTGAAGGAAATTTCATTTCAACTTTTTAATTGAATCATCTGATGAATGTTCCTGTGTTTATTTGGCAAAACTTATTTGTCTCTCTCATATGCTCTCTTTCTCTCTCTCTCTCTCTCTCTCTCACACACACACACACACACACACACACACACACAAACCACAAACACACACACACTGTTTGGTTTGTAGGGTTGGTTGCTAGTGCATAGGGCTGTGGGCAATGGTGGTGTAATGGGTGCTAATAAACAGGCTGTGGGCAGTGTGTCAGCTAAGGCTAATGATATCCATTAGCGAAGGAGCACGACATGCCCATGAAGCACTGTGACTAGTTCCCTCAGCTCTCATTGCAGCTACACCTAATCAGGCAGTCTGCTTGCTTCTTGCCCTTAACTACCCACAGGCAAGCCAACGCTGACTCTCGCTGTCCCATTACCCGTGCTGGTCTGTGCTCTGAAAAACACAGAGTCTTGTAATTACAGAAACTTCCATCAACATTGGTAAGTTTCATCATTGGTAGAAACTGAGACTGGCAACACCAACCAAAGGAAGGTTAAAGTGAGATGAGCTCTTGATTCCACTAAACTTACCTTCAGTGTTGTCTACAAACTTAAAATGAGCTGAAAACAACACTCAAAAATAAACTTTTTAGTATATAAGACCCTGTTTATACAGTATAAAGAGCTCTGATGATCCAATCATACAGTAAGTGGTCAGCAGAGACGGATTAGACTGATCATTAGCATGCATCTCAAAGGCGTCTGTATTAGAGATACACAGGCTGAAACTGAAATTCAGGCTGATAATAAGAACTCTAAAATGCTTTAAGGGTATTAAAATTCAATATTTTATTTTATTTTTTTTTATTATTACAAAAAAAAACACTAAAAACAAGTAAATTTAGGTACAGTTATTTTGAGATTTGCTAAAGATGATATTTAACAGTGTATTTAAATTATTATTATCATTTTTCTAAGAACAAAGTGAGCAGTAGATGATGCCAATGGTTTAATCTAAATGTAAAAACAGAACAAAAGTGCATGCACCTAAAACAAATTCAGCCATTGATATATTGTGCATCCCTAATATATATATATATAAGGCCTTTTCTGATTGGATGGTGTTTTTTTTATATATATAAACCATAAAAAGCATATAAATGGTTTAATTATAGTATAACTGAGATACTATATATATATTTTACTATTATTTTGAATCAGTTTGATTTTTGTATTTTTTCATTTTCATTTTAATTATAGATAATGTTAAGCAATTTAGTTTAGTTTTTTTTAAATATGCTTTTATTAATTTTTATTTCAGTTTTAGTTATTTTAGTACAACAAGTTAAACTAAATGAAAAATAAATAATGCCTTGCAAACTAACTTAAATAAAATCAAATTCAGTTCAATTCAATTTTTCAATAAAAAGTTTATTTCAATTAACATTTATTTCAAGGTACACAAATGTTTTTATAGCTTTAGCTTTAATTTCAGCTCTTGTTCAACTATAATAATTCTGATGGCAAAGTTTCAACACAACATTTGATAGACACTTTGACAGGTAGTCAAAAACACAAATCATTTTGGATCCTATATATTTAACGCTGTCCACCTGTGATCGATTATCAGAAACAAATGTTAGTACCAGATGTAAATGGGGACTGGTTTACTTTATGGAATAAACATGCCCCTAAAAAACTGGGAAGCCTCACTCTCTGATCGAATGCTGCATCTACAAATCGCAT
Source organism: Spinibarbus caldwelli (assembly GCA_039654775.1). Taxonomy (NCBI): domain Eukaryota; kingdom Metazoa; phylum Chordata; class Actinopteri; order Cypriniformes; family Cyprinidae; genus Spinibarbus; species Spinibarbus caldwelli. Next base: position 10,685,892 of record CM077247.1, read on the forward strand.
CCATTCCCTATCTCATTCTTGTAAACAGTGACATCCAGGAGGTCTTCTTTCAAGCAGTGACCCTCTGTGAAAGGAAGCAGTACTGCTGGGCACTTAATTGGCCTATTGAACCCTTATCTCACCTCACTTTGCCAGGAAACCCAATGCCATTATAAGGCTGACATGGTGATGACACCTCAACACCAATCACAGGACAATACCCCCATTCAACCACCGGCATTAAAAGAGAAAGTTGACAGGTCTCGCCTTATCATCCTGACTGGAGACAAGAAATGGTCCGTGGTGCAAGTGAGTGCTGAATTTAGTGGAAAAGGAAAGTAGGAGAAAAGGAACATGATGTTATGGCATTTCCAGGGATGAGGGCCATCAGAGTGTCATTGCAAGTTTCTTATCTCTAAACCTTGACAACCTGAGACACCTTGACCTGTCAGAGCTCCTGAAGGCTCATGGAGATTGGAGAGTTTTTGGCGCCAATCACCTGGCTCAATTCTTTAATGGTTTTGCTTGCCTCACATTTCTCAAAACATCTTATATTAAGTTTTATTATGTATTAATGTGGAATGCTCTGCAACATTTATGGACCTTTCCAGTCTGGTCAGCGTAAGATAATGAACAAGACATCATGAGAGAGAACATGAAGAAAGACTGAAGGAATGGATGCACTGGCAGAAAAGTTTGCACAAGTCTACAAGTAATGTTTCTATTCTCGGTGCATCATTTCAAGCTGTCGCAAGT